>OZ010788.1:66453524-67054238 GCA_963932465.1 Maratus speciosus | reverse complement strand
AGAGAAATGCCAAAAAATCCAACTGGATTTTAGCGCCTATTGCTTGCAGGGCCATCTATTGTTTGTAATTCGAGAATCACGGTAAAAAAAAAAACTTCTGACATCATATATAACACTACTGCAAGAATTTTTTAAGTATCTGTCACCGTTTGCGAATTATTGAATTTTAAAATCAGTCAGTCCTTTTTAAGAAACCCGGTATGATATTTTTTAGGTAAGGAAATTACTTTGCATTTCTTACACACATTTTTAATGAACGACATCTGTATATTTTGTTTCTTATTTTAAAAGGTTGATAATACTTGTAACAATAATGTTTTGGTAAAAACTATTAAATATAAAACATTCATAATCAGAGACTTTTAAAATCTACATTCATTTATTTACATTAGAATAAAAATAGACTTTATACTGTATCTTTATTTTACAAAATACATCTTATTTCACTTTTATCTTTTCATTAAAAGCAAAAAAAAAAAAAAATCTCATTTGGCTTAGAATTTAGGAAAAAGACAGATGTTATGTTCTTTAACATTCCCTTTATAAAAACATTTATAAAACGCGATCTTGTAATATAAGACACTTATAAACTTTCAAAAGAAAGAGCTGTCTTCTTGTTTCTTCTTTGCGAGTAAGATAGATTGCAGGAAATTTTAATCTGTAGTTTCTGAAAAACAAAACATCAAGAGAAACGTAAAATGATTTTTTCCTTGCAATTTTTTATTTGTGTACGTTGAAGAAGAAACTGGCCATATTTCATCCCAGGACGTCTAATTTCAAATCTCTTAGTTATTCGAAAAAAGACAAGCGCGAGAAAAATATGTAATTTTAGGAATGTGATAGGCGACATCGACTTGAAAAATGAGCTCTTTAGATGTTTTCTTCTACTTTTTGAAGGGAAAATGAATTAAACATATATTGATAAAAAGTTTGATTACAATTGATTTCTAAAAAAATAATCTGAAATCCATTCAAAAGATAACTCTTTTGAATTAAAATTGTTAATGAAAATAAATTGGTAAGAAAAATGTTATTAAAATTGGTAATGAATTTTTAGTCTATACCTTCACTGTAAAGAAAATTATATATATGTAATGTAACAATCACAAAATTGGTAGCAGCTATGCTGCCACCTCTTTATGGAGTAATTTAACCCACATGACTGGTGTTACATTACATTAATGGATACTACTTGATTATCCCATCGACCAATTTTGCCAGATTATACAAATCAACCAACCATTCGCCAAATTAAATAAATGGAAGAAAGTTGCTATTCTAAAATTTTAAGATTGGAAAATTAATGAATTTAAATTTAAAAAATCGCTAAAGAAAAGGATTACTTTAATGATATGACGTTTACTTATGGCGTGGCGACATAAAAAATATAAAATTTGATTTATTTAGATGATTTCGGACAAAAGAATACTAATAGTTTAAGTATTTAAATGCAGATTTATAAAAGTAAACCATAAACAAACAGATATATTTAAGATATTGTATTTGTGAATAAAATGTAAGTATTATAAATGTAATAATCGAATTTATTAAGGGACGCAATAAATATCAATGATAACAGAAAATTGAAAGGAACTTAATGGTCTTTATTTAGTCAAAAAACGAAGACGACAATAACCGTAAAATGTATTAATAGATATAGACTTGAAGCAAATTAATAACAACTTGAAGCAATTAGATATAGACTTAAAGCATAAAAAAAAGAAAAAAAATCAATATTTGCAATAATTTTAATTAACAAAAGAACAAATAAATTAGAAAAACATTAATAAAAATACAAATAACACGTGGAATTAAAAAGACTTGATGACGTAACAAATACGTGTAACATGTTTACTGTCAAGTGAATGTGACATTAACATCATCCATTATTGGCATATAATATTGCAGTTTGGCGACAGTTTTTTGGCCGACACCTACTAATGTGAAATATTAGGCCAGTTATATCAGTTTAAATTACACCATTATATAGGTATAAATCTTTTACAGTGTCCCGTACAATGTCATAAAATTTCGTTGTATTTTATACGATTTTGACAACACACAAAAATATTAACTGCTTTATGTTGACTTACTTAGAATAACCAGATTAGACGGTTTATATTTTTAAAAAGTGTCTTTATTTTTTATCATGCTGCAGGTAATCCACAAGCATCCAATAGAGAGATTAGAGCCGAGTATGTCGGACTGGATTCGCACAAGCTGCCAAAAAACTGGAAACCTATTCAAATTTTCACATTGCAATGCGACGATAAAGTTAACAAAATAATGATTTAAAGGAACAACCAAAAATTTTAACATCGACCAGCTGCAAAAGATTCTGACATGTTGATCTACTAACATAAAATAAAAATCATCTTTCTACTCACAACTTTACGCAATTGTATATCAATGTCCTTAAGGGTTGTTTACCTTGCCTTTATTTTACAAAGTAAAGACATTATAGTTTATTTTAGCTCCTACCATCGTGCAGCTGAATATTTTAAAAATTAATAATACTCATTGTTCAAAACTACACGCTGAAAATTTTTATATTTTTAGGCGATAATGTTTAGTGTTTATACCAGACAGTGTTTTACACTGTATGCATCACACACTATAACACAAGATGTATCAATCGGTTATCGTCGTAAGCATTTATGATTTTTTGAAAAATGCACCATAGAATGAGAATATCACATTTCCTTACATATCTTTATAAAAAATTTCTGATATTTTGCTATTCAAACGAATCCAGTCGAATTATAAAATGAGGAAACTTTTAAAATATAACTTCTGAAACATGGTAAATTTTAACTGCTACTTTTGCTATTTCGAAAATCTCTCCTTTAAATATTACAATGATATTCATAAAATTAAACTATATATTTTTGTAAATCATTATAGAAATAAAATCTGTTCGCAGATATGAATACTCTTCGAAAAAAATATTTCTTTTATACGGAAAAGTGCGAGTGTTAGTCAATCACTATCCAGAAAAAATATGTACAAAAACAATCAAAGAGTACTTTTTGTAAATGCAAGTGCTATAAGTTACGGACCATTTAGACTGTCGAAGTAGAAAATGCATCTTTATATATATGTACTAGGGGCTCTGCCCCCTGCAAGCTACGCTCTCCAACCCCCGTTCAGACACTGCAGAACCTAAAAGCATGCTAATCTGATCGGTTTTAAAAAGATTAGAGAAGATTGAATTATACTGAAAAAACCGGTAGTTCCCTGTAAACAGGTTTCCATTCAATTCTCTTTGATTGTAAAAATTTAAGGCAGAATTAACTGCTCTTAAGACATCCAATGGTTTTTTTCGTGTTTGGTTAAAGAAGATGAGTGAAACATTTGAAAAGAAGCTAAAATAAAATGAATTAAGAACACAGAGTCTTTGCTTCGCGGTATTTTTTAACAGCGTTATAAAACGATTAACATAATACAATTTACTACAATTACTAAAATTTACTGCTTTAACCCCTTCAAGAACGGTGATTCCTTTTGGGACCACTTAATTTTAATTGTTATATGCCACATTGGCAAGAGAATATTAGGATGAAAATTTTCCTTTTATTAAGTAAGTGAACAAAGGCATTTTTGTATTTCGAAATTTGATTGAAAATTCTGGTGCCATTCACTGATTTCAAGATTTTACGAATAAAAGTATCTTGCTCCGGAAAGGGTTAAACGCATGTTAATGTATTTATTATTTTAAAATTTCCTTTCTCTTTTAATATTCACGTGTAAATACAATTTTTATGACATAATTTTCAATATTTTCCTGCTTTTAACACGTATTCATTTAATAGTAATTTTAAAACTTTTTTCTGTTTTTAATAGTCACGTGTAAATAAATTTTTAATTGTTAGGAAATATTATTCTTTGGGCTGTTTTTAGAATTAAAAACAATCTATATAATAATAGCTAAAGTCAATTGACTATCATCGACAGTTCCGGGCGGATCCCTTCGCTTTTTATATTCCAGGCGGACATTTTACAACTTTAATGTTAGCCAGCCACAGGTATGATAAGACCAAATATTATTCTATCGCCATTATTTCACTTATATTATAATAGTCCAAGTAATGAAACTGCCATAAACAATTACGGGCTGATCCCTTCGCTTTTCATAAGAAAGGTTTCCATTTTGATTAAAGAATCAAAATTATTTTTTTGAATAAAACTGCACAAAAGTTAACACGATCGCAAAGAATTCCTGGTACATTTATGTTAGCCGAGTGCAAATCTCGCAAATAGCTTTTTTTTTTTTAACTCGCCAGTTAGCATTTTTTCATTTTTGGAGTGGTAAATTAAAACGGTGCTACTTGGTTAAGAGCTAGTCAAGTCAAAGAGTTTAAAAGTAACACCTAATGGACATTATACAACCAAGTCTAATAAGAATATATTTATGTGAAAGTGTTATATGAAGTTTCGTGAAATTCCATGCATTAGGTCTTGAGGTATAATGATCGCTAAAATCTTGTAAAACCTCAAAAATAGAGAATAGCAGCGCCATCTTTTTAGCGATTTACACCAAAAACCTAATCATCAACAACTCATGTCAACGTTTAAATGAATCTGAAGTTAGATGGAAATCAGTGCTTTTGTTATTGATGTAGAGCTATTGCTAAAATCGTGAAAAATCTGCTCAATAGCGCAATTTGTTGGATTATTTATACCAAATCTAATCAGCGTAGCAGCACCACTTGTTGGGTGATTTATACCAAATCCTAATCAGCAACAACTTATTCCAAAGTCTAACTGAGTCTGAAGTTTGATGAATATCTTTGCATTATTTCTTGTAATAGAACTATTGTGTAAATCGTGAAAAATGCAGCATAGCAGTGCCACCTTTTGGGCTATTTACACCAAAACTAATCAGCACCACTTTATATCAATTTCAAAATGAATCTAAAGTTTGATAAAATTCCGAGCATTAGTACTCGAAATAGAGCGGGAACAAAATTTTTGTCAAATACAGGGAGACCGAAAAGCTCACAATACACTCACAGACAGATATTTTCTAAAAGCAGACAAATTATGTGGATGACTTTCTATAAAACTTTTAAAGCTGTCTAAACTGGAAGTCGAAATTTTTCACGAATTCAATATTTTTTTTATGTAAAGATAGAAGAAAGTGAACAGTTCCAATATAAAATACGGTTTAAAAATTGCCTGTCAACAGCGTGTGTAGTAAAACGTATTATCATCAATTTTCTATACTCTTCTTTTATGGCAGCTGCATGAAGTGCTTGTAAGAATGTAATTTTGTAATTGTCACCAACGACATATTATTACCTATGCTTAGAAACGTTTAATTTTCTTTTCTCGAATGTGATGTGGTTTTGTGTTAAAATAAGATGAATGAGACATTTTTTACTTAATTTTACATAAAACGGAATGCATAAGAAGAAAGAATTCTCAAACAATTCAATTTTTTAACACATATTAATATATATGAATTTAAACGAAGCTTAGAAATTCCCTCTAAAAATAGATACAAACTAACAAAATAAATATCTGCATTACACTGTACAAGATCTTTTAAGAGAAATATACTGTCTAAAAATAAATAATACAGATAGAATGTCAGAGGAATGAAAGAATAAACTCACCGGAATAAAATATGTTATTTGGAGCTGTCACTCAGCATCTCGTATTATATGTGGCACTGACGGTGCATTTTTTATATTTCCCTTTTCTGTCATCTGTGTAAAGTTTATACAAGAATGAAATTTTGTTGTTGCATCCTAAGAAATATCCTTGGAAACTTTTAATTTTCTTTCATGCAAGTTACGTGTGTTAAAATTTCAGAAGTAAGAAGCCCGTTAAAATAAATTTTACATAAAATAGGAAACATAAAAAGTTGAAAGTCCAAAAAACGTTTTTTTTCAACACGTAACACTAAACAAATCTTAAAAAGAGTCCATAAGTTTCTTATCTAAAACAGCTATGTGAATAACTTGCATGATAATTTTAGGTGAAACTTGCAATCTACAAAATGAACGGATGTAATGCTAAATGAATGAAAAAAAATCTATCTGGCATAAAATATGAAATATGAAGCTGCCACTCACTATTTTGTGTGTCAAATGACTCTTTTAGTATATGTTTTAATATTTTTTCTTTCTCAGCTGCATCAAGTGCTTGCAAGAACGTAATTTTTTAGTAGAGTATTAAGTGTTTTAGTGATCCCAAGAAACTTAATTTTCTTTCCACGAAGTTGATTCTAGATAATAAAAATTTAAAAGAAATCCGAATTATTTTTACATTAAACGGAATACGTGATTAAAATCATAAAAGGAAGAAATATCTCCAAAAATACGTATCTTAGAAATGTAATTTCAAACAGAATATATATTAGATAAATTTTTTGGATAAATGTAGGTAAGAGCTTTAAATAATTTTATTTTTTTAGAGTGATAAAAAATATCTTTTCCTTATGATTAATTATTGATATCTTTCTACTGATATTTTCTCTTTAATAAAAAATAATTACCTGGCTGTCAGCTTATGTGATGCTATAGAGTGGCACAATTTTTTTATTGAGGTTATGATTCTGGTTTTATTTAACCTTCTAATGCTCTTTTGTTGCCATAAAAGTTGGCAATTGTGCAGGTTTGTTTTTGTTGCTTTGACAGATTATTTTTTGTCGCAACCCCTTTTTTCATACACTAATATTTGCTTTATTTATTGTGTCATTCTATATGTTGAATATTATTATTTTAAAAAAGTGTGTCGCAATCCAATAATCTGCATAAAATTTGCTTTACCCAACTGACAACACTTACGGTAGTACACATACTACCAGCGTATTAGAAGGTTAAAATATAATTAGTGAGATAAATTGTGAAGCCCCCCCCCCTTTGGTACACTTTTAGTCATATTTTAGAAATAAATTGGTCTGGGATCATAAGCGGGATAATAAACAACGATACTGATCAAATGATGGATAAGCAGAAGAAATCTCATTCTAAGAGAACAACTACGCTACATCTTGATTGAAAAATGATAATCCAGAATGCCCTGGAGATTTTTTCTCTGTTTTTAAGTTAACATGTAGAATTCTATAGATGACAATTTCTTTAGATGTGCGAAAGCAATAACGTAATTAAGTAAATCTGCTCGAAGATACATCATTCATCCTTTCAGATTTTTATATTTCTCTGAGTTAAAGCTACTACATCCTGAACGAAAATTTGAAGCTGTGATACATATGCACTTTTTCTTTTATAAAACTAGAAAGCATAGAAAGATAAAAGGCATTAAATTATTTGAAGTGAAATTTCAAGAACGAAAATGTTTTGATTAAAAGAAATATTTCTTATAAGAGACAAATCTATTTTCAAACCGATAATATTTAATGAAATGTTATAAATATTACCAAAACAAAAACTATAGATTTTCTACTGGAATGCTACTTCTTAATATTAAAATTAAAAAAGGAATGAATAAATAAACAGCAATATCGATCGAATGACAGATAAGCAGACACACATTAAAACCAACACTCATTTATTTAAATATATATATGCTTACAATACATCTTTCGAAACAGCATTTTTAATAGACCCAGAGCATTGAATTTTTATTCCACTTTTTGATCGGCATCTTAATAAAGCAACATATAACTGACCATGGCTAAATGGCAATCAGATATAGCCATTGCAATCAAGATAGGCAATGGCAATCAGGATAGACCATGGCAATGGTCTATCCACGTATATTCCAACACGGTCCAAACTTTGTCCTTCTGCTTTATTTATAGTAATAGGAAATGCTGGCACTACAGGAAATTGTCTTCTGTGCAGAATAAATGGTAATCTGCTTGTATTACTCTCTCTTGTATCCAGATTAGTACGGGAAAGAAATGCAACTTCTCCAGAATGATCCCCAGTCATTATTTTACCGGCTATAAAATGCTTTTGCAACTTTACTATTTGCAATCTCGTTGCATTACAGTGCCCATTCTTAATACTTAGATTTTTAATAACCATAACAACGGATTCTATTTTCAATTGTAATTTATGTACAGGGAATCCAGGAAAATTTAACGAATTTAGATACTCAATTTGATATTCTAACTGAACATCTTCATCCGTTTGATCTACACCTCGATGTTTAGCAGTATCTATGCTTCTGTAGATATGAACCTTTCCCTGAACCAAATTTAATATTTTGTTATTTAATACACGTACATCAGCATTATGACAGGCCAGTATAATTCTATCTGATAAATCTGCATTTGAGGAAATAGATGCGTCATAAATATCTTCAATTTTGTCTGAAGATTTCCAGCTATCTGAGATTTGTAAAATTTGAATGGTACCATTGCCAACGTCTAATAACCAACTTTCATGTTCAACATCAGATGATCTCATATTTTTTGTTTATTTAAACTGGGTACATTTTGGCATATTAGCGTTGACTTTAACGTAGAATTAATAATTTTTGAGGGTGAAGGATATTTCAAAACTGGTCAAATTTGACGAAAATCTCCACTGAAAATTACAAATTTACCTCCAAAAAGCCTACAGTCATTACAGAGATCTCGACGTAACTCATCAACCATTTACACCGCTCTGCTTAGAATCATTGAAGCTTCGTCCCAAATTATTACCTCTGTTTCGTATGAGTTAACTTTGTCGTCAGGATTTTAAAATAACATTTGGAATATGAATCTATTTCTATTGGTAATTTAAATACACGATGGGCTGTTGTTCCTTCTGGCAACAATATGGAAGAGTTTCCAGTCCACGAAACAGTGATAACTTTTTCTCATTTGCGTGCAAAAAATGGATGAGGCAGGTATAAAGATACGTTTTGCCAGTTCCACAAGGTCCATCCACGAAGAAAATTCTGTCATCACTTTTTGTCAATATCGAAGACAATATCCAATCGAGTATAAGTAATTGGTCCTTATTGAAATTTCTTTTCATTTCTATACTTTTAGTTAATCTTGTTCTACTCTGAAATTTCGTTCTCTCTCTGTCTCAATGAATTGTAAATCCGTATTAGGATCGGGTAGATTAAATGTTTACATGTAAAATTTTCAGATTCTAAGATTGCGGCTATGTGCTGTAAAGCTCGATATTCATTATTATCGTGAAATCCTTCGCAGAAGTGTTTTTTATATTTGTCCCAAATATTCAAAGCTGTGGTTGGGTTTTCCCCAATAAGGTAAGTACCATAAAATAATCTTAGTTGACTGGGCATCATGAATTCAACAGCTTCACCAAATATTTCATAATCAATAGCGTCAGTGTATAATAAGTTTCTGGCTACTGCAGCTTCCCTAAAAGACTCGTGTATTTTTTCTTCCTAAAGTTTTAGATCATTGTGACATGTGGCACCTGGAACAATGTTTAATAGTAGTTTTAAGTGAAATCTTTCAGAATCTCTTGGGCTAACAGAACAGACCCTTTCAATAATTTTGAAGTTCTTGTCACGTTTAATCCATGTTTTTTTAGGATTCAGAAAGTAGAAATCAAGTATATTTTTATAAAGATTATTTCTAGCAGCAGGATCAACTTTATTAGTTCAAAATATGCTGAAAAGCTGTTTTGTTTTTTCCTAAAGCTTCCTCCTCATCGCCTTCTTTGTAAAGTACATTATGCTGCAGATGCAAATGAACAGGCAATCTATAAATAGTATTTGATCTACCATGTAATGGCATTTCTAATATTCTCCAAGCTGCTTCAGTAGGTCCCACATATCTACCATCAACAAATGAAGCAATTTCATCATGAATTTCTTCATTGATTATTTCAGTATTATTATCCAGTTTTTTTAAACTGACTTGAGCTCTGTCATGTCCTTTGTGGATGTATTTGGGAATATATTTCGTTGCTGATACTGAAGTACAATACTCCACATTAATGTGACAATCATACTTCATTAGAAGATAAAGGTTATAAGGAACCACCATTGTATTGTCCATTGCTACTAACTGTCCACCCACTTCCCTGTTATAATGATTTGTTTCTGCTTTATTATCACGTCGTTTATAATGTGGATATCCTTTTTCATTCATTTCTGTTTGGCACATAAACTTCTTTGAAAACTTTTTAGAGCATTCTTCCGTTTTCACTTAAACACGCTGAATCTTTTGTATGCGGTCCGTGTAGCATATGTTTAATAACCTTTTCTTTCAACGGCCATTCCTCTGGTATCTCTGCCGATATGCAATTATCAATTTGCTCTGGAGTTTTTAGTTTTTGATCATGTTTTATTGTAAAAAGCATGTGTGCATGTGGCAATCCACGTGTCTGTAACTCTATTGTATACACATATGCAATGATAATCCCAAATATTTTTCCGCTTAATATTTCTTCTAGAAGTGCTTTTAATTTTAAATGGAATAATCTTACAGTAAGTAATGGAGTATCATATGATTCCATCTTAATGTGTTTAAAGTTATTCAATGATCGCTTCATTTCTGGCCTACCCGGATTACACGTCATGGTTACAAAAGGATCAGGTCTCCCATACTTCTCACAATGGCCATTGCATCTTGATATAACTGTTGAATATGTCTTGGGCATCCTATAAATGAAGAAGGCAGAACAAATATATTACCCAGTTTTGCCCGATTCTGAAAATTGTGTGGGTTGCTTTTCTTTCATTGCATTTCTTGAGACATGATCCTTTAGTCTCTGATAACATTCGATTCTCAGTTTGTCTTGATTATGGAGATGGTAATTAAGACGTTGATTTTCTATACGGATGTACGCGTGAATAACATAGTGCTGGTGCAATCTGCCTCCATAATAAATAGGATTGAAGTTATATATATATCTGTACATCAGGTGATAAGCATAGTATTGCAGAACCGATGTCTGTTTTTTTATTGTTTCCTGTCTGGAATATACCGGCTGCCCAACCTAAATCACCACTTGGAAACAATAGGGGAAACACAAGGGTCTATATGCATAGATAGTTTTTGTAGCATTACACTTTCGTTGCTAAATTTGGGATAAACCCATAAATCAAAATCTGGGACTATGCCATCCTTTGAAACAATTATAGCTGCGAATTCGGATGTTGCAGGTTTATTATATACTCGTTTATCAGGTCCTCTTGTAAAATATAAGAAATATTTTTCTTCATTTTTTTCTACGACATTTCTTAATGCTCTATATTTTGTAACGTATAGGTTGTAAATTTCTAAAATTTCTGTTCTTTCACTAATGTAACGATGTAAGTTAATATTTGATTGAAATGTTGACCTATACTGCAATGCATCACCAGGTTCGTACATATAAATCTGACCACAATATGATTTATTACTTATACGTGAGCCATAAAGACATGTTGGAGCAATATGATGTACCTGTCCGTGAACTTTTAGAATGGGGAGCCGTCTGTCTAATACTATATGTGCTTGAAAGGTCGCAAAAGCGAGCATGGAGTAGAATATTCGTATATTATTTCTAAAGCTTTTATCGCAGAAAATTTTCTGTAATTCAATAGGGAATGTAGATAATTCAGACAGCCTTACTTCAACTTTATGACAGCAACTTTTTTTACAAAATTAATTTTTCCAATATATTGAGTTACAATATTGATACTTTTCTGTCATATCTCCAACATCGTGTGTAGCAACGAAATTATGATTAACAGCTGAAACTGATGATTCTGTTAGTCTTTGTATGCGTTGTTGTTGTTCTCTATACGCTTTAACACGCTTAGTTGAAAATGTCCCTGGTCGTTTAGACGTTGAGGGTAAATCTTCTTTAGACTTTCTTTCCCTAAATTTTCTCACACGTTCAGTTGATGTTGTCGCTGGTCGTTTAGACGTTCAGGGTAAATTCTCTTCGAGTTTTATTTTCCTAAATTCTCTGACATGTTTAATAGATGTTGCCGCTGATTCTCCACATTTTATCACTTGCTCAGACCATGATATATATGTTTTTAAAAATGTCCGAAAAACTAATATAATTTTCGCTGCAATTTCTTTTCACACGACCTTTATTTCAAAAATACATTAAAACTGATCAAGTTAAAAATATGAAGCAATGTTTAACAAATATCTGCCCATCGCAAAATTCCACATTGGAAAGATAGCTTTTTAATTTGAAATTAAAAGATACAACAAAAATTATGTTGCCAAACACACTTTATAAATCTAGTTCCATTTTTGTTAAACATCGGACTCGCATTTTATGATAAAATAAAAGTTAGTTTAAAAGAAAAAAAAAATACCTTGCTATGACACAAACTTATTTTTGTATTTAAAAAATTCCTGATAAATATTACACCATATTTTCATGTGATAAACATTACCAACATAATATTCAATTTCCATGTATCCTTCTATATATAAAAAAAAGTTTTGATTTGGAAACGGACCAATGAAAATCTGCGTAGATATTCCGGGTAGATCGCATCCAATTTGAATGCTTAAGCATGGCTTTTCATCGTTAATATTAAAAAAAACTGTTGCATACAAAAATATGAAAATCGGTGGTATTATAGAGAAATGTTTGATAAACACGCTGATGCAGGCAGTTTTCAAATCGAAGAATTATTTTAAGAGATATTTAATGCTAAAGTTGGACAAAATCGTTCCATTAAAAAAGTTTTATTGGAGCAAGAACTATACATGAGAATTTAATCATTTTTAGATCATTTTATATGTTATAAGTTCCCGGTGTGCAGATTGAATTTATTTTTCTTAATTAACTCATTTTTGAGGTTTTATTTCAATTTTAAATTCAGATTTTCAGCATTTCGAGAGACATTTTTTTACAAATTTTAGAAAATGTTATTAATTTAAACTGTTGCCAGTTGTATAAACAGCGCAAACAATAATGTTGACTTCGAATTAAAAATTTATTTACACGTGACTATTACAAACAGAAAAAAAAACTTTAAAATTAGAATTAAATGATTACATGTTAAAAGCAGGAAAATTACGTCATAAGAACCATAGGCACAGATGTCATATATACGCCCCATATTGGCGCAATTTTTTTGCCCGACGCCAATTTGGCGAAAACATTAATAGCATAAACAACAACATCTGGGTTACCATATCAAGCAAAATAACGACACTTTAGCACCAGTTAAATCCCGTTGCGTATATGAAATTGGCGTCAGAAAAAAATTGCGCCAATATGGGGCGTATATGACATCTGTGCCGAACCATATTTGCACTTGAATTTTAAAAGAGAAACAAAATCTTAAAATTAAAAAAAATCATTATTATGCGTTAAAACTTGTAATTTGAGGAAATTACGTCATATTTAAAATAGCAAAAATTATAGCAAAACAAATTAAATTGAAAAACATATTTGCGCGAGATATTTTGAGATAATCTTTTCAACTATTATCGTGAATTCGAAGACAGCGCAAATAAAAATTCCTTCTAACAACAAAAGTATTTTCACGTGAATATAAATAAGAGAAATAAAACTTTGGTGTAAATTACGTCAGATTTGAAACGATAAATTTAAAATGAATTATTTAAAAGATCTATCTTATAGCGCTGTTAAAAAATACCGGGAGACAATGACGTTTACTTAATTCATTTTACATTAGCTTATTTTCAAATGTTTAACTAAGCTTTTTTAATTAAATACGAAAACAGCCATTGTATCTCTTAACAGATTTGGCCTTAAAAATCCCCAATCCAAGGGAAACGAATCGAAACCCGTTTGCAGAGAGATCGTTACTGTTTTTTTAAAATTTTAATTCAATATTTTTAAAGCCGATCAAATTAGCGTGCTTTTTTAATTTTGGTGTGCCTGAACGGGACTTGGCGAGCGTAGCTCGTAGGGGGCAGAGCCCCCTAGTCACTTAAAAAATATTTTACTGTGACATGTATGATGACTTATTCGCATAGTTCCAAAAGTATCATAATAACTTTTAAAATTTCTAAATTTAAAATATTCAAAAAGTAACGTAATTGAAATATTAATTTGTTTTAAATTTTAATAGCATTTCTTTATTAGCGTCAATATTTTTAGGTAGATTTCGTAAGAAATACTATCTATTGCAGTCGTTACCATGGTGCGACTTTTGAAAAATTCCTTCATAACTTTTTATTATAGGACCCCAGGAACCCAAAACTACCCCCACCTAAAAAGTTTATATATATATATATATATATATATATATATATATAATAAATTTGAAATCACAAATGTATGAAGAAATTGATAAAGTTCTAAAGATTATTTAGAAATGAACATATGAAACCAGTATGAAAAATAAGAAACTATGAATAACTCACAAAATCATCAGAGGAGTTTGTGAGTTCATTCATAGAAGATGCGTTATTTCATCCAATTTTGTCGGCATTAAGCCTAAAATGACAAAATTTAGCTCCTTATAACGCAAACATTACAGAAAATAGATTGGATCTGGATTAATAAACTGGAACTGGATTAATAACAATAATGCTTAGAGTTGCCATCTTAAGTACAAAAAAATAAATAAATAAATAAAAGGAATGAAAATGATTGAAGAAATCAAGAAAATACTCAGATTAACTTTTAGTTAAACTAGCATGAAAAAATAGGAATAAACTTAATAAGTACTGAGTGAATACAAAATAAAATAAAGAAAAGGAATAAATTAATACAAATAAATAAATACATAAATAACGAATTATATAAAAATAAATAAAAATAAATAAGAGGGCAATTGATTAAATTAATGTTTTAAAGACAAAAAATTATAATATAAAAAAATGAGAATATAAATAACATTTAAAAAGATGAGGAATATTTGAGATAGTGAAATTTAACCTTGTATTATGTAAATAAATGTGAAAATTTAAAAAGCAATGAGAAATATTGAGATAGTAAAATATATCCTTAAAAGATGATGCAATATGTGAAATTTTATTATGTTAAATGCATGATACCCCATATATATATATATATATATATTTTAATTATATGTCCATACAATATATAAGCATATATACATACACTTATACATGCTCACACACATAAAAACATATAAGGTTTTTAACTTTTTTTAGCATTCCCGACCTCAACCCTCCATAATGGTATTTTTATTTTTTATGTTTTTTTATGTTTTTAGTGTATAATGTATGGAAAAACATACACATACATCAAAACTTTTTTTATAAGAATATATATATATGTATATATATATATATATATATTATATATACTCATACATATAATTTTTTGTGTGTATGATTTTTATAATTTTTTCAGCAATCCACATCCCACCCTCTATAATAGTGTTTTCGATTTTTTAGCTCTTTTTTTAAATATTTAGTGCCTATATACTGGTAAGAAGTTCAAAATAATGAATATTAAGATTTGAGCCATGCAGATATAAAAGAGATGGGATAATTATAAGACAATGCTAATTGCTTTAATTTAAAAATGTTAGGCTGTAAGAATTGGGAGGAACATAAACGTTTGATACGAAGACTATGATTAAGCAGAATATTTATATATGTATGTATGTATGTACTAAATTTTGTCAGCACGATAAAAGTCGCAATTATGCACGGATCGTCTTCAAACTCGCCAACCACTTTGAGGTGGCTAATATCTCGGCGGGGATTGAAAATTGGCAAAATCGGTCCAAGGGGGTGGAAATGGGGAGGGTTCAACATTTTGAATACCGTCTTAACATGTTTCTGATAAAACAATCTCTTACACAACAATGACAGGAAAAAAAAAGCAATTTAAAAAATTACAACGACCATTTGGAAAATGATTTTTTCAAAGACTAAAATTTAAGACATAAAAAATCGCGCGGAGTTGATCCTACATTACGTACGACATGGATTAAACGATAACATTCCTGGACCCATCATGAACAAACTTTAAAAGAAATTTCAGTTTTACAATTTTCGGTACTGTAAATTTTTAAACTTCTACGGAGTTGGTCGTACATTACGTACGCCATGAATTAAAGATTAATATTGTTATTACACGTAAAAATTGCAAGCAAGAAAAATCGCCTGCGACTCGTTAAATTTCCTATGAAACTTACGTAGTAGCCAAGCATTTCATTGGCTGTTCGGGAAAAGGCTTTTCTATCATCATATTTCCAAAAAATCTCACGACCAATTTTAAATAAAATTTCATTCTTAAACTTCTAAACATCCGACAATATTACTTTTTATACCGTCGGATAGAGAAAAACATGTACTTTTTAAATGCAATTTGTTTGAAAGCTGTATCTCAATTTGTTTCTGATTTATTAATTTTTTGTGTAGTTTTTATTACATTTTTGTCATAGTGGCAATACTCTGTTGTCCATCGTTATTGAAACTGAAGGGAAATACAGATTACTGTATATACCAATCAGATAACGAATAAATTGCGGATTAAACCAGTGAAAACGTTCAGATATGCTTTTGATTTCCTACCCTGACGAGAACAATAACCATTTTTCCAAATGGTTAATAAATATTTTTCGTTATAGCAGTTGCCAACAATTGAAAAATAAGCAATAAAATTCTCACCACAACAATACGTGAAAATAAAATAAAATAAATAGTTTAACGAATATAAAACAAATTGAATATTACGTCATAAGTTTTCTAGAACAAGATTTCCGCATGGAAACTCAAAATGAAATGAATAGTTTGACGAATTAAAATCAAACAAACAAAATATTGCGTTGTATTGGAAATAAAATGGACCTCAGCAGCTGAATATGTAACGTCATGTGAGTTTGAAGAAACGTATTAAAACATGATTAAAACTCGACTATGGAAATATTAACTTATTTTAACACTTTGAGATCCTCTGAATTGGCTTTAGCTATTTTTTAAACTCATTCCATATACATGCGTGTGTGTATTCGTGTATATTAGAATTTTCACAAAATGTTTGGCTCCCTAGAGCTCATTCTTAGTGAAGGAACTGGGTTTATCTCTAATCTTGATTTAAGTTTTGTTGGTGAATTTAGTACTTAACTTCGAAATCTACCTCCGCCTGTAGGCCCGAGCCGGCAGTGATTTTTTTCTTGCTGCGAATAAAAGAAAGAAAAGAGCAAATGATGTCAGTTTCTAATTAAAAATGAAAAAAAAAACCAAGGTGTAAATTTTATTCTCTTTGCATTCATTTAGGCAATTTCTATTTCTAATACTCGTTTCAGATATCCGAATAGTTTCAAAGGTTTCACAATAAGGCTCTTCCCCCTGCAAGCTACGCTCGCCAACCCCCGTATAGACACCGCAGAATCTAAAACCACGCTAATATGATCGGTTTTTAAAAGGATTAGAGAAGGTTGAATTATAATGAAAAAACCTGTGGCGCTCTCCCTGTAAACGGGTTTCCATTCAATTCCTTTTGATTTCGAAACTTTAAAGCCGGATCAGTTGCTGTTAAGACATCCAATAGTTGTTTAGGCGTTTGAAAGAAGATCAGTTAAACATTTGAAAAGAAGCTAAAATAAAATGAATTAAGTAAACAGAGTCTTTGCCTCCCGATATTTTTTAACAGCGTTATAAAACGATTAACATAATACAATTTACTATAATTACTAAAATTTACTGCTTTAACCCCTTTAAGGGCGGTGGTTCATTTTTGGACCACTTAATTTTAATTCTTAAACGGCACATTGGTACCAGAATATTGGGATGAAATTTTAAATTTTATTAAGTAAGTTAACAAAAGCATTTTCGTATTTCGAAATTTGTTTGTAAATTATGGTGCCATTCACTGATTTCAACATTTTACGAATGGAAATATCTTGACCTTAAAAGGGTTAAACGCATATTAATGTATTTATTATTTTAAAGTTTCCTTTCCCTTTTAATATTCCCGTGTAAATACAATTTTCAAGACGTAATTTTTGATATTTTCCTGCTTTTAACACATACTCATTTAATAGTAGTAATTTTAAAGGTTTTTTTCTGTTTTTAATAGTCACGTGTAAATAAATTTTTAATCGTAAGGAAATATTATTCTTTGCGCTGTTTTTAGAATTGAAAACAATCTCTATAACAAAAGCCTAAGTCTTGTGACTATCATCAACAATTCCAGAAGGATCTCTTCGTATTTTATATTCCCTGGCGAACAATTTGGTACTTTAATGTTAGCCAGCCACAGGTGATAAGTCGCCAAATATTATTACACTTATATTATAATAGTCCAAGTCATGTAACTGCCATAAAAATTATGGTCTGATCCGTTCGCTTTTCATAAGAAAGGTTTCCATTTTGATTAAAGAATCAAAATTATTTTTTCGAATAAAACTACAAAAAGTTGTCATGATCGCAAAGATTTCCTTTTACTTTTATGTTAGCCGGGTGTAAATCTCGCCAATAGATTTTTTTTTTTTTTTAAACTCCCCAGTTAGCATTTCTTTATTTTTCGAGTGGTAAATTAAAGCGGTGCTACTTGGTTATCCCATCGACCAAAAATTTGTCGCCAGATTATAAGATTAAATGCCAATAATGGTTTATCGTAAATGTCACATTCACTTGGCTTTAAGGAAGTTAGTTACATGTGTTTACGCCATCAAGTGATTTTTATTTCAACGCTTTATTTGTATTTTTATTAATGTTATGCTAATTTATTTCTTCTTTTATTATTTAAACCAAAAAAAAAAAAAATGTCAATTTGTATAATTTGGCGAGTGGTTTGGCGATTTATATAATTTGGCGAAATTGGTTGATGATGGAAGTAGTACCAATGAAGCATTGCTTTGAAGTTGAAATTAAATGTCATTATTTGTTGCATTGTCATATACGCACCGGGTTTGGCGTGACTTTTTTTTACGATGATTTGGCGATTTATATAATTTGGCGAAATTGGTTGACGATGGAAGTAGTACCATTGAAACATTTCTTTGAATTTGAAATTAAATGTCATTATTTGTTGCATTGTCATATACGCACCGGGTTTGGCGTGATTTTTTTTTTTTTTTTTTTTTTTTTTTTTTAACGATGATTTGGCGAAAACCTCGTTTTCGAATACCCGTAACATATGTATTTTTAATTATTTTCTATTATTTTAAAAATGAAATAATAATAAATAAAAAAAAGTTTAATTAACTATAGAACAAAACAATTTATAATATTTTTTGTAAATAAAAAGAAAATAAATTCAAATAAACATTTATTAATAAATAAGAAATAATAGCCGGGTTACCATGTCAGGTAAAATAACGCAATTTTGACGCCAATTAGGTAAACCCATTTCATATATGACATCTGCGCCTAATATTTTCTTTTCGTTTCGTTTAAAAAAAAGAAAGAAGTGAAAGCGATTTATTTTAGATGCAATTTTATATGGAAGTTTTGTATTAAATAAAATTATAATGAAATACAAATTGAATTATGAATAAAAGTAACATGATACATTTCTTAGCATAGATTTAAGGGAGGCCAAACTGGTCGCCAAGTCAAACAACCAAGTAAAGGTCGCTAACATTTTGCTTTTCTGAAATATGAAAAAAAAATATCTGTTATGATTAAAATTTGAGTTGCCATCATTAGAAAAAAGTATTTAAAATTAGAAAAAAAAATGATATTTCGAAAACTAATTCGAATATAAAAATTCTAATACCAGTTTTGAGATCTGCAGATAAATACTAATTTTCGGTGTTAATTTCATCGCAAAGTATTCCATATTTTAGGAGAAATCGCCGTGATACATAATCAGTTGTTTAATCAGTCGATTCAGAAAATTGATATATAAATTCGTTTCATATATCCATTTCATAAATTCGTTTCATTAGCATTTTATATATATAGGGTAGATATATATAAACAGTAGAGTTCTCATTATACGAGTTAATATGGACAAAACTCACCACGGATAAGCGCAAAACTAGCTATATATATATGGGGCATTCTCACAATCTTTTGACTTTCGGGAATAAAAATCTGGCTTTAAACTTGAAATTAAACTTGCTAAAATAACATTTTAATCTGATAGACGAATATCGGCTGGAGTAACTATGACTCTGATAGACGAAAGCCTTGATGATTCAAAATAAAGAAAAAAAGGTCAGCAGCGAAATTTTTTTCATCTAACTGGTGTTTAAGTTAAACTTGCGAGTTTAATTTCCCTTACTATTTGTACCACTATAACTTTCTATTTTCTTCTAAATGTTTACTTATAATGAATTTGCATAGTAGCCACAGGATATTCAAATAAGAAATAATAACAATATAGTAGTTTTAGTACAAAATTTTGGTATAACATTGTTTTAAAGGGGTGTTAAAGAAGGGACGGAAGGAAAAGAAAAAGGAATAGTATTTAAAAAAGGGGACAGTAAAGGGAAAAAAGTGATGGTAAGGATGGGACGGTAATGAAAATTACCTCTATTTTTAGGCAAGTCATGTTAAGACTAAGTGATAGCCACAATGTCCATTGATTTTTAGAAACAGTTATTTACATTGGATTAAATTTAGAAAAAATAATTTACCTCGAAAAGTGCAGGAATAAACCTTAGGGACGGTAAGACTACCAATAAAGGCACGATGCTTGAACTTGATATTCAAATGCTGATTTAAATTCTGCGGTAAATTTCTTGTCAAAGAATTTTAGACATTCTTTCTCTAGCATGCTTATGCATGAGAAAAAACGTGAAAAAAAGTCTGTGGCTGCATCTGAAGTGATATTCTGCATAAGTTTAGTAAGAGGGATAGTAAAGAATCTAAAACCGAAGGACATAGTTCAAAAAATAATATCAGCCGTAAAAATGTGTGCTGGTTAATTTTTTGCTACATATTTATATACAAATATTGTCCCAGTTTCGGAAAAAAATTACATCGAATTACTTTTACTGAAACAATTTTATACAGAGAGCTCTAAACTTAAAATCAGCATCAGGGACAGGGGGCGGGATAGGAGTTTTCCTGAAATTTAGACCACCAACATCGTCCAAAACTTATTTATCTCGTTAATATTGTTATAAAATCATGCAATGGGATGTTCCCCAGTATACGAAAAAAAACCCACAAGAATATGTACTAAAATAAAATTATTATTCAGGGACATAAAAGTTAAAAGATTATGAGTATTCCCCACATGTCAATAATGTGAAACTAGTGTTGTTGACTTCAAAAAACATAATAAAAAATCATCATCATTTCGAAAACTTCAAAATGAAATCCTTTACAGAATTTTGTCCAGCAGAAATTTTCGAGCGTGACGCCATTGTTGAATTTGCACGAATTATTAATCCTCCCTAGCTTTTTATATTTATTTTTCTGAATATGATATATATCCCCGTAATTAAACTTGAAAATGTTTTTGCATTCGAATTCATATTTCAGGAATATTAATGTGTAACTATAAAACGTATTCATGTCTCATAAACATTAAAGTATAACCATAAAAGACATTCATGTGCCGTATATATGAACATATAATCAAAGAAGACATTTATATTTAAAGACTGAGCAATTTCAAAGATTGAAACAGTTTAAATTTAAGAAATTATTTGTTTACCTTATGATAAACTTGAATTTTGATTTAAAAAGGAAACTTCGATAATGGAAGTTAAATACAGGTTTCCCTCGACTAGGGCGGCGATATTACCGCACTAACAGAGACATACTACATTGGATTGAAAAAAACTACAATTGATCTACTACTGTCTTTGTCAAAAATGACACATGCATAAAAAGACATTGTCATAATGTACTACAATATTTTTTATGCCTATCAGTGTTAGAATGTGCATTGTACATATTATATTTTGATTTAAAAATTTTTAAAAGTGTAATTTTCTTGAATGTCCATTAACATAAAATGCCAGTTATACTTATCGTGATGTTATTTTTTTATTATTTACATAATTTTATTTCAAAAAAAAATTTAATGCCATTTTATTTGTTCAAACCTAAATAGCTTCAACTTATTCGAAAAAAAAAATCTTATCAGCAGCCAGCTACATATTTCATTTAATTTTCAGAAAACATTTAGGCGTAATACAAAATTCGATTATCTAAACCTCGGCGCGCTTGCATATTTCTGCTGATATCTATGTCTATACAAATCAAGGGCTTATTTGAGGAATTCAAAATTTTGGAGAATTCTTTTAATGTTATCTCTTTTCTCAGCATTTTCTTCAAATTTCTGTTTAAAAAATTCGATGTCATCTTTCCGGAGGGAAAAAAAGGGGAGAATAAGAACAAAAAAACTGAAGGTGTCAGTTATTTGGCCTTCCACCGGGGCTGTCGCGAAACAAATTTATTCTCTTATGGGCCTGTTTCTGGAGAGGATAACCTCACGCGAGAGATCTGAGTAGTAAACGAAAGTTATCGAATAATGTATGTGTTCATCAAAAACAGCGCTAGAAATTTCCGTTTTATATTTTGTTGAGCCATTTGTGGCTTATTTTAGATCTCTTTGAATTATACATTCAATAATTAAACACCCAATATTCAGTAAAAAAGGTTTTTTTTTAACTCAACTTTAAATTTATACTTTCCCCTTGATTTCAAATACATACAAATACATTTGATTCATGGTTTTTATCAAAAATTTTAGCTTAAAATATACATTTATGGCAAAGATAGTATATATAGATTAGAATATTCCATAGAATGCAATTGGAATACCACTACTTTTCGAAGAGTTTAACTTGAAATATAAATTTATGGCAGGAGAAATCATACATTAAAATTACACAATTTTAACAGCAAACAATTAAAGTTCTCTTTAAAAATAAATATGCCTTAATGTCAAATTGTAAATGTCACCCGGTTCCACCTGTATTACTTTTGGTTTTTCTAGAAACGAATTTTCTGCATACCTTACACAAAAACTTTGCTATATTTATTCTTGATCATTTTTTTTTTTTTTTTGTAGAAAATATTAATGTGCTGACAGGTGCCAGATTCTAAGTAATTTCATATTATTTTCTCTTCCTGGTAATTTTCTAGAAAGTGATACATTAACTATAAGAAATTTTCTGGATATTTTCTTGCTTGTAAATCGAAACTTAAAAAACTGATATCATAATACATCATCATGACATATCTAAAATATGAGACGTGTTTTTTCTTAAATTGAAAAAAACGACATGCTGCTTGTTGAATTTACATTAACAAGACTTTTATAAGGATAATTAATTTCATCGAGCTGTTTTATAAATTTAAGTAAGGCTATATGCTTCGTTTTATTAAGATATTAAAATAAATTATTTGAAGACTACATGTTTAAATATTGTATTTTGAAAAACGTACTTTTATTTTTATGAATTAAATTTCAGTTTTTTATGGAACTTTGAATATTTTATACTGTTAACATGGTTATACAATTTTTACGTAATCATGAAAATGTCGCAAAATATATTTTGAATATCAATTTAATGTAACGCAATATTTATATTTTCGTTAAAAAACTTCGCACATACTGTCATGTTTAATTATAGATGGCAGCATCAAAGTTTTCTTTCCTCCCACAATTCATTTTCAGAGAATTCTGTTCTGTTTATTTTTGTGTCAATGTAACTGACGTTGGTAAGCGTAGTGATGTGTTTGTGAAATGATTATTAAATGTTTAGTCTACGATAGGCTACGCCAAGTAAGAGTTATGTTAATTATTATTAGCTAATTACTAAAAATACATAAGAAGTGGCTACGATGGATAGAAATGAAATATTTGTTCCGGAAAAAGTTTACCGTAAATTGTGCCGGTAAAAATGGCTATACTTCTGGTTTAATTGTTCTATGGTTCGGTGCAATACTGCAATGCAAAATTAATACAGGGTGATTCGTAATGAATGGGCCAAAAAGAATAGCGCAGTGTGATTGCCGTAATGGATTTATTCAGCCGAAACAAATTTATTCTGCAACTAAAATTATACAAGTTTTATTTGGCAACAGGGAAAAATCATCGAATGACGAACTCGCCGCTAGAGGCGCTGTTAAACAAAATGTCGTCCGTGCAGGAGAAAGCGTACTGCGTTTTCGAATATGCTAAAACCTCCTCGGTAACTGTTGTGCAAAGACATTTTCGCACGAAATTTCGTAAACAACCACCGCATCGGCATAACATAAGCAGGTGGGTGAAGCAGTTCCAGGATACCGGCTGCTTATGCAAGAACAAAAGCCCATGACGAAAAGAAACAAAACCCGAAGTAGTTGAAAGAATTCGTGAACGCCCTGTGATTTTTTTCTCTGGGGTTTCGTTAAAGACAAGGTGTTTGTACCTCCACCTCCTCATGACTTAGAGGAACTGAAGCAGCGGATAACTGCAGTGTTGAACTCCATCACAGGAGATATGCTATCACGAGTGGGGCAGCAGCTTAATTACCGTGTAGACATTTGTCGTGTCACCGGAGGGGCACATATTGAACACATGCAGAAACTTGAATAAATGTAATTTTGAGGTAAATTTGAATTTTCTAAATATATTAATTACAACGTCCACAATCATGGTTTCTTTTTATCCCATTCATTATGAATCACCCTGTACTTCATAGTCTTCTACAGTATTTACGGCGGTGGTAAGTGCTACATTACATTTATTTTACATTTTTACGCTTTTGCTACGTTTAATAAAGTAAAATGTTTACCCATTTCAAAGAGTTTTATGAAAAAGTAGAATCTTTCAAAACTTACGTGAAAATATTAGAACAAAATTTCGTTCTGCAAGACATTAACAGAAAAAAAATCCTGCTATTTTATCATTACAAGGTTTATTATGTGATTTTTGTGCTCCTAAGAATTGTGAAACCTTAAACTATAATGAAATTGTTGATATTCTGCTTAAATGTTTAAGTCCCGCATACAATAAATTCATTGAGCGCATTAGATTTAGAAAATATTTTCAAAATGAAACTGAATCAATTCAATATTTTGCTGCTAGATTTAAAAAAGACCTTTTGTTCATTTACTGGTGATATTTAAAATGAAAATTTACTGGATAAATTTCTGCGCGGTGTGAAAAATGAAAGCATTCAGAATAAATTGGTAACTCAAGTTGATGATTTAAATTTCGAAAAAGCTGTTGAGAAAGCTTTAGCTTTATATAATGTAGATATTGAAATTGCTGAAATTAAGCATAAAATTTTCAATGTAAGTAATTTCCAGTACGAAAATTGTACAAAATAAGAAATTACAAAGTTGTTCTCAAAAACAAAATGTCAACAATGATGTAAATAATACACATTCTGGCATGAATAAAAATAAGTTAAAGTGCTATCGATGTGGAATTGCCTCACATTTAGCAAATGTTTGCAGATTTATTAATGTTACTTGCAACTTTTGTAGGAAAAAGGGCCATTTAAGCAAGGTATGCAGATGTACACATTCTCAAAAACAGGTAAATTCTTTAAATACTGTAAATGTTTTAACTGTTAAGTATGATGAAAGTTCAAATCATATTAAGTTGTCTGTTTTCATTGAAAACAAAGCTAGAGCTGATATGGAATTAGATACAGGATCTGCAATTTCTGCTGTTCCTTTAAAAATATTTCGCAGAATTTTTCCTGATTATAAAATTTTTCCTCCAGATGTTTAGTTAAAAACTGCAACTCGTGAAATTTTCAAACCTGTAGGTTAAGTTGAAGTAAATGTTACTTATGAAAATAAAACTGGAAAGGTAAAGTTTTATTTGATAAAAGAAGATAATATTCATTATTGTGTGGTAGATATTGGGTATCTGAATTTGATATTTTCCTACATAATTTAAAATCTGTATATGTGAATGAAATGGTAAATTATTCTGATAAATTACAAGGTTTGTTACAGGAATTTTCTGATTTATTTACAGATAAGGCTGGGAAGATTAAAGGTTTACAGGCAGAACTTTATCTTGAAAAAGATGCTACACCAATATTTTGCAAAGCTTGGACTGCCACTTATGCACTACATGCAGCAGTAAATGAAGAATTACAAAATTTACAAGATGCAGGTATTATTAAACCAGTTACAAACAGCATGTAGGCAACTCCTATAGTTCTAGTGGTTAAGCCTAATGGGAAAATTCGGTTATGGGGTGATTTTAAAGTAACATTAAATAAATTTCTGAAAGTTGAAAAATATCCTTTACCTAAAATAGAAGATATGTTAGCTATATTAGGTGGTGGTGCACATGTTACAAAAATTGATTTAAATCAAGCTTATCTTCAGTTACCTGTAGATGAAAAATCACAAGAATTATAGACCATTATTACACCAAAAGGACTATTCCAACTCCTTAAATTACTCATGGATGTTGCTAGTTCTCCTGCTACATGGCAAAGAAAAATTGAGCACATTCTAAGAGGAATTGAAGGAGTTACAATTTTTATAGATGATATTGGGGTTACAGGTGAAACAGATGAAATTCATTTATAAAGATTAAAGCAAGTATTAGAAAGGTTAAGGGATTATAACATTAGAATAAATAAAGAAAAATCATTCTTTATGGCAGATGAGATTACTTACTGTGGAAAGTTGATAAACATGGCATTCATAAAACACAAGATAAAATTGAGGCAATTTTAAATGCTCCAAGACCAGTAAATTATCTCAGATTAAAGCTTTTCTAGACTTAGTTACATATTATGCTAAGTTTGTACCAAACTTATCTACCATTGCAAATCCTTTGAATAATTCGCTTAAGAAGAATATTAAATTTAATTGTTCTTATAAGTGTGAACAAGCATTTAAAAGTATAAAAAAAGAAATTACTTCTGACAGGGTTCTTACTCACTGTAATCCTAAGTTACCTTTAGTTTTAGCTACTGATGCTTCTCCTTATGGTATCTCTGCAGTTCTTTCGTATATGATGCCAAATAATACTAAAAAGCCCATTGGGTTTGTATCCAGAACTTTGAATAATGCAGAAAAACGGTATAGTCAAGTTGATAAAGAGGCACTAGTTATTATATTTGGTGTGAAGAAATTTTTTCAATATTTGTATAGCAACAGGTTTACCTTATTTACTGACAGTAAACCTTTAGTGTCTATTTTTTCTTCTTCTAAAAGTATTCCTGCTATATCAGCGGCTCGAAAGCAACTATGCGCAATTTATTTACAAACGTTTCAATATGATATCCGTTATAAAAAAACTACTGTTCACGGAAATGTCGATGCTCTTTCACGACTTCCTTTACGTAGTGAAGATTTGCCTCAACAATTTAATTCAAATGATGCAATTGGTGAATTTGAAATTCTTCAAATTAATGAACTCTCTATCTTACCATTGACTTCAAAATCTATTCCTTCAGCTACAATATCTGATCCCCTTTTACGTCAAATTTTTCATCACCTCATTTCTGGTTCTGAAATTCCCCAAAATTTACTTTATGGTGGTAAACAAGACAAATTCACTTTTCAACATAGTTGCATTTTAAAAGGGTGTAGGGTAGTTATCCCTGAAATTCATAGAAACCAAATCTTAAAAGAAGTACACTTTGGTCAGTTTGGTATAGTTAAAATGAAGACCCGTAGTTTTGTATAGTGGCCAGGTATAGACCAAGATATTGAAGATCTTGCACGGAATTGCACTACTTCTGTAAATTTGAAAAATTATCCTCCCAAAATTGATACACATCGTTGGGAATGGCCTACAGCTCCATGGCAAAGAATTCATATTGATTAGTTTGGTCCTGTTATGGTAAAGATGCTTCTTTTACTGTTTGATGCACATAGCAAATGACCAGAAGTTTTCATTGCTCCTAGTACAACTTCAGAAAATACAATTACTTGTCTCTCTTCACTTTTTGCACGATATGGTTTTTCAATTTATTTAGTATCAGATAATGCTAAACAGTTTACATTAGAAAAATTTGAGACATTTAAAAAAAATCATAGTGTAAAACGTAAGTCCAGTGCTCCATACCATCCAGCTACAAATGGATAGTCGGAGAGATATGTACAAATTCTCAAACGTGGATTAAAAGCCTTAGCTTCCGAATCTGGTACTTTAAAAATGAAATTAAATGGCATCTTTTTGCAATAAAGGAAGATGCCTCATGTTACAACGGGGAGAGAATCCTGCATCTCTATTTCTAAAACGCCATATAAGAACAAAAATAGATTTGATAGTAGCAAATGTTACAAATTTCGTTCATGATAAATAAGATGCGAAAAATTCCAAAGTTAAAATGAAAAAAAATATGAAATTAACCAGAAAGTAGCTGTAAGAAATTATATTCCAGAAGCCAAGTGGAAAATTGATCGAATAATAGCAATAGAAGGAAAATTACATTATAGAGCTCAAGTTGGTTCAAATATTTCGAAAAGGCATGTTGATCAAATAACAAATGTAGATTCAGAGATTTCTTTAGTTAATGGTACAGATTCTGAAGAAAGTAATGCAGGAAATTTCAGAAGTGAAAATGCAATAGTGAAACAAGGTGATTCTCCACCAATACAGCCTAGTATCGCAGATCTGCAACCAGTTGATTCTCATAATAAAAATACTCCAGGTCCTACACCAACTGATTTTCGTCCTGATTCTCCTAAACCTTCTGTTCCCAATAGTTCAATAGTTGATTCTGCTGAGCTTGTAAAATCCAATTCCTCTTCTATTTCTCCACAGGTATTGAGAAGATCCGGTAGATACAGAAGACCTACTGACCGATTCACATATTAAGTGGGAGAGATCTGTCATGTTTGAGCTTAAATTTATTAAGTATAGGTGGTTTTCTTTCCTCCCACAATTCATTTTCAGAGAATTATGTTCTGTTTCCTTTTGTGGCATGTGTCTGACGTTTGTAAGTGTTGTGATATGTTTGGGAAATGATTATCAAATGTTTATCTGTCTACGATATACCTCGTCAAGTAAGAGTTATGTTAATTATTATTAATTAATTACTAAAAATATATAAGACATACATTTTTTAATTTAGAAAGGCATAAGATCCAACGTCCTTTATTAATTATTCTAAGTAATATTACAGTGACATAGTGAAGAGAACGGATATTTTTTCCAACTGGATTAAATCATATTCAATGCTGGAGTAGCACAGCTGAAGTTTATTCGAACAGAATGAAAAATGACCGGACCAGGAATCGAACCTGGATACTTGATGAGAAGTATACAGATTTTAAATTACCCTATTTAAAAAAAAATAAACTTTTTTTCTTAATTTTATGAAAAATTTTAGGGTGTGATCTTGTTTACAAATTGTAGGGTTAACCATCACAAAAAAAATAAATAAATAAATAAATCAAAATTCTAACTCAATAATTCAATAATAACTCAATAATAAATAACAATTAAATGTTTCCCGGACCCCTTAAATTAACATTGTTTCTTGAATTACACGCATTACAATTGGTGTCTATTCTCTTAAAACATATCGAATTATTTAAATGGGCATATCTCTGTGAGTTTTGAAGATATCAAGACGGAATTTTTTATGTTCCTTTCAGGAATGGATAATGAAAATTTTCCTCATTCGGAAGTTTACCCTACTGGAGCCGCATAAAAATTTCGTTTTTTTATTTACTCAAATAGACGATCTCCTCCCGCCCTCCATGGGGCTGCAGCTTATGTGATCAAATTTTGCATCTTTTTTATGGAGCTTTGCGATTAGAAGTATGTGCCGAGAGGCAATATTTAAGGAAATAGGATATTGTTTCGATCTTTATGAATCACACTGCATAAGTAGCCCAATAACATATATCAATTTCTTTGCAATCCGTATATATTTACGAGAGTTAGAGTACGCACAGATGTCAGAAAGGTAGACAAATTGAATTAATAAACACTTTTCAACTATTTTTGAAAGTGTTAAAATCAGATAAAGCAGTACGTGTTTGCGTTCTTTTTCGATTGCACTAGTAAATATACCGTTCTTCTGGCAATAAAAAAAAAAGTCCATTAGCAAGTCTTTTTCCAAAAGAAGGGAAAAACTATTAAAAAAGTATAAGAAAAGTAGGGAAAAAATACTAAAAAAGGAAAGTATAATAAATGTAACATATTTAAAAACAATGCATTTTTATGATACCAGGAAGTTTTTATTAAATTACGTTTTATGTAAAATATTACATATTTCAAATTCAAATTCCTTAAATTTCTACTTCATAATTAATTAATTTGAAAAATTTAAATTTCACTTAAATTAAATCATCGATTCACTCAATTGAAAAGTATGTAACGAAAAATCAGCAATTTCGATAAATGTATTCATTACATTATATTAATCAAAATATTTCATGTGTATAAAAAATTCATACTTCTGAATTTCATTATAGATCATATCTGATTCAATTGGGTTTTCGTACAGATCATTAGGCAGTTAATGTATTAATAATAAACGTTTCGTAATAATTAGACTTCCTTAAAATGCTATTTTAGTTTAGTTTAGTCATAAAAAATACTTTCATTTAAAGAAGAATATATTAATTAGTTCATAGCAATATTCTTTACAATGCTAATTAACTGGAAGCTCAATGGAAACTTTTGTTTGTTTTTAGGCTACTTCGTTAAGTATTCTGTTTTCTCCTTTACAATAGTTCTCTAAAATATGATTAAACGGTATTGAATAATGCATTTCTGTTTTTCAAAGAAAATATGTAATTTAATTAACATATCATTTATTATTCAGAACGCTTAAAAATGAATAGTCGAGAAACAGTTTTACATTTTATTGGTCTTGAGAATAAATTGTACTTTATTTACTTTTTAGATATATGTTCTAAAAAGCTACATTTTTAGGTACGTTCGGAATCATATAAATACGTAAACCTACAGTCATCTCCTCCTTCTGTCTGTCCCTCTGTCCGCATATAACAGCACAAAAACTACCCGAGCGAATGGTTTAAAATTTAATATATATAATCGTTGCAGAATTTTATGGAGTCATTTTAAATTTTACGAAAATCGAATCAAAACTTAAAAAGATATTAATAAAAGCTTTCTTCATTCGATTAAATCCTATCATACATAATTAACCCAATGATATCCCATGACAGGTAATGATTCTAGGTTCTCAGGATGATTACGTACGTTTTAAGATGGAGTCATATTATGTCCATATTACTGAACTGAATAAATTAATATTCTAATAAATTTTGTATTCATGTATTCTTGCATAAGATTGTAACCACCACCAAGGTCTTACATTACACCAAGATCTGCAATTTCTAAAACTAGTTATAGTACGAACGCACCTTATTTGCATCGTTTGACGTATAATTTGCGACTGGCTATTATTTAACATTAAAAGTTTCTCTCATAAATTATGAAACATTTATGAAAAAGCATGTTCATAAAAGTCATGTTCATGAAAAATCATGTTCATAAAGTTTATACGCTGTATTTTTTTTTTTTAATTTTGAGATAAAAAGCGTTTGCTACATTACTGGGAACAGGTACGCACACACACAAATTAACAAGAAATAACAATGTGGATTTTACATTGTCTGAAAGCTTTTAAACCATTTACATTTTAAGTAGAAGATTACTTTTTCATTCCAAATATTATTTTTATTTCTATAAAACTTCTTAAATACTAAGGCAAACATGATCTAGATATTCTTTTATTTTTTCAATTTCATTATCTCATCAGTTTATTTAATTAAAATGTATTTAACGCAAAATCAGAGATTACAATGAATTTAGTCATTAGTTTAATTTTATTAAAACGGTTTCAGTGCTCGGGTCATGGTTCGGCATTTCATTATAAATTATACTTGATTCAATTACTTTTTCGCATAGATCATTAGGCAGATAATGCATTAATAATTAGCATTCCGTAAAAATGATGTTTCTTCAAAACGGTATTTTAAATTTATTTTGTCAATAAAAATAGGTGCTTAAAGGGGAATGTGCTAATTTGTTTACTATATTATATTTCACAATAATAATTAACCGGAGACTCAATCAAAGTTTTGTTTTTTCTTCGAGAAACTTATTAAACATCTGGTGTACTTTTTTTTCAGTTTAAAATTCTAGATAACATATGATTACACAGTATCGAGTAATGTATTGTTATTTTCAAAACAAATCACCGGAGTATTTATTATTTAGATAAGTTTAAATTTCCCAATAAAATATAATTAAACGATATCGAGTAATATAGAAGAAAGACATTCAGAAAATTTGTTTCAGAATAAATAAATTTTATCACCAGAACATTTATTATTTAGATAAATTAAAAAATGATATCCAAAACATAGTTTGTTTGTATATTAAGATAATAAAATGTGCATTATTAACATTTTAGGTTTAGCTACTGATACTACTATATATTTAGTCTAACCATTATAAATTTACCTCACAATTTACAAAATGCAATTAAATTTTTGTTATATTCAATTTGATAATATATTCACAATTGTCTATTTGAACACTACACTGTAAAAAAAAATCTGTAGTTCTACAGATGTAAAGTTACATGCTTACTAAACTTTCACCTGCAACTGTACGAAAAAAGCTGCAAATCTTCAAAACTAGTTTTTGTAAAGCTACAAAAATCTGTAACTTTACAAATGAATCTGCTAAAATTTCAGTAATCTTACTAAACTTTTATTTGTAACCCTGGCTTCAGTTACATGAAAAGTTCTCGGAATCCCCGTTTCCAAAAAAATTCTTAGTAACCTTACAGATTTTTTGATTTTTGGCGCAAAAGTGTGTCTGTTACATGAAATTTTGTTGTTGCCGTTACATGAAAAGTTCTAGGAATCCCAGTTTCCTAGAAAAACCTTAGTAACTTCACAGGTTTTTTTTTACAGTGTAGGAAAGTGATTTAATTTTCCTAAAGATTGGTTATACGTTGAATTTAAAAAACGAAATGAGACGAAAAGTGTTTCTTATCTTAAAGAAAATATTAGATGATAATAAAGAAAGAACATACACAGGTTAAAGTGAAGATAAAAGTATTTTATGTTTTCTGAAAAATATTAAAACATTTTTTTAAAAATAATATACCACATTCTTTATTATAAAAGCTCTTAAGTTTCAATTCTGACATACTCAAGATATTTTTTTTTAATTTTATTAGCTTATAAGTTCATTTATTTAAGAAATATTTAACTTGAAATCAATAATATAAAGAATTTATTCAATGTTTTAATTTAATAAAAACTTTTGCGCGCATGAAAAAATATTAATCCGGTTTTCCAGTATAAAACGTGCCTTATACAAAAAGTATTTTGCACAGGTCTTAAGGTAGTAAAGGATGAATAATAACAATTTCTTAATAAGAATGATATTGTAAAATGATATTTACTTTACCTTAACACTTAAACAACTGGTGCTTAGAGAATCTATTATTAATTAGTTTACTACATTATCCATTACAATAGTAATTAACTAGAAACGAAAATAAAGTTTTTCTTTCCTAAAGTTCCTCAGGCAAAGTATTAAATACTATTTTAGTTTTTTTTTCTGTTTAATTTTCGTCAAAAACTATGATTAAATACTATTGAACAAAGTATGTTTTTCGAAGAAAATATAAAATTTAATTGAGAAAGCATTTATAGTTTAGTTCGAATAAAAAGAAAGTTAAAAAATTTTAAGAACAAATTTTTATTTTTTTCTTTCGAATCATTTTTTTTTTCAATCGCATAAACCGTGGCTCAAAAGCCTAAATATTTCTATTGAATTAATGTGCCGTTTTTCAAAAGAGAACTATAAATATTAAGAAACTATAGCATTTTTTATTTTAAAAATATAATTATCCCTTTTAGATTGTTTAAAACATTTTTAGGAATGTATAGCAACAATATGGTGTGATTTATAAGAAAGTATGCTCACATAAACTGACAATAGCAACAAAAATTAAAATAATACAAATGCAACATATATCAAAATAATACAAGTTACAATGAAAACAACAAAACATTCATTACATACTTTTGTTACGCACGTTAATTAAATTACCGGACGATTCGAATTTGTACACATCTGTTTCATTCTGTAGCACGCTTTAGAATACAGAGTTCAAATTAAATTATATCTAAATTAGCAAAAAGGCAAATCTGTTACCTATCTACTATACGCGAATGACATTTATTTAAATAATTATGCAATAACAGTCATTTTAACAGCTGTTTCTTCCCGAATGAGTACAATGTAATTTACTGATCGGAAAGGTTTGCATTCAGTCCCAGCTGTGTGATTTAATTTAATACAGACTAATGTTCTGACACTACGCTGTGAATGAACATTAAATTAGAAAATCGGCTACACGAAGAAATATTATGAGCAGATATGAAATATTAAACCATATTTTTATTTGATTTACAGAATATTCAGGAATCTCATTTCTATTTTTCATGAAATACATCCCTATTGTAAAACAAAATCTTGTCCGTGATAACACTGACGTTATATTTACGGTGGAAATAAGCATAAATGTATTTATTTTCAGCTTTTATACACAGCATATTTTCAATTTTTATACCGTCGAAGAAAATAAATACTTTCAAATATAACTAAACTACATCTCACTATTTAATTTTGTCATGATTTATAAAATAATTTTCAAGCATTATTATAAAAAACTAAAAAGACAGCCCGCCAAAAATGACAGAAAATGACGAAAAAAAAAAAGATATATACAACACATGAGCAATAATGTGTTTTTCTTGCTTGTTTCGCGGTGATAAATGAAAATAACACATTTTGAAAACGAAACACATTTATGAAAAACTATACGTGTAATGAATACATTAAAAATGAAATTTAAGGATAAATTAAAATTTGACCACAATCTACAGGATTTTTCACTATAGGGGTCTTGGTGTTCTTTTAGGTAGATTTCGTATGAAATACTACCTATTGGGATCGTTCCAATGTTGGAATTTCTGAAAATTTTTTGCAGATCTACACCGATCCTGACTCCTAGAACCCAAAACCACCCTCAGTAAAAAACTTTATATATCTATCTATCTATCTATCTATCTATCTATATATATATATATATATATATCACTTTCTTCTGGACACGATAACTTCCCTAATTCTGCACAAATCTCTTCCATACTGATACATAAAATAAAAGGGCATAAAATCTCGGTCAAGTTCGTTAATGGGCAAAATCGGACCAAGGAAATGGAAATAGGGATGGGTTTGGTGAAAACCGAAATCCCCAATAACTTCTTAATTTTTGTACATATCAAATCAGTTTAAAGTTTTTATTACTTCTAAAAATAGGGCCAAAATTGTATGTATCACAGATTTTTGATAAAGTTAAAAATGGGCTCAAGGGGCGCAGAAAATAGGGTTTTGGGGAGAAAAAATTCATAACTTCGTCAATTCTCAAGATATCAATTCCAACTAATTTTATTATAAATTTCCTTAATATTATCTACAACTTTTATATTCACAAGTTTTTGATAGGACCAATTCGTACCGCAAAAAAAAAAAATTAAAAACGAAAACAAAAAGGGGGATTGAAGAAATAAAAAATCCATAACTCCGTCAATTCAAAAGATATAAAATCCCCATGAATTTATCATCTATCTTCTTAATATTGTCTACACATCTAGATAGACAAGTTTTGGATAGGACCAATTCTTACAGAAATAAAAACAAATTAAAAATACATAGCGGTTGAAGAAAAAAAATCGTCTAAGAAAGGGTGTATTCAAATCCAAACTGCGTATTTTCTGACTCATTCTACAATTCATTTTTGCTCTGAAACGCATCCAATTGCTAGATTCTCTTATTCAGAAACTATATAATGTACAGTAATGACCTATTTTTTGATAGAGGCAGAATATATTTCAAAAAATGCTGTTAAAGTGGGCATTTTGAACCGAATTTCCCAAAGCAGATTCTATTGGAAAAATCATTGCATTAAGGATGCACTCAAATCCAAACTGCTTATTTTCTGACTCATTTTTAAATTCATTTTTGCTCTCAAACGCATTTAATTGGTAGATTCGCTTATTCAGAAACTATATAATGTACCACAATGATCGATTTTTTGATAGAGGCAGAATATATTTCAAAAAATGATGTGAAAGTGGGCATTTTTAACGGAATTTCCCGAAGCAATTGTGTTATCACTTTCTTCTGGACACGATAACTTTCGTAATTCTGCCCAAATCTCTTCCAAACTGATACATAAAATCAAGGGACATAAAATCTCGGTCAAGTTCGTTAATGGACAAAAGCGGACAAAGGGGATGGAAATAGGGAGGGGTTTTGTGAAAACCAAAAAAAACCCATAACTTCTTAATTTTTGTACATATCAAATCAGTTTAAAAAATATAACATCTAAAAATAGCGCCAAAAATTCATGCATCACAGATTTTTGATAAAATTTAAAATAGGTTCAAGGGGCGCAAAAAAAAAACGGTTTTTGGGAGAAAAAAAAACCTTAATTCGTCAATTCTCAAGATATCAAATCCAATAATTTTGTTATACATCTTCTTAATATTATCTACAACTTTCATATTCACAAGTTTTTGATAGGACCAATTCGTACCGCAAAAAAAAAAAATTAAAAACGAAAACAAAAAAGAGGGGGTTGGAGAAGAACATTTTTCATAACTCCGTCAATTCACAAGATATAAAATCTCCATGAATGTATCATATATCTTCTTAATATTGTCTTCAACATCTAAATAGACAAGTTTTTAATAGGGGCAATTCTTACAGCAAAAACAAATTAAAAATACATAGCGGTTGTAGAAAAAAATCATCTTATTAAGGGTGCATTCAAATCCAAACTGTCTACTTCCTTACTCATTTTTAAATTCATTTTTGTTTGCTCTCAAACGCACCCAATTGCTGGATTCTCTTATTCAGAAACTATATAATGTACAGTAATGATCGATTTTTTGATAGAGGCAGAATATATTTCAAAAAATGATGTCAAAGTGGGCATTTTGAACAGAATTTCCCGAAGGGATTGTGTTAGAAACGAAAAATATTGCCCTACTGAGAAAATAATTGTTTATTAATCAAATTTTAATTAATTGAAAGAAAAATAAAAACACAGGTCGCTTATAAATCTTTTCAAAAATCACGTCAGCATGTTTCATTTTTTTTTTTAATTAATCTGAAAATGTGCCAGAAAATTTCGAGTTGTTGAGTATGGAAAAATATTTTTTTTAATATCGCCTTAACATGATTCTGATAAAACCAGCTATTTTATAAAAAAGAAATAAAAACTCGTCAAAAGCAGACAGATAAAACTGTTAAAGTGGATTTACATCTAATAATGATTTAGTGTTTGTTGGTGAAATCCGTATACTTAACTTCGAAATCTACCTCTGCCTGTAGGGCGGGCCGGCAGGGATATTTTTTTGTTTTAAGCACAGCGGAATCGAGCATCAGAAAGTGAAATTCGTTGCCAAATGATATAAGCAGCTATGAAAACACAATTGATGATATTTTCTGTTTATGTATGTATTTTAATTAAATGTACATTATTGTTGTTTTTATATACAAATAGCTTCTGCTTCTGCATAAAATTAGATAAATGTCTTCTTTATATTAAATTGTTTAAATATAAAAAAATGCGTACGTATACGAAATGAAACAGTAAATAGGTTGCCGGAATATATGTTGCCTTCTTCGCCGGAGCATTTTTTTCTATTTCTCAAAGCCCCCTACCCCTATACCGGAAAAGTACCGAAATTTTAATGTCTGCATCCGTCTATGTAAAGGACATTAATATCGTACAGTTATTGGATCAGATAGTACACCTCAGTCTAGTGGCAGTTATTTTATTAGTAGCATCGGGGTGAAGTTGTAAAGACGTACATTTTCGTATATTGCTCTTTAAATTCTGACCCATAGATCTCGGAAAAAAAAAAACCTTAAATGCGCTGAGTTTAAATTAAATTGTGGTGAGCTCGATTATAAAGATTAGTGGGTTTCATGGTAATTTCGCTAAATTAGCCAAGATGGCTTCATATGTGGCAACTTATTTTTGTCGCCAAATTTGGCGGTAATATCCAAGTTGGTAAAAAATTTTCTCTATTGTAGTAACCCTGTATTAGTACTTTTCAACAATTACTCATTTTTGAAGCTGATACCAATTTCTCCATAGGAAGCCTAAGATGGCCTCCATTAATGAGGTGGTGCAACCGGAATTGTCAGGGTACACAGTGACTTCGATTTTATATAAATAAATCTACGTAAAACCTGTTTATGGAAGATTAATCCGTTTGAGCTTAAAACAATGTAAATAATTCAGCATTCGTTTATATTCTTGTATTATTCAAATAACTAAATCGTCAAAAAAACTTAAAACTTTATAAATAAAGAAATTAAAAGAAGTACGAATTAATACAGGGATGACAGGGATGACCGCCCCGGGAGTACGAATTAATACATGTGTAAATGAAATATGCGCTTATACAATGTAGTATTCAGAGCCACAATGGTTAATATTAATTGTGGCATGTTTTGCAATTGACCGCTAACATACGTAAGACATTATAAATTATTATAAAATTAGTGGCTCCTACCAATAATAAAATTGTCAATAAGGCCTCCTCATAAAATGCATTTCTAAAAGTACCACGTTTTCCTGTAATTTAATTCTACATGGATTCTTGCCTCATAATTGCCTTTTGTAAAATACGTTTCTATAAAGAATTGCTATCCAATCCCGTTTATCCACAGGAACCACGGCACTTTTTGTAGGTTTTCTTGGTACCATCTCATAGAGAGTCATGTTACTAGTTTTTTTAATCCATTTTTGAAGAAATCAGTTTTGTAAATTAATGCTTGCATGCTTCTTAACACTTTCCAACCTAATTGAGCAGTGTTTGTGAATTCGGATTGTCTGTCTGTCTGCCAGCCCGTGCCCTAACTCTTGAATATATTCGGACTGCCATGCAATTTATTATAGGTTACAAAAGTTTCTCTCTATTCTAAAAAAAAGTAACTCCCGCTGTCACCGCCGCCGCCGCCGCCGCCGCCGCCGCCGCCGCCGGTTTTGAATTTTTTGTGACCGGAGGTCTTTCTTCGTTAATATTAAGAAAAATAATGCATACAAAAATATGAAAATTGGTAGTATTATACAGAAATGTTTGATAAACACGCTGATTTAGACAGTTTTCAAATCGAAGAATTATTTTAAGAGATATTTAATGCTAAAGTTGGACAAAATCGTTCCATTAAAAAAGTTTCATAGGAGCAAAAACTATACATCGGAATTTAATACTTTTTAGATCATTTTATACGTTATAATTTCCCGGTGTGCAGAATTAATTTATTTTTTTAATTTGACTCATTTTTCGAGGTTTCATTTCTATTTTAAATTCAAATTTTCAGCATTTCTAGAGATATTTTTTTACTTATTTCAGAAAATTGTACTAATTTAACCTGTTGCCAAACTGTATAAACAACGGAAACAATAATGTTTGCTTCAAATTAAAAATTTATTTACACGTGACTATTATAAACAGAAAAGAAAAACTTTCAAATTAGAATTAAATAATTACGTATAAAAAGCAGGAACTTATTGAAAATTACTTCATCTATAATTACACGTGAATTTTAACAGAGAAAGGATATTGTAAAGTAATAAATTCATTAACATGCGTTAGAAGTCTTAAATAGGAGAAATTACATCACATTTACGTCACATTCCACTTATTACGTAAAATGAACAAAAAATAATATTGCAAAATAGTAGTTTAAATTTAAAAATAGCGCGAGACATTTACTTGATATTTTGAGATGAACTTTTCAAATATTTTTTTTTTTTTGGACAGCGCAAATTATATTTCATTTCTAATAAAAGCATTTTCACGTGAATATTAAAAAGGGAAAGAAAAGTTTGGTGAAAATTACGTCAGATTAAAACGATATATTTAAAATGTTTTATTTAAAAGGACTTTCTTTTCGCTTTGTTAAAAAATACCGGGAGACAAAGACTCTGTTTACTTAATTCCTTTTATATTAGATGATTTTGAAATGCCATCTTTTAACAGCAGCTGATTTTTCCGTAAAATTCCCCAATCAAAGTGAAATGAATAGAAACCCGTTTATAGGGAGATCGCCTTTGTTTTTTTAATTATAATTCAATCTTCCAAAAAAATTCAATTAAAGCCGATCAAATTAGCGTGCTTTTAGAGACTGCAGTGTCTGATCGGGGGGTTGGCGAGCGTAGCTCGTAGGGGGCCGAGCCCCCTAGTACTATCAAATGTTCGTTATCAAAAATGAATTGTGTAACATTTATAGTTTGTAATAAGAGACACTCAAAAGAATTTGCATTACGGTTCTTTGGGGGAAATATCGTTTGCGGTGAAATTTAATGATGTAATACAATTTTAAATTTATTGAAATTTATATAAAACACTAAGGCGCCCTACAATAGGGTTACTATGGAATATGATGTTTATAGCATTCATCGTTCATTTACAGGGAGACACAAAATAATTCGTTTACAGTATTGTCTATTAATCAAAAATACTGGAAATGCATTTTCAGTTGTGGTACGCTGGAAATAAATGTCTACCTATTACTTTGGGTGTGTAAATTCTGTAGATCATATACAGAGCAGCCCAAAATATATTGGGTACATTTCTGTTTATTCACGCAAATTCGTTTTCTATCTTGCTTATTTAGTCAATGACTTTTACTTTATTGTACGGTGAAGTTTTGTTAAAGTATTTTGTTAATTTTTGAAAAAGTTTCATAATACATGCTTTAAGCGTGATTTTATGAAATTGTTTATTATATGAGGCTTTAAAATTTGTGACTCCTTCTAATAACAAAATTCTTGCGACAGGCCTCTCTCATAAAATGTAGGCGAGAAGAAGGGCACTAGTGATAAAACAAAAGACTAGGAACGTATTGCTGATATAATGGCATGGCCTTTTGTAATGCATTTTCTTTGTCGTATAATATCCTTTTGCCGAGCTTTCTTCTTCACGAGCACATGCTCCAGAAAACAGCTGGGAGATTTAGAAATATACCTCTTGGTATCCTTGGTTGGAGGATAGCTCGTTGAATCATATACTTTTGGCTGGATATCCTCCCTAATGATTGCTGCTGCAGTTTCTTAGTATTTCTTAGTATACCTACAATTCTTAGTATTTCGTCATTACAATCTGTTTCTTGTTTGTTTGTTTACATACCATGCATCTGATAGTATTTTCAATCCTGTATCAATGAAACAAACGAATGGAACATTTCTTGGATTTTTTAGCTATGGTGTTCTTCATATCTCCGCTTTCGTTTGGCTTTCACTGTGTGTTCATCTGGAACACACTCAGTTATTACGGAAAGCAAATCCGACAAGGCATGTTGGCAATCATCATTTCTTTCAAGAAATGAGTAAATTTCTTCCATGGCTTCAATAACATAGTGTGTTTCTGCCCCTTCTCGTTTACTTCCTCTTGACATGATTCTTCAGTAAAGAATTTCTGTCAATCATGATGGTAAATTCCGGCAGCAGCAATTAAATCAACCACATTACTAAGGCAAATTTTAACTTCTTCTCCCCATTGATCATTTCTCATTTCTGTGGCTTCAAAGATTCTATTTGTAGGGGTGTCCGTTTGATTTTATGACTCACACCTCGTAAAATAATCTTCACAAATGAATTGGATTCTTTTGTTCTCTTCATCAATAAAATCAGTACAAAGGAAGCTCCTGTTTTTGAAATCGAACTTGAGTACTGATGACCACAGAGTAAACGGTTATCCATAGATTGATGGCGTGGGCCCATTTCTAAGCGTTTTTTGTGCTGCATTAATGCTATCAAGTCTGGTGTAATTTTTATGGCATGCAGTGTGTACTTTCAGAAACGTGATAATTTCCAGCTGCTGAAATTTTTTGTCCTGTCTTTGAATACTTGACTTTTTCAACCACTCGTACTGCACCACCACACATAAACATCTGCATCGCATTTGAAACATCCGTTGACATGATGAGGCCAAAACTTGTTAAATACTATAAACTTGATTTTAACAACTATACATGCGAACTACTATGAACACACATTCAAGTCCCCGTACTGGGTTGTAGAAACTAACTGAATGCACGAAAGGACACCAGATAGAAAAAGGTGTGTAGAAGGAGAATTCACGACCACGCGGAAATGCCACCTGCAATGCAAAAATCATGTGCTATTTTTTACTTTTGTCTTCTCTCTGATAGTTAACATTGACTCCCGCGAGATTATTCACCAATTGTCAGCCGGTATAGCATGTAGGTAATCAGAAGTTATGTTGTTTTCTGTTTTTTTTCTAACAGTATTTAATAAATTTAAATAGACATTAAGTAAATAAATTTGAAATGAAAGTGATTTTTTTGCGGAATATCCATCAAGACTCTGATCCCGTGACTGATGAATAACCGAGGTTCTACTGTATATACCTGTAATTTCTAGAGAATTTTATGCTCTTTAATTTATGCTAAAGTAATTTTTTCCTGAAAACACACAGTTTCTCAGTTTAAAAAAATAAAAAAGGGGGAGGGGTAAACGTATTTTTGTCCCTCCCTACCCCCCTGTTCATTTCCTATCCATCAGGGCTTTTTATCTAGTCATTAGTGGCTATCAAAGAACAATTGCACCAAATTTTACCTCTGTAGCATTTATTATGGCATACAATCCAAAAACGAACTTATTTGATTGGACTAAATAGCGCCCTTCCTTATTTTCCAACAGCTGACGTGCACCCGTGCTTACTGAAAAGTAAGACATCCCTGACTGCACACTGTTAAAAATTCGCAGCAAAGTGTCCAGCCATTCGACCGTTTTTATAGAAAACGGTCACATTACCGCAATTTAACTTTATTATAACATAGGCGATAAAAAGTTAAAAATACCGTTAAATTACGGTTAAGTAACCGTTTTCTAGAAAATCGGAAAAATAACTGGACAGTTTGTTGCAAACTTTTCACAGTGTAGCCTTAATGCTCAAATGATCGAATATACTACATTATAAAATCTGTAATTTTATAAAAAAGTATTCCATGTCGATAACTGGCATATATTTTTGCCTGTTGAATTAATAGTCAAAGCTAAATTTTCTGTAAATCTTTAAAATTTGTGTGCATAAAAAATAACCGGATAATACAGATGGTCGCTGGTAATACTTTATCAGTAGTATCTAAGAAATTTACCGTCACTATAAATTTGTTAGGTACTACTGATAAGGTATATTACCAGCAACCATCTTTGTTTTATTTAATTAATTTTTAATGTTGCTCAATAATTTAATTGAACAGTCGTGGAAAAAAAAGTAAACATCCCTACTAACGTCTCAACAAATTATCGTAGAAGAAAGTTACTGGTACCGAACGATTGGAAATAAAATCTACTTTTAAATGATGTACATAAAATTTGCTTACGGAGCCACCTACATATTAAAACGAGCCATAACTTTGTTTTTTCAATAGCAATACCTACTTTTAAAAGATATTTCAAATCTTCGGTTCAAACCATGCTTAGACACCAAGTTTCAAGTCATTTGAATGGTAAGTTTTTGAATTATATATATTCAAAATTTAGTGCTTCTAATGTTAAATTACATTTTCATATTTTTATTAATATCTCCTAAAATTATACTCCTAATAAGTCCTAATAAGTCCTAATAAGTACTCCTAATAATCCTTTTTGAGTAGCAATAATAATAAAATACCGAAACATAAATACGTTGAATTTGCAATTTGTATAATTTTATGCAATGAATTATGAAATTAATATTCGGAAAAATTATGAACTGCAACCTACAATTTTTTTGATGGATTTAGATTTATTAAGTCCTGCTTTATGGAAATCCAAAATTTCACATTCTTCTTCCAAGTAGTTTTCAAATTATGCTTAAAAAACGCAAAATGGTGGTTTAAGGGACCGTCTATTTTAGAAGTGACTATATATTTTCAAATTTCTTATAGTCCAGATAATAGGGTATTTTACCTGGCAAAATTAATGGAAGTTCTGGAAATTGGCTTACTTTATGTTTTTTGGACTTCCGATTTTGGAATCCGAATTTGTAACTTCCCACCAAAATTTACCCGGCACCACCCCCCCACCCAAATTTTGGTAAAATGCTCCCCAAAAAAGGTTTTTATTAAAAAAAATCAGTTTTTTTATTGTTTTAGGGAAAAAGTATCTAGAAATTCAGAAAGTAGACAAAATTTGCAAAAAATTAAATATATGACAAGATTTAGAATGAAGAGGAAGGGGGATCTGCCTCGGAACATGCGCCGCGGTGCTGCGCGGACTAAGTTGCGCAATTCCACTTAACCACTCACACGTTTACATTCGTCCTCCCATCTCCCCCTCCGAACTTTCTCTGTAAGGTTTGCTTTAAGTTTTTTGGGTCGCTGAATCCGAATTTTTAACTTCCCTCGAAAACTCCCCCGCCCCCGAATACCTCCCAAAAGAGTTGTTATTAACTTAAATTTATTATTGTTTTAAAGGAAAAGCATTACGAAATTCTGAAACTAGACAAAATTTGCAACAAACAGGATACATGACATTATGACGTAGGATGAACGGGTAGGGGAGGGCTCCCTTTGAACATGCACTGCGGCGCTGCTTGCACTAAGTTATGAAGTCCAGGCAATAGGGGATTTTACCTGGCAAAATTAATACTAGTTCTGGCTTTCGACTCATTTTATGTTTTTTGAGTCGCTGAAACCGAATTTGTAATTTCCCACCAAAATTTCACCCGGCAACCCCCCAAAAAATTTATTTTTTGAAAAAATTTGGCTTTTGAGAAAAGCGTCCACCCATGCTGATTCCAGCCAAGAGCATCAACCCACCTCGTCTGTAATGTGATCTTTCACGAACGAATGTGGGACTATTTTGAGTGCCTTTTTGTCTCCATGCCAAAACACATCAGATGCCACATCCAGACTGAATCGGGAGTCGCCTGTAAACAGAATTTGACTCCAACAACTGAGCCTCCAAACTCGATGTTCCGTTCCCCACCTTCTTTGGACGGCACAGTAGCTTGAGGTCAACGACATACAGACCATTGGCTTACGTGTATAGAGGTCACCCTGATGAAGCCTATTTCGGACTGTATGGCTGGACACACTTCATCCTACGGCCAATAACAACTGTGTTTGCTGCTGAGTAGCATTGCCCGTTCCGTCTCGAAGAGCTGTTAACAGGATATATCGGTCATTTTCTGTGTTTGAACATTTTCGAACTTGCACTAGTCGATAACTATACCATTCAATGTGTCTTGGAATCGATTCCACAGCCTTTTATGGACACTTATTGCGATTCCAACAGCCACCACAACACGTCGTCGTGTTTTCCCAAATTCAACTGTCTCGATAACACGGCAAGCCATGGATTGCGGCAAATTATGTTATTGTGAAATTTTCAAGCCACCTTTTCTCAAAACTCAAGCTGAGCAATTGAATTTTAGAAGTGAGGCAGTGAAACAGACGTTTCTGCAAAATCCCGATTTCTGCACTTATCTCCTTTTTTATTTTTTGACGTCATAAACTTTAATTTACGTGCTACGTTTTCTTTATCTGTTTTCTACAACACTTTAAATTATGGATGTTTTATTTTACGTTACTTATCGGTGTAAATATTTGCGTAATTTCGTTAAAACTATGTGCTCCCCTAATTTTTTTGAGCAGTGTACAATTACGTGCATTTCGCGCGAGTCATTCTTCATCGCTAAATGGCTTTTAAGGTAAAATTTTAATGGCTTGTTATTATTATTATTTTTTTTTTTTACAAAATTTCTATTAAGATTCAGCACCTACATTTCAATCATTTCATATTAACACATATGGCAAATCGTTAATATTTGTTTCCCAATATTCCGTGTACCCGCTTTAAAGGCAAGTACGGTATCTACTTATTATAATCTCATTTAAGGGCACATACGATTTTTCGATGGCTTAAATGAAGCTGTTTCAAGAGGGATTTTTATGAGTATGCATTTAATAATAAGTGTAAATGTAAAAATAGCTTTGAAAGGGACTTCTTAATAGGCTTTAAATATTCCTCTTGAAGATCACGCCTATGTTCATGACTGCAATTTATGGTTTATCCAAAACTCTTCCGTTACAATATATTAATTTGGTTTAGGTGCCGAACTTAATGATAAGAAATTCATTGCTTTGTTGCGCTTGGTTGAAAGCTCGAGTCAATGAAGTTATTAAAAAATATATAAGTTTTGTTGTGTTTCTTTTACAACATAAGGCAACAGGAACACAAAAAAAGGCATTGTAAGCACATGACCAATGTCTTTCTCTTTTTATAGTTATTCCCGCGATGTTTTTTAGGACAATTAAATTGATAATTAACCAAGCATGTGCTAGCGTGTGTTGCACTTACAACCTTTGTAAGACAAATAGTACAGTGTAACCTTTCGAAATCTCATAACATTTTCGAAAAATATATGAATATTATTATTTTCAAATTTTGCATGCTACTGAAGAATCATTCAAAACTTATCACCATCATTCTCTTCCTGTACAGTGAATAAGGATTCGTATCAGAATAGATGCTTTCGCAATTATTTCCTTTAAATTAATTCATGATTTAAACATATAATTGTATGAGAAGAAAATTATCTCGCAATCAATACACCTTTGATTATGTTCACATATATTTTTAAAAATATAGATTTGTTCTACTAACATCAAAAGCTATAAAACACAGTATGAATAAAGTTACTAAAATTTCTTGTAATCCTAAGGAAAATGCTATTATATGTAATAAAAATATATTCGATCTTTCTTTACAAAAGTGTTTTTCGCAGAAGGATGGATCATCTTTTATCTGATACTTCTTTTTTCAGCAACATATTATATAAAAAAACGGATACCATTAAAAACGATCATTTGTCAATATCAAAATAAAAGAATAAATAAATCTGAAGTTTCTAAACCGCTTTGGAACATTCTATTACATGACCAATAATCTATCCATATATATAGTTTTCCTTTTTACTCCGCAGTTCTTGACTTTTTATAATAGGTATTTTTTTAATAAAAATGTAGTTTATGCACTTATAATTAGAGGTTGTTAATTAGAAAACATATGTGTGGATTCTTAAAAATCTGTTAGATATTAGAATTGAATTTTTGTTGAACATATTCAATAGTATTGCTAAACGTAACTTAAATGGACTTAGTCCATAAAACAATCCGAAATTTTCATGCATAATTTAATAAACAGTATTACATTTATACTTAACTTAAATGGTTAAACTTAAAGGTAAATGTTTACATGTTTATAAATTAATTGTAAGAAAACAGCATATAACATTTTTAATAACATTTTGATCCATAATTCCGTCGATGTGTAAGAGGGGGACGACGCTATCATGATGGAAAACTCCACAGATTATTACTGATCCGTTTCTGTGCTTCATTGTTGGAGGTAGGTATTGGTGCAGATTTTGTGAATCTAGCGGGTCAAAATTCAATTTATGAAAATTATTGATGTTAAAGTAATAGAATTAATCTTACTAGAGATAAATGGTTCTCTATTATGACAAAATATATTTTTTACTCATTACTTTATACAATTTAAGTCACTGTTATTCCATCATCATGATCATAATAAAAAGATGTTTTGTAATTTTCATAAGTTGACATTTGCGTAGTGTCCAGACTTTTAAAAATGTGGCAGATACTTATTTTCAACAAGAAGTGTTTTCTTGTATTAAAAAAAAAGTAATGAATTTATTACATACTGCCAATGTTATCATAAAGTGAATCACTGCCATTTTTTATTATTTGCTTCTTTTATTACTATTTTTATTATAAATTCTCTTTTATTATAAATATATATATAGCGATCGGTAAAAAGCTACTAATATTTCCTTTGATTATAAATATGTATATCTACCCTATATATATAAAATCCTAATGAAACGAATTTATGAAACGAATATATGAAACGGCTGAAATGTAACGATTCTTTGAATCGACTGATTAAACAACTGATTATGTTTCACGGCGATTTCTCCTAAAATATGGAATACTTTGCAATGAAATTAACACCAAAAATCAATATTGATGCGCAGATTTCAAAACTGGTATTAGAAATTTTAAATTCGAATTAGTTTTTGAAATATTAATTTATTTTCTAATTTTATATACATTTTTCTAATGATGGCAACTCAAATTTTAATCAAACAGATATTTTTTTTTTCAGATTTCAGATAAGGTTACTATTTTAAACTAATTTGGCGAGAAGTTAGGCCTCCCTTAAATGTATGCTAAGAAATGTATCATGTTACTTTTATTCATAATTTAATTTGTATTTCATTATCATTTTATTTAATACAAACAGAAACATTTAAAATAAATGGCTTTCACTTTTTTATTTTTTTTAAACGAAATGAAAAGAAAAATATTAGGCACAGATGTCATATACGCACAGGGGTACCTAATTGGCGCCAAAATGGCATTATTTCGGTTGACATGGTAACCCGGCTATTGTTGTTTATTTAATAATAAGTGTTTATTTACTTTTTCTTTTTTAAAATTACATAAATTGTTTTGTTCTATAGTTAATTATTTTTTTGGTTATTTTCCTTTAAAAAAAAAATAATAGAAAATAATTAAAAAATACGGTACTACATAGTTATTCCATCGACCCATTTTGCCAAATTATATAAATCGCCAAACCACTCGCCAAATTATACAAATTGACATAATTTTTATTTTAAATAACGAAAGAACAAAGAAAATAGTATAACATTAATAAATATACAAATTAAACGTCGAAATAAAAATCACTTGATGACGTAAAGACGTGTAACTTGCTTAAAGTCAAGTGAATGTGACATTTATCAACCATTATTGGCATTTAATCTTATAGTTTGGTGATAGATTTTTGTTCGACGGGATAACTAAGCAGTACCAAAAATACATATGTAACTGGTATTCGAAAACGAGGATTTCGCCAAATTTTCGTTAAAAAAATCACGCCAAACCGGGTGCGTATATGGCATCTGTCCAAATATTAAATGATGTAACAAACGATGACATTTAATTTCAACTTCAAAGCATTGTTTTAATTTACCACTCGAAAAATAAAAAAAAAGGCTAACTGACAAGTTGAAAAATAGTTATTGGCGAGATTTGCACCCGGCTAGCGTAACAGTACCAAGAATTCTTTGCGACAATGCTTTTATGTAGTATTATTCGAAAAAAAAAGTTGATTTTTTTTAATCGACATGGAAAACTTTCGGCACAGATGCCACATACGGTCCCATATTGGCGCTATTTTTTTTCTGACGCCAATGTTTTATACGCAATGGGTACTTAACTGGCGCCATAGTATCGTTATTTTGCTTGATTTGATAAGCCGAATGTTGTGGTTTAGGCTGTTGATCTTTTCCCCAAATTAGCGTCGGAAAAAAATCGTGCCAATATGGGGCCGTATATGATATCTGGGCCAAACTTTCATATGAAAAGCGAAGGGATCAGAGCGTATTTATTTATGGCAGTTACATGACTTGGACTATTATAATATAGATGAAATGGTGACGATAGAATAATATTTGGCGACTTATCACCTGTACCTGGATAATATTAAAGTACCAAAATGGCACCAGGAATATAAAAAGCGAAGTGGTTCGCCCATAACTCTTGATGATAGTCACATGACTTAGGCTATTGTTATAGAAATTGTTTTAAAATACCGGGAGACAAAGACTCTGTACACTTAATTCCTTTTATTTTTAGCTTCTTTTCAAACGTTTAACCGGTCCTATTTAATCAAACACGAAAACAACCATTGGACGTCTTAACAGCAACTGATTCGGCCTTAAATTTTTTAAATCAAAGGAAATTGAATGGAAACCCGTTTACAGGGAGATCTGCACAGCTTTTTTCAGTATAATTCAATCTTCTATAATATTTTTTAAACCGATCAGATTACCGTGTTTTTAGATTCTGCGGTGTCTGAACGGGGGTTGCCGAGGGTAGCTTGCAGGGGGAAGAGCCCCCTAGTATATATATATATATATATATATATATATATATAAAGTTAAAACTTCGACTTAAATTATTAAAAAAAGAATTTCACAAAATTATGGACCATCTTTTATTAAAAACGTCATCTCAGCATACAGCATCTCAGTTTCTCAGCATAATGTAATATAAAAGGTTGGAAAATGTGCGTCAAAGACGACAAATGAGGTGATTCGTACTATGTATAACATTTTTTATAAATGTTCATTTCTTGGTGCGGTAGCTGTTGCACTCTTATGAAAAATGCACCAATACAAAATTTATTACAATTATACATATTAAATTCAGTAATACAGAAATAATATGAATATACTTTAATATGAAGAAATCACCATTGCAACCTATAATCATTAAGCATCATGGGATATTATTCAATTAATTGCATAAATAGTATTTAATAGAATGAAGAAAACTTTTATTAATACCTTTTTTAAATTTTGATACGATTTTCATAAAATGTGAAATGTCTCGAGAAAATTCAGTGACGATTATATATTTTAAATTTCAAACCGATCGTTTGGGTGGTTTTTGATTTTTTATATGCGAACATACGGTCAAACAGACAGACAAACGCATGGAATAGACGGTGAATATAGTTCTGTGTATTTATATAATTACGAAAGCACCTAAACAACACTAAAAAGAATAATCTATTAAAGTAAAAAATATAATTCCGTCTTACAGAAAAATTCTAAATCGTTTTTGAATTTTTTGTGACAAGGCAAATAATTAATTAATGTGATACTTATATTTTGCAACCATTCACTCTCTATACCAGTCTCTACTCAAGTCACATAAAACAAAATTTGTTTTAATTACATGTTAAAAACACAAGTTTATTCGTAAAAAAAGACATCATTAAGGATTTACTTGTCTAGTGGCTGTAAAAATGTTATTGTGTCGGAAAACCGCAAAAAGCAAGAAATGAAAATATTAATCTTCAACAATATTGTATTCTAAAATTCTTGAAAATTACGTAAAGTTAGTGAATACAGTCATTTTAAGATACACTTAATTATAAATTATATTTGAGAAAACAATTAACATTTAAAAATTACCAGTACTAAATTTACTGTTTTTCTTTTTTTTTACTGGTACTCTTAGCAATTCTCTTTTTGTTCGATAAAGTACATTTCTTTTTATTTACATCTTTTCAGCCATTAGAGTTTGTTATAAATTAATTGCATTGAAATTATGGAATTTATACTAAATTTTCCATTTTATAAATTTTATGTACGACAGTAAATATCTTATCTACAGTTTACAGCAAACAGTATAAGGAACAGAAAAAAATATTTGCATTTGAATTTTCACCTTTTGAAAAAAAAGGCCGATCCAGTGGCGTGTTTCAGCCCTGATTCCAAATACTCTTCACTTATGCCCATCTCTCTTCAATGATCCCACCTGCTAAAGTTCAGGCTAACATCACAACAGCGTTAACAGGGGCCGTTGTTGAGATAAAATTCGCCTGGGTTCTTCACTGAGCATTTGCTTTTATGAGCCGTTCATGCAGTAATTGTTATTTATAAAAGAAAAACTGATGCAAATAGAAAGTTAAAAAAACAAAAAACAAATAAGAAGACAGAATATGGATATTTAATGCAAAATATGTGTCAAAAGTATTTAGTGATGAGGCATTTTACTATTTTATCGCACGGGCTGCCAGTGCCTAACAGCTTCGCTTCATTTGCGGGATTTGTTAATAACTGTGGTGTTTTTGAGCTTAGCTTATGAATATTTTGACGAGCTGTATCTGCCTTAAACATATCTATAAGGCTTGAGATTGTACAGTAGCCGGCAAAAGTTTTGAGGCGATGTGTTTTTCTGTCCGAACTTTTTCTGTAAGCATTTTTTCTTAATGATGTAAATTAGTAATTTGTACACCTTTTAAAGCACAAAAATTTTATTACAACATTAGAACATTTGAGACATATGCATTAATTAAAAATAATTCGGAAATTCGCAAAATTACCTAAGCAAAAGTTTAGAGACGATTCCGTTTCTGAGGTCAGATGACTGACTCGGCCAGTCCAAGGGTTTAATTGTTTTAGCTGTAAACTAATTTGTCACATTTGGAGGTGTGCTGGGAATCCTTATCTTGCTGAAACATGCACCCACGAGGGATCTTTTTACGAGCATAAGGCAGCATGTGATCTTCTAAAATGTTTTTATAAACATTTTGATCCGTAATCCCGTCAATGTGTACGAGGAGGACGACGCCATCATGCTGGAAAGCTCCACAGACCACTACTGATCCGTTTCCGTACTTCACTGTTGGACGTTGGTACCGGTGCGGGGATCCACTTTGGTGCCTTTAGACGAAAAATATAACGCCAGCCATCATTTCCAAATAACTTGAATTTGGATTAATCGCTTCAAAGGACCTTTTTCCAATCTTTGGTTGAGCACATTTCGTACTCCTTTGCGAATTGCAATCAGATTTTCCTATTCTGCGTTCGGATGAGAGGTTGTTTTTTGCAAGGACCAGTGCACACAATTAAACGTATCTATAAGTCATGTACAGTCATGTACATTGTACAGTAGCAGGCAAAATTTTGAGGCGACATGTTTTTCTGTCCGAACTTTTTCTGTAAGCAAAATTTCTTAATGATATAAATTAGTAATTTGTACAGATTTTAAAGCGCAACAAAATGATTATAAAATTAGAACATTTGAGACATATGCATTAATTAAAAATAATTCGGAAATTCGCAAAATTACCTAAGCAAAAGTTTAGAGACGATTCCGTTTTTGAGGTCAGGTGACTGACTCGGCCAGTCCAAGAGTTTATTTTTTTTTTAGCTGTAAACAAATTTGTCACCATTTTGGAGGTGTGCTTGTAATCCTTATCCTGCTGAAACATGCATCCACGAGGCACCTTTTTACGAGCATAAGGCAGCATGTGATCTTCTAAAATGTTTTTATAAACATTTTGATTCGTAATCCCGTCGATGTGTACCAGGAGGACGACGCCATCATGCTGGAAAGCTGCACAGACCATTACTGATCCGTTTTCGTACTTCACTGTTGGACGTTTTTACCGGTGCGGTGATCCATTTTGGTGCCTTTAGACGAAAAATATAACGCCAGCCATCATTTCCAAATAACTTGAATTTGGATTAATCGCTTCAAAGGACCTTTTTCCAATCTTTGGTTGAGCACATTTCGTTCTCCTATGCGAATTGCAATCGGATTTTTTCTATTCTGCGTTCAGATGAGAGGTTGTTTTTTGCAGGGACCAGTGCACACAATTAAGCGTATCTATAAGTAATGAGATTGTACAGTAGCAGGCAAAAGTTTTGAGGCGATATGTTTTTCTGTCCGAACTTTTTCTGTAAGCAAAATTTCTTAATGATATAAATTAGTAATTTGTACAGTTTTTAAAGAGCAACAAAATGATTATAAAATTAGAACATTTGAGACATATGCATTAATTAAAAATAATTCGGAAATTCGCAAAATTACCTAAGCAAAAGTTTAGAGACGATTCCGTTTTTGAGGTCAGGTGACTGACTCGGCCAGTCCAAGAGTTTATTTTTTTTTTAGCTGTAAACAAATTTGTCACCATTTTGGAGGTGTCCTTGTAATCCTTATCCTGCTGAAACATGCATCCACGAGGCACCTTTTTACGAGCATAAGGCAGCATGTGATCTTCTAAAATGTTTTTATAAACATTTTGATCGTAATCCCGTCGATGTGTACCAGGAGGACGACGCCATCATGATGGAAAGCTCCACAGACCATTACTGATCCGTTTCCGTACTTCACTGTTGGACGCTGGTACCAGTGCGGTGATCCATTCCGGCGGCTTTAGACGACAAATATAATGCCAGCCATCATTTCCAAATAACTTGAATTTGGATTCATTTCTCCAAAGGACCTTTTTCCAATCTTTGGTTGTCTACATTTATTGCTCCTTCGCGAATTACAATCGGATTTTCCTGTTCTTCGCCCGGATGAGAGGTTGGTTTTTCCAGGGACCAGTGTACATAATCCAGTGGCATCTAGAACACGTCTTATGGTGTCCTTACTCACTGCGATTCCATGTTCTGTGGCCATCTCCTCACATATTTCAGCAGCGTTGTTGTTTGGTTCATCGACCGACTTCCTTCGGATCAAGTCGTTTTGATGCTCAGTCGTTTTTTTGGAGTTCCTAATCTTGGAAGATCGCGCACACTTCTACCATCCTTTCCACTTCTTCACTATGATGTCAACAGTTGATTATGTAATTTCCAACTTAGTGACGATAGCAGAATATGATATCCCCCTCCCCCCCGCGACTATAACAGCTAAAAAAGCAAATGGCTAAAGGTGTATTTTTCCCTGCCTTCATGCTGAAATTGATGCAGATAACAACATTAGATTTTCAGGTACGAAATAGAATGCTAATGCTTTAAGGATTAAGCAAGTGAGATACGCATGCAACAAACTGGCTGAGATGTCGGTTTGTTTCGTGCTTTATATACGAAGCATCGCATATTACAGAAAATTTTAGGAACATGACTACGTAAAGTTACTATTTGCATATCCGCGCAAAGTTATTCGAATCATAACGTCAATTGCATACAACTCGTATAGAAAGGAAAAAACAAAAATGTAATTTAAAAATAAGGAACGGGACTCAAACCCACTTCATCTTCTACTGAGGTCTAGTCACATAGTTAGCGAAGCCATTGTGTGTGGCAATATCACATATATTTAAGTCAAGTATTAAAAACTTGAATTTTTTTCGATCGTCTAAAAATTCCTGTTTTCAACATTTTAAATGCACATTTGGTATTTTTTAAATTAAAATTTTTCTCACTTATCATCAGTTGCGCTTTATATAGGGTGGCTAAAGCTAAAAATTACTAATTTACATCATTAAAACATTTTGCTTACACAAAAGTTAGGGCAGAAAAACATATCCACCCAAAACTTTTGCTAGCTACTGTAAGTCACGTAAGTGATCTGTTTGACAATTTTTACTAAAGTGCCTCTGCACTTCAACTACGTTTTAGACCTTCCAGTCTTATTTTAGGATAAAATTCCTTTGCACAAAACTTAGTCTAAAATCTACCATCATTTCACATTTGTTTAACCAGAAGGGGAAACAAGAGCGTGCCAATTTTTAGCGAATAATACTGAATACATTTTGTAAACACCGTATAAATATTGCGAATTATGAAGGTCTGGGGATCCCCACTTTTTTGTATTCTTTTGAGGAAAATGTGTGTGGTATGTCGGTGGGTTCTACTATTATAGCATATTTTGGATTAAAAGAAGCTCTCATGGATGTGATCTCGCTGTTATTTGATTCTCTACAATAGGAGAAAGTAATCAAAGCTATTTACCTCATAGGTTGACTGTGCTGCTGTTAAATCTGCTCTAAGTAGTAAATCAGTAAAACAGGTTGTTATAAAAATATAAATAAACAACTACAATCTCCATTCTGGTCATCTTTACTGGGGGTGTGGATAAACATTGAAATTAAACGTTTTGAAATTAGCTCCTCGAAAATGCGATGTACATGTGAATTATGAAATCCCCTTTCGCCGAACAGCTTCCGGAACAGATTTTTTTTTTAATGTATGGCCTGTGTTTCTACGAGGTTTTTAACGGGGTTCGGAAATAACGGTGATCTTTCTGAACGCTCCTCTGAAAGCTCAATCATGATTTACTTATTATTTCAAGTTTGTGGAATTTCAAAGGAATAGAAAATCATTTCAGTTATTATTAAACTATTCTATATGTATTTTTGAAACGCACTGTCTGCTTAGTATGAAGTTGTCGAAACTATAGGGAAAATCATTATTTTTGAAAAAACAGTTATATATCGCTGAGTATAAAGACGTTTCTTGTTGCACTATAAAAAAAATTGTAAATTCGCCGATGTTTTAGCATGCATTGCCTCATTATGTTTACGGAAAATACCACTATTTCAAGCAACACTGTCACATTCCGTTCATTTGATGATTTTACAGTTATCTAAGAGCAAATCCTGTTCCTCTATGCATAAAACCAGTTATTTATGGGTCTTTCCCTGAAATCTTTGCAGCAGTAATTTTACTTTAATAATGTTTTAGAGTGCAGAAATATGCCATTGCACCAATAGTAGTATCATAGAGTGACGTTCCCAGAATATTAATTACGATATTCGAACGAGTTTCGTTAATGATTTCTCGTTCCTATTGTTAGTATTCAGTAAATTTATGTACTGATTTCGGAAGTTGCACGGTGGCACCACTTGCCCGAAAAAGAATCCTGTAAATCTCTATGCAATGCTATGGTGATTTTTTAATCAAGCAATCCGAAATGCATGAGAGTTATGTTGTACAAAATGGCCGGGCATCATTGTCTAATCGCTGACTAATTTTAGTCGCACGTTGTCACATAATAAATAATGTACATCTTGCCATACCATTTTCCAACAAAGACTCAACAGTGGTTCAACCGTTTGTTTTTCAGAATCCTGCTTAGATACGCGCCAAATTATAGGGGCATCTGTACCGTACCATTTTCTCACCATTTTTCCAAATTTACCATCCCAACCATACTGTTTCCCAAAGGATTCAACAAACTGCAAACAATGGGTAAACGAGCTATGTTTTTTGGTTACAGAGTTTGTGTAACATATATATACAGATGCCGAATTAGACCTACAAATTCAGAGGGATAATAGTAGGTATCAGGAGGATGAACAATTGTCATAGAACAGGGTGTCGCAAACCTCCTACTTAGTCACAAATACGGTTTTTCATCCTAACTGAACTTGTCGGTAATAATTTGTAAAAAAATAAAAACATTGCAATGAAAATGCAACATGTACAGTCGTGGAAAAAAAAAAAGTAAACACCCCCTACTAACTTCTCAACAAATTATCGTAGAAGAAAGTTACTGGTACCGAACGATTGGAAATAAAGTCCACTTTTAAATGATGTATATAAAATTTGCTTAGGGGCCATCTACATATTAAAACGAACCATAACTTTGTTTTTTTCAATAGCAGTACCCAATTCTGACAGCATAAATTAACTCTACACCCTTCAATTAGCCTAAAAACGAATTTTTATGCAATTCGTACCATAAGTTTCCGACAAATTAATTATTTTAAAACGAGCTAATTTTAAGGGCTGTATCCAAATTGAAGTTCCGTTCAGCATTGTTCACCGAGAGAGCCCCTTCCTTGATCAAGGCACCTTAAGCGCCACTCAAGGAGTCAATGAAGCGTGTTAGATTACAGTACAGCAGAATAAATTTCAAAATGTCTACTCACTTCCATCATAGACGGCCCCTTAAACCATCATTTTGCCGTTTTTTAAGCATAATTTGAAAACTACTTCGAATAAAAATGTGAAATTTTTGAATTTCCATAAAGCAGGACTTAATAAATCTAAATCCATCAAAAAAATTGTAGGTTGCAATTCATAATTTTTTCGAATATTAATTTCATAATTCATAATTCATATTATAAAATTATAAAAATTGCAAATTCAGCTTATTTGTGTTTGGGTATTTTAGTATTATTACTACAAAAAAAATTAGCACATTAGGAGCATAATTTCGGGAGATATAAATAAAAATATGAAAATGTAATTTAACATTAGAAGCACTAAATTTTGAATGTTTATAATTCAAAAACTTATCATTCAAATGACTTGAAATTTGGTGTCTAGGTATAGTTTGAACGGAAGATTTGAAATAACTCGTTAAAATTGGGCTTTGCCATTGAAAAAAAATTAAGTTTGGATTCGTTTTAATATGTAGATGACCCCCTAAGAAAATTTTATATACATCATTTAAAAGTAGACTTTATTTCCAATCGTTCGGTACGAGTAACTTTCTTCTACGATGATTTGCTAAGGAGTTAGTAGGGGGTGTTTACCTTTTTTTCCCCCGACTGTACCTTGTTTTGTCTGAAATGTTATATCATCACAAAAAGTTGTTGGAAAACCGGGTGCTCAAGCAATCGATGATACCGTATGAACTGGTAATCACAGTCCAAAATGTGGAGCGTGAAGTGCATAGTGCTGGCGCGTATAATGGAATCTTCATCCACTTTTTTAACACTTTCCAACAAAGTTGAAGAGTGTTTATGCATACGGTTTGTCTGTCCGTCTGTCCGCGCTCTAATTCCAGTAAATATACTCGGATTGCCCTGAAATTTTTGAATGGTATTAATTTTTACCATAGCACGTCCCCTATTTCAAATAAAGTTTCTAGCATGTTTAGTTCATTTACAGTGACAGTCAAAAGTTTTTCATTACATTACGGCCCACGGGAAAAAATCGCTTCAAATGATTTTTAATGGTGTTACACGCTTTCAAACATAATAAAATTGATATGTATTAATGAAGTGCACTAAAATATGCATTCTGTAGAATATGCGGTGTAAAGAATAGTTATTATTCATTTACAGGGACACACAAAAGAATTCCGTTACACAATGATATAGAGGGGGATTGTTTGTGGCGTATTTTAATTATGTTAAAGTATTTCATATATAATGAAATTTATATATACCGCCGAGGTTTACTATAAGTTATTTCATGTATCATACGAAGTGCATAGCATTTACAGAGACACACAAAATAATTCAAATACTATATTGTATCCGAATTACCGTACAGTAGCGATGATTGCAGGAAATGCATTTTTAATTATGTTATGTGCTTTCATGTTTCACTATATTTATGCATAGTATATTGTGTGTATAAATGCTGTAATTCATATACAGGGCTACACAAAAGAATTCGTAATGGTTACTGGGTATGATTGCAAATTACTTAAAGGTGGTTTTTAAATGAGTTATGCATTTTTACGATGAACCGCATTTAGTTTACTAAGAAATGTTTGTAGAAAATAGATAAAATGATATACAGGGTCACGCAAAATGTTAGATACATGGCCGACTAAAAATGATAATTTCAAGAAATGTGATTTCAGCAGTTCTAAGAGTGTTTTACTTTGAATTAAACTTTAAGCTAAATAGTGGCGTGTAATAAAGGTACTAGGTTAAATACAAGGTTGTACAAAAGTACACCACTATGTTTCCATCTATTAGTATAAATTACTGAAAGGGAAATTTCAACTTATTATGCGTTCTCTTGCTAAACTAAATTTCCCCATTATGTAGTATGTATATCAAACTACAGGGCAAATACAGGGCAAAAGAATTGGAATATATATTTGCTATGGACGGTAACTGCTTAAATCAGTTTTTCAAATTTTTTATGCGTATTCTAAAATGTTTACTTAGTTCTCTTATATATCTTATTTCCCAAAATAACGAAGTTTTGTTAAAGCATTGAGGAAGTGTTGGAAAGTGTTTAATAATATATGCTTAACGCATGGTTTTTCTTACTTGTTTTTTATAATATCACATTTACAACAAAGTTGAGAATGTCTATTCAAAGTTTTATTTTAATGTACTTTAGTTCATAGAAATTTATTACCGTCAACCCAAATGATTTAGGATTGTATTTTTGATTATAAAAGGATTTTGGGCCTGATTTTAAGCTTGTAATTTTGATTAAAAACGTAGTGTGTGATCCCATGTTCTATGGTCATTTTTCATCCTTTTGATTCCTATTATCACCCCTGTGAATTTGACAGTAGAATTCGGAAACACCCTGTATATATATAATGATGGATAATGTCCAATAAGATAGAACACTGGCGACTATATTTCTTTATATAATCCTAACACTACTTAAAATAATTACATTCTTGATAGATATATTTTTTCATTGTTTGAGTAATTAAATTTTTAGTCGACTAATTATTTATTGATTGTCTAATTATTTTACAATCGCTCACCACGCACCAAAAGAAATTTGTATTTATATCGCTTTCCATTTTGTATCTGCATTTTTAGTCAGCATTTTTGGATTCAGTTCCTCTATAATCATTATAAATAGGACGCGCATTACATACAAAATGCCAATATAAGAGGCCATAGAAAGAGTTTAGTTTTCCTTTGCAAAAATTATTGGTGATACGTTTCATTGTTTTTTATTTATTTAGTAGTGTTTAAAAATAAATAATATTTGAAATTTGAGACGAACTTGGTCTCCGAGTACTCATTTTCAGTATTCTAACAATAAAATGTTATGCATGATTATCATCAAATTCGTTACGCTAAACAGGCGATATCACAATATTAGTTAATTTTAGCTATTAAATTTTTATTATCTTAGATTAATTCACTGTTTACATCATATATTGCTGCAAAGAACGACTGCCTCAGTCATTAATTGAAATGTTATGCCATTTTTGAAAATTTCCGCGAATGTAAAAAAAAATAAATAGATAATTCGGGAACAATGAAAATCAAAATGTCTCATTAGTCATATAGAAGATTTATAAATATCAAAATTGCTTTTATTTCAGAAATCGTAATTTAAGTTTTTTCTTTAAACCTTTTTATCATAAAGTTTAGGCATGAAATAATATTTGAAATTTTAATATAATGGCTTGCAGAAATAACACAAAATTGTAAGATGTTTTGTTTCTATGTTTCATCAAACTCCATATCATTGTATTCCCAAAAGCAATTTCCGTAAGTCTTTTAATTCCCGATAAATTCAGATATTTGAGATTATAAATTGCTCTGAAGAATTGCAGTTATTAGAACGTTATATCCAAATTAAATTTCTTTCGTAAAAAATCGAGCTGAATCCAGCTAACCAATCAAAACTAATAACCTTGTAAATGATTTGTTCAGAGAATAGCTTAGTTTGAAAGCTCTGAAAAGAAAATTAAAATAGTATACCTTTCAATAAAAAACAGTTTTCTATTCGTGCTTTATTGGAGTGTTATGAGGTTATTACTCAATCATAATAATTTATTTTGCGTTTGATGCCCCATCTTTTTTTCCGCGTTGCTAAATCGTTTGGGATTTCAATCAAAGATTGGTAAATAAAGAATAAATATTTAATTTGTTTTTTAATAAATATTTCAAAAAATTTATATAAGATTACTTAAAGAGAGTATATAATAAGAAGGGACAGCATTGACGACTATTTTTAAAAGTCTTTCAACGAAGAAGGTTATAAAACTCGTTCACATAACTTTTTTTGTACGTAGGTCAGGCATAAACCACTCTTGAGCAAGATGGCCTATCTTTCATACATGTTTTGTATTAAAAAATGTCTCAGGTTGCAGTCGATCTCTTTGTAAAATCATTAGAATATAAAAATTATATCTTTGAATGCCGGTCTGTTTTTGTGCTTATATTTTATTTATAGGCTTTAACTCCCGTAAAATTTGTACTAATCGTCACGAAATTTTATTATAATATTACGGTGTACAGCGCCCATTTGCTTTTATTAAAAAGTCATCATGTCTTTTTTTTTTTTAACCATTTCGATATGGTTGTTGTTTTCGATCGAGGATGGGGCCAAATGATGCTCGCATTTTATTTTTTTTAACGAAATTCAATGATGTTCATTACTTTTAGAAGAATTTTTATTTGAATAGGTAATAGAAAGGCATAAAATCGTTAAAAATTGTTTGAATCGGTAATCGAAAGGCATAAAATCGTTAAAAATTGAAAAAAATTACAAAATGGGTAGGCGCAAATTATCGGATATGGAAAAATCCAAAGTCAAAGAGCGACGCCGAAATGAAAATCGTTTTACAAATCAAAAATCGAGGTCTTCAACTCATTATGTAGGCCATGAAAATCGAGGTCTTCAACTGATTATGTAGCTCATGAAAATCGATAAAAGAATAAAAGACGAACGCAAAAAAGGAAACAATCTAATGTTTAATCGATTGATAGTAAAAGGCCATGTCAAGATGGCTACAATCCACTAGCCACGGCGTTTTAAAATTGGTCGATTTTCGGAAAGGACTTTTGAACTAATAATTTTAAAGTATTGACATTTGTAACTACATTTTGAAATATTAAGATGTATTAGGTAGAAGAAGGTTTTGGAATTGTCACATCCACCTAGTTAAAAGTTATATAACAGAATAGCTTAATTTAAAATCGTTAAACGAGAAAAATTAATAAATAAGATGTGTATGTTAAAAACACATAAACTGGCTTAATGCTAGACTTAAACGAGAACATTTTTATGAACTTGCACAAATAAAATAAAGCATAATATCACCGTTTCGAACTGCTTATGCAGTCGTCTCCAGGAAAAATATTATGATATAAATGCTTAAATGTCTAGAGACGAAATCGTCTTGTCTAGTCGTAATCAATTACATGAATGTAAAACTGCAGTAGAGTACATCAGAAATTAAAAAAAAATAAAAATAAAAATCTTTATTATTTATTTATTTATTATTATTTAATTATTATTATTTTAAATTATCTTATGTATTCTAGTTAATTCATAGAATTGACCAGGACTCGATAAGAGGCTGTCGTTTCTAGATTTTTAAGCATTTCATCATCATATTTATCCTGAAGACGACTGCAGAAGCAAATCGAAAAATCGATATTATGTTTTATTCATTTTGTTTGTACAAGTTCATAAAAAATCGAGTTTGTGTCTATCATTAAGCGAGTTTGTGTGTTTTACCTTATACATCTTCTTTATTATATTTTATGGTGTGATTGTTTTACTTATATTATTAGAGAAAATTTACATTGTATACAATTTACATTGTATTTAAATTTCTGTTCCTGATTCATTGGGATATTTTAAAGCTATTCGCCCCCGGTATGCTATTTCAATCTCCCAGCAAATAAAATGTCGTCTCCAAAAATTAATGTTCCGTCGTATAAGCCAGTCGTAAAACAAAGCACATGTGTCACTGTATTGTTAAATATCCTACTGCAATTTTTTAAACTTCTAAGCTTTGCGCATTTTCAATTTTTATACCGTTGTATTGCGAAAAAAAGTACTTTTTAATGCAATTTGTTTGAAAACTGCAGCTCCATTTATTTTTGAGATATTAGTTTTTTTGTTGTTTTTAGCGACACTTGTTTAATGTTGGCAACTCAATTACTCCATTTATGTAGATAATAAAGGAAAAATAGTTGTAAAATAGCAATTATATCTTTTTGTTGCCATTTTCCTATAAAAACTGAAAAAAGTAATTAAAATACGTGCTATTTTTAAAAAATATAAATGAATGATTTCTGATAAAACATGGAACTGTTATGAACTAAATTTAATTTTAAGTATCTATATCAATATTACAAGCAAATGAAGGCATACGAATCATTAGATAGCCAATTTTTTTTTTTTTTTCTTTTTTTTTTTTTCTTTTTCTTTTTTTTTTTTTGTTCGCGTTTCATGCTTCTTTTTGCTGGATTTGTGTATTATTCTGCTATTGTGACGTCCTATGCGTACTTTATTGTAGATGTTGTTTATGAATGGATCGTAAATGAGGAATTCTTCGGCGGATGCGGATGACATCGTTTTATATAAAATAAAATCGTGTGTTTTAACTCTTAAAACTGAACTACAGTAGAGTCCCGATTATCGAGTCCCGCTTAACCGAGTTATTTTTTTTTTATGGATTGATGGCTTCTATTATTATGAAACAGCCATTATAAATGAAGTGTTATAGGAAGATGAAAAAGTCTGATGGACTGATATATAGCTTCTGTTATTACAAAAAAGCCATTATAAATGAAGTGTTAGGTGAAGATGAAAGAGCAGTTGTAAAAAGTTGGAGCCCTGATTTTCTGGTAAGAATAGGAAAAAAAATGGCCCCCCTTTTTTTTGGAAAAAAAATATTATATGTTTGTTTGTTTGTAGGGGTAATCTCTGAAACTACGGAGCCTACTTAAAAAAGAACGGTGTAAAATTGATTGTTATCCTCTCTGTTTCTACATATATATGTATAATCAATATAAAACAGCATGAATTTCTTATTCACAAATGGGTAAATGAAAATTTAAAAAATGTAGTCGTACCTTTTTATGAAAAATATCTAAAAATAAATTATAATTGTAAGCGAGATAAGGAATTCGAGAACAGAAAGATATTGAATATCATTGAAATATTTTAAAAATTGAAATATTTGTGGAATCAAGGCAGAATGATTAGGCCCAAATCAACTTAAATTCCACAAAATACGTGTAGTACACTGTAAAAAAAATTCTGTAGTTCTACAGATGTAAAGTTACATGCTTACTAAACTTTCACCTGTAACTGTACGAAAAAAGCTGCAAATCTACAAAACTAGTTTTTGTAAAGCTACAAAAATCTGTAACTTTACAAATGAATCTGCTAAAATTTCAGTAATCTTACTAAACTTTTATTTGTAACCCTGGCTGCAGTTACATGAAAAGTTCTCGGAATCCCAGTTTCCAAAAAAATTCTTAGTAATCTTACAGATTTTTTGATTTTCGGCGCAAAAGTGTGTCTGTTACATGAAATTTTGTTGTTGCCGTTACATGAAAAGTTCTAGGAATCCCGGTTTCCTAGAAAAACTTTAGTAACTTCACAGATTTTTTTTTACAGTGTATTTCTTCCTTGCATGGAGTCATGACAATCTAAAAGATGTACTTATAGGCTATAGTACACAATGAAACCAGAAAAAAAATTAAATATTAACACTTAAACGTCCAGCTAGTGGTGATTCGACATCGACCAAATTATTAAATGTCGATTCGAACCAGAATTGTTTTCATAAAATAAGTTAAATATAACTAAAAGAACTAGATTAAAATAAAAAGTTAACTACTTTTAAATAATAATTCTGGAGTAAAATATTTTTATTAAGGTTGAGTAAAATTTCCGAGCGTTCTAATGTTTAAAATAAAATGGATTTGAGTAAGCAATGAACTGTTATAATAATCATTCAAAATTGATAAATCAGATAAGTGTTTTACAATGTTATAGAATGAAAGGAAACGAAAATGTTCGGTTTCTGAAAGGTTCATATTTATTAGGAATGTAATATTACATGAATGAATGCAATTTGATAACAAATTGCTTAAAAAACACTTCAGTAGACTTCACATAAAAATGTTAATAGAATTATATGCATAAGTATATTAAAGGGAAGTCTAGTATCTGTCGAAAATTATAACATGCTTCATTTTACACAAGTGTTTGATTCATAAATTTTACGTTGCATTTTTTTAATTAATAAGCATTATCTATATTGCAAAAACGTACATCTTATTATTGAAACAATTATAACGCAATACCTATTCTATAAAAGTAACAAGTTCTCCAAAATCATCTAATAAAAGTATTTTAAAAAAATAGTGGTGTTTTAAGAAAAGTGCGAATGCATAAATACAAATATGTCCCATGTGTTTGCGTTGCATTGAAAATAGTTTTAATATGTGTTACCATTTAGCCGAATATTTGTATAAGCTATACTAAAACTGTGTAATTTCAGATTTAAGTGGTACCTTTATGTACCATTCAAACGCAGTGAAAATCAAGACCAAATACAAAGTTTGAATTAGTGTATCTTCAAAATGTTATTATGCATAAATATGAAATTTTCACTATTAAGTATACAGCTTGGGCTTTTTAATATACGCCATTAGAAACTGACTAGTCTTTTACAAAATATGTGTACCGTTAAAATAAAAATATCTTTTTTTTTTTTTTTTCTTTTTTACTCCGTAAGTCATTGCGCGTGATAACTTGAGAACATATATGTATTGGATTTCTATGAAATTTTGTATAGATGATAAGCACATAAGCATTTTTAAAGTGATCTACTTTTAACCCTTTGCAGTCAAGATGTGATTCTCACTCACCACTAGTTTTGCCAGGTGTCACACGTAAAGGAGAACTCCAAATTTTCTGGACATCACTTATTTCTTACACTGTTAAAAATTTGCAGCTTTCTGGTAGGTCATTTGGCCGTTTTTTCCGAAAACGGTTACACAACCGTAATTTTAACACTATTCTGACCATATTATTGGCCATTTTATGGTCAGAATATAGTTAAATTATGGTTATGAAACCGTTTTTTCAAAAAACGGTCGAATGACCTGCCAGAATGCTACAAAATTTTTAACAGTGTATAGTTTAATACATGGAAATTATTCCAGAGAGAAACATTCGCCTTGCATACAATATTTCAAATGAAAAACAAATTTCAAAGTGATTGCTTAAAAGGCGCAAAGTCCAACATAGTGAAAAAGATTCCAAGCCGGGTTCCAAGCTGCGCCTTTTAAGCAATCACTTTGAAATTTGTTTTTCATTTGAAATATTGTATGCAAGGCGAATGTTTCTCTCTGGAATAATTTCCATGTACTAAAATACTTTCTATCGATGCTGGATTTAATTATGTTTCGTGCTCACCCCAGGTCGGTGGCTCACGATAAATATTCGATCTTGTGCTACGGTTGTAGCCTTGCCAACATATAATAGTGAGAAATTTTCCGAGCTAGGTATCGTTCCAAGTGGTTTAGTCGGTAGAACGTCAGTGCGCTATACTGATGGCCCGGGTTCGAGTCCCGGCTTGGAATCTTTTTCACTATGTTGGCCTTTGCGACTTTTAATCAATCACTTTGAAATTTGTTTTTCATTTGAAATAGTGTATAGTTTATTTCACCATCCTTAATCGCAAATAATTCTGCCATTAGATAAGATTAAGAAAATTTCTTTAAAATACTGGTGTCCATAACATTTGGAGCTCAAATTTACGTAAGACACCTGGCAGCACTAGCGGTGAGTGAGAATCACATCTCGATTGCAAAGGGTTAATTATTTACATTGGTAAGTGTTTTAGTTATGAATATTTTTATTCATTAAAAACTGCAATAGTTTTGGGGATTTTTTTTAGAAAATTATTTTAATTACATGGTTAATGAAACAATTTTGAGCTAAGTGTAGGTTATTTTAAAAACACCTATATGCTTATTATATACAGGGTGTCCGGTCTCAACGGTGTCCAATGGCTAATTCCTAAACCGTTAGTCATAGACATATAGTTCCAATTACAAAAATGTTTTAAATTAGGCAAAGAAATATTTTAAAAGCGATTTGGGTCAATAAAAACATTTTTTTAAAAAATTACGAAATTTAAATTTTTATACTGTCCACCGGTCCTATAAGTTATATTTAGTAAAATTTTCCTATTACACTTTCAAGTAAGACAAAAAAAAGTCCCATTCATATAACCCTAAAATTGAGTGAGTTATGAAACTTTAAAAATTCATGACTTAAGCCACTTTTCTACTCTGAAAACAAATGAGTTCGGCTGGGCTTTGAGGGATCACATACCAAGTGCTTAAAGTATTCGAAAATCTATCTTATTTCATGTGTATTTGCGCTTTGAAAAAAATCGTACAGGTATTACGATTAAGTTAACATTTATTAAGTTTCAGATTGGCTAAAATAACATATGTTTTATTTTGTCAGGATTTGAGACTGTTTCTTTTATGATTTCTTTTAACAAAAATTATGTTATTTTTATAAGTTTTTATGTTACTTCAACGATTGTATGTATGAACTATTATTTTAACACAATCAAACTGATTGGTAAAGTTATCATACGAATTGAATATTTCCAACTGAGCGAAAAAATGCCCAGGCTGGGAATCGAACCCAGATCCTTGGCTTACAAGGCCAATGCTTTACCATTTAAGCTAACTGGGCCGACAACCAGCCAGCATATTTCGCTCAGATAACCTTATTGGTAGAAACATCTGGTCTGTCATGTAGACAGCTCAACAGAATAAACCGCAGGAAAAGGAACTCCATATAAACGATGGATACGTAGATGAACTATTATTTTAACACAATCAAACTGATTGGTAAAGTTATCATACGAATTGAATATTTCCAACTGAGCGAAAAAAGCCAAGGATCTGGGTTCGATTCCCAGCCATTTTTATTCAATAATTTATTCGTTTTTTTTTGCTTATCCTGATATTCTTACAGAGAAATAGCTGAGTGATCCGATGAGATGTGGAAGGAGATACAATTTTAGCTTTGAATTTTTTAACTTTGTAATTTGCGAAAAATCCTGATGTGATGGTTAAAAATGAAGGTCAATTTCAGATTCAGCGGTACAGATTACATAAGAATCAATTATCAAAAGCTAAAAAACATGACATAACCCAACTATTGCAGGCTAGTGTAATCTAATAATATTTTAAAATGCGTATCATATTGTAAAGAATTGAGGTTGTTAATTTAGCATCATTTTATTTAACAAAAATTTTGTTTTTTCTTTCTTCTTAAATGTTTATTACAAATTGTATATTTTGCTTTAATATGTCAGAATGATTAAAGATTTCAAATTTATATTGCAATGTTAATTTTACTCTCAACCATTTTTTAATATATCTGACGAAATTGTATTTCGACTAAATTTGTGAATGACCCCCAATTTGCAGCAAAAAATATGCTCCAACTTTAAATAGCTATTACTCGGTCAATTTTAATCGCAGAATAACGGGACTTTTTGTGCATTACTTGTCAGTGTAAAAGGGAAATTTTACTAAATATAACTTATAGGACCGGGGGACCATATAAAAATTTAAATTTCGTAATTGTTTATGAAATGTTTTTATTGACCCAAATCGCTTTTAAAATGTTTCTTTACCTGATTTTAAACATTTTTGTAATTGGAACTATATGTCTATGCCTAATGGTTTATGAATTAGCCATTGGACACCGTTGAGACCGGACACCCTGTATATCAGATTTCATAACATATCCGTGTATATGTTCGCAGTATATCATGCATGCAATGACCGACGTAGTAAAAAAAGGGCAATGTTTATTTCAACAATGCACATATTTTGTAAAAGTCTTGTCAGTTTCTGATGGTAGTATATTAAAAAACGCAATCTGTTTAATAAATGATCAAAATTTCATGTGTGCACATACAAATATTTTAGAGATACACTAATTCAAACTTTGAATACTTTTGTTCATTTTCGCCGCGTTTAAAATGTACAATATTCCAAGAAAATTATTACTTTTTTTAAATAGTTGTAAACATTTTACCTGTATGAAGTTAAAACAGTTTTAACATTTATTAGTTACCAATTTAATTTTTGGTTATTGATCAATTAACGTCCTTTAATATTAGGGAAAATATCGCTTATTCTATAATCCCATAATTTAGAAAAGCAGTCATTTTTCTACATGAACATTTTTAAATCATCTAAAAGTATAATGTAAGGGTGTATTTCAAACAATCCCAATGAAATACGCTGTACCATACAATTTATCTAAACATACCATTTATATAATAGTTTAATTTTCTGTGAGGAAAGTTACATAATATAGATATTGCTACAAAAATGAAAGGCACAAAATAAATTCCTCCACGCCTAAAACCGATATGTCAAAATTAGTCACGTATCGTAATGCTTGATTGACTCTCATTTATACAGGAAACTCAGAAAGAAAAAAATATAATGCGTCCCCATTCATCATTGGTTGAAATATTGAATAGCTGTCATATTTCTAACTTGGGATAAACTTATTCTTTCAACAAACAATATCAGCTGCTTATTTTTAAGAATGTTATAATTTGCTTTCTCTATATTAATGCAGAAAAAGATTTATTTTAATATATTCCTTTAGCTTTAAAGAAAAATTCAAAATTTTCATGCATATTTTTGATTTTAAAAATGTATTTTTTTTTTTACTTCTATATACAAAAGTTAGAAATTTTAATTTTTATAAAATGCTAAATAACTTGGCGTGAGTTGTAATTTAATGATACAAAATACATGCAAATAAACATGTAACTTCCAAGAAAATTAGAAAAAAATAACAAAATGAAAATCTATTCTGCAATAGCAATAGACCAGGTTGCCAGGTTTTTTTTTGTTTTTTTTTTTTTTTTTTTTTTTTTTTTTTTTTTTATAAATGAATATTCAGTCATAGGAGAAATTTCCAAAGTTCCCAGAAATCTCCATCCCAAAAATATTTTAGCTCTTGGGGAAACGTAGAAAATGTGAATAGTAAAACTTTTTAAAATAAGATAAGACTTAATTTTATGTTGAAATAATAATGCTATTATTTTACAAAAATTTCATTTTCTAAATTTTTATATCGTCCCTGGATCCTTTAAAATACAGTTATAAAAAAAAAAAATCCATGCTTCAGCAACTTAAGGCTGTTCTCAAATCCAAAAAGGCAACTTCCTGACATAAGTTTTAATTTATTTTTGTTCGAAAATGCATGAAACTAGCTGGTGTTGTTGTTCAGAAACTATGTCCTCGAGCTGTTTTTTCCATTTTTTTGCAAACGCAATAGATCTTTCAGAAAAGAGTATCAAAGTAGGCGTTTTGAACCGAATTTCTGCGCGAAAGTAGAAAAATCATTCAAGAAAGGATGAAAAACGGGTTTGTCACGTGATCGATATCGCTTATAACTTAATGGGTAATGGATGGATCAAAAAATGGAAAAAACAGTTCGATTCCAAATGGATTCCAGGGCTAGGCTTTCCAATTTTATATCTTTCCGTTAAAAAATGAATTTGTAAATGTGTCAGAACGTTTTGCGCTTGTTCAGCGAAGCAGTTAAGAACAGCCTTAAACTGCAAAAATTCCATTCTCATACAACCAAAGCACTAATACTTTGATGTTTTGAAATTTGATAGCACTCCTGTACTATAAAGAAGACTAGTATGTTGTGGCCATCAAAAAACTTTCTTCTATATAAATCACGTCAATTAAATCATTTAAATAGTACGAGAAATAACAACGATTTAGCACTAATTCATATCAAAGTATATCTGAATTTCAAGTTGGATGAAAATTCGCGCATTAGTTCTTGAGATAGAGCTATAGCAGAAATTCCGAAAAATGTAGCATAGCAGCGCCACCTGTTGAGCGATTTACACCAAAAATAAGCAGCTCTAAATGATATCAAGGTATACATGAATCTGAAGTTTGTTGAAAATCCAAGCATTAGTTCTTGAGATAAAGCTATTGCGGGAATCGCCAAAAATACAGAATAGCAGCGCCACCTGTTGAGCGATTTACACAAAAAATTAAACAGCACTAATTTATACGTCAATTCATGTCAAGAACTAACTAAATCTGAAGTTTGATGAAAATCCGTGCAATAGTTTTTGAGATACAGCTCTTGCGGGTATCGTGAAAAATGCAGCACAGCAGCACCACCTGTTGGGCGATTTACAACAAAAATTAAACAGCACTAATTTATATCAGTTACTAACGGAATCTGATCTTTGATGAAAATTCGTGCATTTTTTCTTGAGTTAGATATATTGCGATAATCATGAATAATGCAGCATAGCAGCGCCACCTTTTGGGCGATTTTCACAAAAAAGTAATAAGCACCAAACTATGTCCTGGACTAACTAAATCTGAAGTTTTATGAAAATCTGTGCAGTAGTTCTTAAGATATAGCTATTGCAGAAATCGTGAAAATGACGCATAGCGGCGCCACCTGTTGGGCGATTTTCACCAAAACCTAATCAGGTCCAGTTTATATCAAGGTCTAACTAAATATGAAGTTTTGTGAAATTCCGTGCATTAGTTCTTGAGATAGAGTGCCCACAAAATTTTTGTCACATACAGACTCACAGAGTGACAAAGTGACAGACAGACTCACAGACAGACATTTTCTAAAAACCATCAAATCGTGTTCTGGGCATTCTAAAACGTATAAATCCGTCGAAAACCGGAAGTCGAAATTTTGCACGAATCCAGTACTTTCTTCTTGTAAAGATAGAAGAAAGTAAAAAAAACGTGTATTTAGTGAAATTTTATAAAATTTAAAGTTTTATAACATGGTGCGTTCATACAAGAAGGGATTTGCTTTATTTGTTACAGCATGGAGAAAGTTTCTAATTATAATTTATAAAATACAGTCACTGCATAAAAATAAAAAATAAATAAAAATTAACTTTTGGTAAATCAAAGGCAGGATTATTTCATCACCAAAATCTTTAATCTTATCTAATTTTATAAATATGATTTTTTTTTAAATTTCTGTTGGTATATGAATAAAAAAAATCCTTTTATTAATAATTAAGGTTAATTCAAACACACAATGAAATACCACACTTCTAAAATTGTAGAAAAAGGTTAAGGCTCTTAGCATATTACAACGAACTCTATTTGCTTTATCTTGCTAAAATGTGCCGTAAACTAATACACTGAAAATGTTTTCTTGCACATTGTTAATCAACAACTTGATGTTAACTCTGTCTATAATGATAAACTTTTTATAAAGACACTTTTTCTATCCCCTTCTGTATCATTACAGACAACAATTATATGAATAAGATTTTGTTTCGTTCTTTCTTTCATATCTTATTTCTCTCCTTTTCATAGAAAAATGTGGACTTTTTTTTATTTAAAGGCGAAATAACTAAGTTCATGTTTTAAATCGCGTTATTATTTAAAAAATAAAATGTCGTTCTAAATTGCTTTTACAAAATACATTTTTATACAAAATATACATAAAATGAGAAGCTTTTCCAAATGAAATTTAATTTCGTATTTTATAAATGGAATAAGATTATTTTTTCAAATAATTAGATTCGATTTTACTCCTGCAAAGCTAATTAAGTGATCCCTCAGAAGAGCAAAAGAAAATCTTGATTATTTGTAAATAGTTTTTAAAGTATGTCTGCATTTATGCAATTTTAAAAACTTTAAATATATATATATGGATATATTTTATTGCATTTGTTTAAGTTAATAAAAAATATATCTATTTTTAGCTACAAAGAAAGTTTAAAATGGAATAAAAAGAGTAAATCGGGTAAAATATAGAAAAGGGGATTAATATGTCAGCGAAAATTATAAATTATTATAATCCCGTTTACAATTGTAGGGAAATATAATATGAAAAAGCAGTCTTTTGTTACACAAATCGATTTCTTTGTAATGTGATAAGTGCCCTAGTAAGATTTGTTTTGAATAAAGGCATAAAATTGAGAAAAAAAATCTGAGAGGTTTCTTTTATATTTACGGAAAAAAGCTTTATTATGTACGAAGAAAAAGTTATTAGAATTTAAAGGGATTTTCACATCATCAAAACAAGAACGTTGGATTGACTATTACATAAAAAATAAATAAACTAGAAAACAAGAATTCTGCTTTTTCAGAATTTAGTGCCGCCCCCGATGAAAAAAAAAAAAGTGTATATATAAATAGTACGAAACATATTTCAATTTTAAGACTTAAAACATACACTTTTATTTTATGTAAAATGACGTCATTTGCATCCGGTTAAGAATTCCACATTTACGACCCACTCTTAAACATCTACACTAAAGCATGTATAGGATATCACTATCGCAAAATAATACACAAATGCAGCAAAAAGATGCCGTTATTAAAGAAACTCGATAAATAAACGACTATCTAATTATTATGTAACATTAATATAGATAACTTAAAATTAAATATAGTTTATAATAGCTCCATGTTTTAACAGAAATTATTCGTTTATATTTTTTTCAAAATAGCACGTATTTTAATTACATTTTCTTTCGGTTGTCATGAGAAAATGGCAACAAAAAGATATAATTGCTATTTTTCAACTATTTTTCCCTTTACTTTCTACAGAAATGGAGTACTTGAGTTGCCAAAATTAAACAAATGATGCTAAACTCTACAACAACAACAAAAAAAAATTTATAATATTAAGGTCGCGGCTAGCGGTCCTTTTTCGTCCGCAGCTCTTTATCCTTCTACTTATTCCAACTCTTTTGCGGAAGCAAGGTTCGTAGGTCCCCATCCACGTCCCGAGTAAAAGACACTCTAGCGAAAGCGAGATGGAAAAGAAAATTAAAAAAAAAAAAAACAATTTAACAAATTACAACGACCATTTGGAAAATGATTTTTTCAAAGACTAAAATTTAAGACATAAAAAATCGCACGGAGTTGATCATACATTAAGTACGCCATGAATTAAACATTAATAGTGTTATTACACATAAAAATTCCAAGCGAGACAAATCGCCTGCGACTCGTATTTGGAGTGAAATATTTAAATGTATTCATTCCTGTCCTATTTATCTTTTTTTTTTTTTTTTTTTTTTCCTTTTTTCAATTGGCTTATTCCATTTTTCTTTTACACGTGAAAATCTTACAAATTAAAATTAACTCTTTGGCAGAAATTGTAATTCATTTTCTTTATTTTCATTAGTTATTATCCACCTGAAACTTACATATTATCCAAGCATTTCATTGGCTGTTCGGGAAAAGGCTTTTCCATCGTCAGATTTCCAAGAAATCTGACTACCAATTTTAAATGAAATTTCATTCTTAAACTTCTAAACATCCGTCAATATTACTTTTTACACCGTCGGATAGAGAAAAAAATTTACTTTTAAATGCAATTTGTTTGAAAGCTGTATCTCAATTTGCTTCTGAGTTATTAATTTTTTTTTGTAGTTTTTATTACTTTTTGTCATAGTGGCAACAGAAGTTATCCATCTGTGTATAAAGTAAAGGGAAATACAATTTATTGTATAGACCAATCACAAAACGAAAAAAATGCGGATTAAACCAATAAAATCTTTCAGATATGCTTTTGATTTCCTACCCTGACGAGAATAATAACCATTTTTCCAAATGGTTAAAAATTAATTCGGACAAATTTAAGAGTGAAATTACACAAATTAAAGACACCGATAAACGGGAAGGGACGGCTTGGGGTCCTAAAGCTACCGAACCACTCTTGCTATTTCGAGCTTATTATTAGTCTTATTATTAATAGATAACTTAAAATTAAATATAGTTTATAATAGCTTCATGATTTAACAGAAATTATTCGTTTATATTTTTTTCAAAATAGCACGTATTTTAATTACATTTTCTTTCGGTTTTTATGAGAAAATGGCAACAAAAAGATATAATTGCTATTTTACAACTATTTTCCCTTTACTTTCTACATAAATGGAGTACTTAAGTTGCCAAAATTAAAGAAATGACGCTAAAAACTAAAAAAAAAAAATAATATTTCAAAAATCAATGGAGATACAGTTTTCAAACAAATTGCATTTAAAAGTACTTTTTTTTTCCAATACGACGGTATAAAAATTGAAAATGTGCGATGCTTAGAAATTTTAAAGAATGCTATAGAGTATTTAATTGTACAATTATGCATCTGCTTTGTTTATTGCTGGCCTCTGTAAGGTAACGTTATTTTTTGGACACAAAATAAGCTGGCAGAAAAAAAAGGCATACAGTACCGGCGGCTAATATATTTCATTAATTTATTGGAGAGTTCTATTTCTTTGGCCAAAAATTCACGTGATTTTTACTATGTTTTTTCTGATGAAAAAAAAAAAAAAAAACATCGAATGAAAAATCATTCGTATAGCATAGATTATTGAACACTTTCCAACATATTCAGAATACTGTAACAAAACATCACAGTTTATTAAGTTGAAAGATTATGTCTAAATGAAGAATTTGGAAAGGCATAACGCATTTAAAAACACGATTTCTGCTATTGCCATAAGTAGTCTTTAAAATATACGATTTTTTGCGTAACCCCGTATATGATCTACAGATATGTACACATACTACATAATCTGCTAAAAGTTAGTTCAGTTAAACAAATAGCACACTTCAAAAGTTCCCCTCAGCAATTTTTGACAATAATGTGATGTTGTTGGGAACTTTTGTATAACCATGTATATAATCTGTACAATTTAAAAACACCAAGTAATAATTAAAAAATAAGTAAATTTAAAAACGCATACCACATTTGAAAACGCACTTCGAGCAATTATTTTTCGTATTCTTCAGTAGTTTAATTATTGTTTATTTTCTTCCATAACCAAATTCTTTTGTGTGTCCCTGATAATGAACGATAAGTTCAGTGTACACCATATTCCATAGTGAGAACCTTGTAGTACACCTCAGTGATTTATATCAATTTCGCGATGTTTAAAATACACGGCAAACGATTTCCCTCTATACACCGTAATGTAACAAAAAATTTTTGAATGACCTTGAAAATGAATCGATAATTCTATACACTTCAATACCGAACATGCCGTAGATACACAGTAACATTTATCAATTTTAGAGCAACCGGGCTATATTTAGATGATATTTATTGGACTATATTGAGGCTTAGAGCACAGGCAGATGGACAGACGGAAAGACAAACCAAATTCATAAACACTTTTCAACTATGTTGAAAAATGTTAAAAAATTACATCACCTTCGAATGTTTTCCATTATATTTATTCACATTTCACTTATATATTTAAATATTTATGTGTAAAAAAATAATAATAACGCATCTTGTTCAACAAAGTCTACCAGTAGGTGCGCGTCATGAAATTCCGATCAGGTGACGGATTTTTAGCGGTCACAATTATCTCAATAAAATTATATAAAGTAATAGTGAAGGATTTATTATTTTATGTAGGTTAATGATTTCTTAACTTGTGCCACACATAAAAAGTTGGCGGGCCAGATGCGGTCTGCGGCCCGCAAGTTGGGTGTGGCTGACCCGAGTGGTGGTCATCCGGTATATAACTTCATTTTTTTCTAAACAGCATAAATCTAACTTTTCGGAAATTTTCAAGTTTTGTTGAAAAATGTACGGTGAAATTCTCTCTTCTTACAATGCAAAGTTTGCATATTAAAACTGCATTTAAAAAAAATTACGTATAAAATTTACAGAGAACCCCTTAAAAATGTGCACACGCCATTCGCAAAATTGTTTTAAGCTGTCCAGATCACTTTCATTGATAACAATGCACGGCATTGTTGGAATGTAACTTTTCCATTTACAACGTCATAAAATGCGATCAGCACTTGATTTTCTGATACCAGTCTCACGACTTGCTTATTTTACAGTATTTTTGGATGTTTCGCGAAAACTTTTTAATACGCTTTCTTTGATGGTGAACGGTGAAGCTCTGGTGAACGGTGTTCTTGCTCTTCTGGAAAGTTTCTATAAACATTCGAAAGAGTTTTATTAGTTTTCAACTTATCTTTTATCCAATTAATTGTAAGTTGTGTAGGTGGTACTGCCTGAAACTCCCTGCGATAATGTTTTTGTACTTGTACTACATTTTCCTATTTCCGAATAGCATTTTTAAATAAATTTTCTTTTTTCAAAAGTTAATCTCGGTTCACTCATTTTTTCCAGTTAATTAGACGCTCAAACGAAAGAAAAATCAGAACATTTTGACCTGTTAAAAGGTATATACGTTTCTTAGTACACCCTGTATATCTCAGCCTATTACTTCATCCATATCTGTCAAAATTTACTTGCATATATTTGATTAAGACACTTTCTTCTACATTTCTTAGTATTATCTTTAATTTTTTTTTTTTTTTTTTTTTTGGAAAGGAGTTTATTGTCACAGTAAAATGTTACACGTGTTGCGTAATGAATACTGTGTAAAAAGAAAAAAAATATTTCGTTATTTTTATACTATGTAATGAATTCGTTTAATCCATTCTGATATTATAATATAGCCTAAGGATATATTAACTGTAAATTTAAATTCTTAAAAATGTATTTTTAGAATTTTAAATGTGTAGGTTTAAATTCCTTCGAAAAGATGTTTCCATTCTAATAACTTCAATTCGGACCACATCATTTGACATTGACATCACATGACATTGGTTTCATCAAAAAGAAATAATTATGTGCGTTTTAAATAGTACTTTTACTCCTGTAATTAAAACTATGTTTATTTTTTGCAATTTTTTAATAACTAAAATGAGATTCGTATAGTTATACTATAAATGACTATTATATAGAATTTCACATTAGATTACAAATGCTAGTAGGAAAGATGCACTATTTATAACAATTGTATTTAGTATAACGATGTTTCAAATAAATGATAACTTTAAAAATCTGTTTGAGTTTCTACGGAGATTAATCAGGATATGTACTTTGTGAAAATAAATAAATAAATAAATAGTTTTTTAATCTCCTCTAATAACGCTAGACATAAATATTTGAAACCCTTTATGTCAACTGTAATAAATACTTAAATGACAAAAATACGAAGTAAACTTTATTATCATATATTTCAAAATACATTTACATTAAAAAAAAATAACATTTTCCCAAATCAGATTTATAGAATTTATTACCGAAGTAGAAAAGAATGGGGCAATATATCTTTATATTAAACTGCCATTCTTTCTTGACACTGAAGCTTTGCAATATCATTTTATTCAAGTCACGTACACCTATCATTCTTTCACTGTAAAAAACAGAATCGATTTTTTAAACTTTAGTATGTTATAAAGGGACAAAACTTTTTATCTATTTGGAATGTTTTAATTTTGAGTAAGATTAAATTTTAGAAATCAATTATGTATGCGAAAGGATTTTTGTAGAAATATTCTATGTGTTTTATTTATAAAAATCTATCTAAAATACCCGGCGTTGCCCGGATTATGAAAATTTATTTTGAAAAATCAATGTAAAACTTAAACAGACAGTATAAAACACACAAACAAAAAAAGCAGTAAAGCCATCTTTATTTCAGTTCATCAGTAAGATTGAGCTCTACGGACCTAAACCTTTGTGTAAATTCTAATGTACACGCATACACATACGTATATACCTACGGAATACATTTAAAAATGACGAAAACATATTCAGAGAACCTCAAAATATTAAAATATGCCAATATTTCCATATCGGGTTTTTTCTTGTTTCAGTACGTTTTTCAAACTTACATTACTTTATATATTTACCGATTGACGGCCATTATATTTCAAATATGATGTAATATTCACTTCTTTTTTTTATTCACCAAACAATTACTTTCTTTTTCATTTTTTACTTGGAAATCTTTCGACAGAAAAATAATTAATGTGGTAAGAATTTTATTGTGGGTTTTTAATTGTTGACTACTGTTCTAACGTAAAATATTTAAATTTGATAGGAAATTGCTGTTAAATTGCTGTTTATTTATTAATTAAAAATTACCAATAAATTATTTCGATTCCGGATCACTTTAGTTACTTCGGCCGTGTTTGAATACACGTGTCCGAAACATTTCACAATTATGGCCACCAAAGTGTGGATTTGTATAGAATTATAGGCAGAAGGACAAATTTTCATTTTTATATATTAGATTGGACGAATTGCAATATGTGCAATTGAAATATAACAGGCTATTTATTAAAAATATAAAATATAAGTGTGACGTACCCACCCTTCTAGACAGTTTATTTCAAAGGAAGTCATGATACAAATTTAACAATTGACAACGGTTTTATTAAAAGCAATAATAAGGCCTACTTCGGTGGAGCTGCTAGATTTAAATGAAGTGATCAAAAATAAGCTTAAAACACAACTTATCTGAAAGAGGGTAATCCTTTCCAAACCTACTTAATAAATTCAATCACGTAGCTCAAAACAAAATTCCCACGCTGATCGTTCTGCACGGGCCTAAGGAAAATGTCACTTCCACTCAATATAAAATACTAGTATGAGCACTATAAAAAATCACTATAAAACGTCCCTTTAAACACTTAAATATCATAATGAAATGTAAACGAATGTATTTAGAAAATAATTTATAAGTAGTATCAAACTTTACTCTTTGAACTGGAGAACTCGCTGGATAACTCATAACCGTATATTCTATCCAAGAACAGCTAAATTGGAAAAAAACGAAACGAGCTTTTACATATTATGCAGCAAATATCGCCATACTCCATAGATATCATATGAAAGTGCATCGTTAAGAGCTGTATCTTCATTAGTAATTATTTCGATTGATTCTCTTATGATGGCTTCTTTTTGTTAAAAATTTGAATAACTTTATCTGGCATTTCATCTGACGTACAACATTTAAATTTAAATTACAATGTTTTTCTTCTGGCCAATTCTTGAATAAGAGCAAAGAAATAACGACATTTAAGTCCTACTGATGACGGCCTTGTAATGGTTTAAAACGTTCTAGGTTTTACTGATGTATTTTAAGATATTTTAATTTGTATTTTCAATATATTTATATTATATTTGTGCACCTGAAAGTAAATTTTCTATAATTACTTTTGCTTTATATGTATTTTAACCAAGTGATTTTTTTTTCACTTATTTCACTTATTTGAGATGTATCAACATTCAACGTAAACGTTTTTAAATTAAATTTTTGCAAAATTTAACGAATTGGATATATATTAAATGCTTTTATAATTAGTCTAACAGAGATCTTACTTTGTCAAGACAGAAGTGGGAATATCTGTAAATAATTTTTTAAAGACCAAACGAATTGGTCCATAATAGAATGCGATTTCTGAAAGTTAAGTTAATTTACAGATTAAAAGAATGATTAAATTATTACGTCAAGCTTTTTCATAAATCTTTATTCCTTACGGAAAAGCTTTAAGAATTTATCTAATAGAATGTTCTTTAAAAATACGGTTTCTTTCACATAATTCCTCAAAAACCTGTAAATACTTTTTCTGTATACATTTCTAATAAAATTGCATCAAATTATTCTTTGTAGACTACTAAAATTATAAAAAATCTCAAATTGTTAGTACGGTATTAAAGGTGCTACACTTAAAATGAAAGTCAGCATCTATATATATTTCTAATAAAATTGCATTAAATTATTCTTTGTAGATTAATAAAATTATAAAAAATCTCAAATTGGTACTATGGTATTAAAATTGCTACACTTAACATGAAAGTCAGCATCTATAAAATATTCACTTTAATGTAACGCAAAAATGAAAGAAAAGTAATAATTTTTATAATGAATAATATAAAAATATATTAAAGTTAGGTAGGATATTTCTGATTACTACGATATAAGAAAAAACATGAAAGTCCTTTTTATTAGTATATTGCGCGGCATATAATAATAAAATATACTAATATACGTATACTAATATACACGGTATTTCGTATTTGTATTTTCGAATGGTGTTTTCAAAACAATATTCCAGTTTTTTAGACGAATTCTCTATCGAGTGGCACAGCGGTGTAACGTGTTATGATTTTAGTTGTGCCATGAAAGTATGTAGAGATCATTAATTAGTTTCTTTTATTTTTACTACAGATTCACACCATAAGATGTGATATAGCACTTTGAGGTTACGCCATATTTACTAATTCAGCTAAGTCTCTAATAAATATTCTAAATTAACGTTGTCATTTTCAGTGAGTTAAGTTCGAGTTTTCTATTACAATGCAAAACGTGCTGTTTCTATAGTACGTAAATAATACAACAAAATTAAGGAAGGCGAAGTTCTTGTAAATGAAAACCGAATATTTTATACGACTCCGTCATAAAGTGCAAAATTAACCAGTATTTCCGAAATACAAACACGGCAAATCACAATTTTCTCATACAGCAACGTTACTTTTGAAGACTGATGCGATTATTTTTGTTTGTGGGAAACAACAAAAATATATAAAAAAAAAATACTTTATAAATTCTTCATAATAAAGTACGCTCTTCAAGAAGTTTAGCTCAAATTAATCTTTTTAGATTTAAATTAACAATAATTTAAAAGGCAAAGAAGGAAATTATTCCAGGCTTCTGGTATAACTTTTCTATTTTACGTTTATTCTTTTTAATCTTATGTACATTTACAAATCTCTACTTTATTGTGAGTTTATCATATAAGTTTACGCACCTGTGTGGTTCACAATCAAATCGCATGCCAGCTACACAGATGGAGCATGAAATCTTTGGAAAAAAACTCAAGCTTGACGTTATCTTACAGATGATCTGAAGCTAGTTGTAGTTCGCGACATCCAGAGAAATGGTTACTTTGATCATCATGAAGCAATAATCCTTGCAATGCTTGTAGACCCAAACCAGAATACGCGAGAATTTGCGTTACGTAAGATTTTGAGAGCAGGGAAAAAAACGAGAGCAGAAGTTCGTGTGTTCCAAATTCATGCACTTAAATTTAAAGATAAATCGTATATGGATCTCATAGACTGGTAGAATTGCCAGCTAACGGAATCTCCGATTATCCCTCACTTGTCAAACGAACACATAATGGAACTCATAAAATCTGACAAATGTCCAGTATTGCTATTGGGAAACAGAAACTTCCCGCTCCACACTCAGTGTGTTGAAAGGGGAGTAAAACTGACAGCAGAAGCTTCCCTTGCAGTTATCGGAGAGAAAAAGCGTCATGTCTACATCAGATTCAGACTGGAGTCTAGGCGTGTCATGCCATCGTTTGAAACCAAAATGCAGTATAAAGTGAAAAATATGGAAACAAATGAAATAAATGCGTTTAATGCATATTTGCAACTTTTATTCTGAAACTGCAAATAACTTATTTATACAAAATCTGTGTATTGCGTGAATAACAATATTTGTTGTTTAATTTTCATAATTATTATTTACGAATGTCTAATTTTGTAAAAAAAGGAATGTTTAAAGCTTCCATAAATAAATTTTTATGCAAAAGTTTTCCATTTTTTTTCTATATTTCGACACCTAAATTTTCTGCCTTTTGCATAATTTCTCATATTTAGCCGGAAGATATTTATTGATTATTCTAAAATTTTGCACTGATCTTTTTTGTATATTTTTCCAACTTTTCCTTGCTAGCGGGAATAGAAAATCGGAGATTTAAAAAATCACTATAATGGGACAATTTATTTCATTTTCGGCTAATTTTCCATACTTAGACCCAAAGTAGAACAGGGAGATATGTATTAATTGCTCTATAATTTTGGACTTATGTTCCTTACACATTCTTTCAACTTTTCCGCGCTAGCGCGAAGAAAAATTTGCAAGTTAAAAACATTACTAAAATGTGAAAATGTACAACATTTTCGGCTAAAATTGCATATTTAGACACTAAACTGGAACCGGAAGCCATTTATTGATTCATTTGAAGTTTAGTGAAAATGTTTCTGAGACCATTACACAAGTTTTCCGTGCTAGCGGGAAAAGAATTTCGATAAAAAAAAATTACGCTCCGCTGTAATTTCAGGGCTGCCACAGGCGACTATTTTTAAATTCAATTTGCATCACTATTTTTAAAAAATACATTTTGTAGTATGTTTCTTTTGTAAATGTTGTGAAAGGACATGTAAAAGTTCTTTGTTTTTTAAAAGTGGTGTGAATTAGAATTAAAAAAAAAGTCGCCTGTGGCAGCCCTGTGATGTGTATATTGTAAATTGTATTTTTAGAAAGTCTCGCGATCATTTACAAAATCAGATACATGAAAAAGTAAACAAAATTATACTGTAAACTGTTTTTTCTTCTTTACCCCCCGACTGTTTTTAAAATCTGATATAAGAAAAAAAAAACATATCTTCTATATCTTGTTATGCAATTCATGATCTCCAGTAGTGGAGTTACGGGGTCCAAATCAAATGTCCTTAATCAAAACTTTCATTAAAAAATAATTCTGACGCAGGATGGCACTATTTAAAGAATATGGCAGGCGGAAGTTTAAAGTTTGGCAAAAAAAAAAAAAAAAAAAAAAAAAAATCTGATGATGCTATGATACCTCTGCAGTGGTTGCGAGCATTCAAAGGGACATATGGCGACACCGCTGGAGAAAGCACAAACTATTCTGTTGTATGCTGAAAGGAAATCGGTAATCGCAGTGCGAAGGGTGTTCAGAACATTGTACAAAACATATCCACTTGGTGCTATAATCAATAATAGACCATTATGCGGTTGCACAGACAATCACCTCATCGAGTTGACGGCTGAAATTACAGGATTAGACAGAACTCGCTTAGCATGTTAAAATTTAACTGGTCTGAGTCAAATCATATTTTGGTGGAAACCACCCGATGACCCGATTTTCGTGGTTGATCGGTAGGTTTAACATTGTGTTTTCCTGCATCCAAAGGTATGAAAATATGGAAGACTGGAACCAGGAAAACAATGATAAACCTACCAATCCTCCACTAAAATCGGCTTTACAGGTATTTTCCACCAAAATATGTATTAACAGACCAATTGTATTTTAATATTCGAATGAAGTTTTAACTAATCCTGGAATTTCAGCCGTCAACTCGATGAGGTGATAGTTTGTATAGCTCCATAAGGAGGGGACAAAATAACATAGAAACCGAAAGTGTACTGAAAAGAGCCGGAGATACGACGTGGACTTTCGGATAAACGCGTGGAAACAGGTGAGGCAAGCTTCCGTTCGAAGACATCGCAAGTCGATTAAAACTGCTTCATTGGATTTAGGTATGCAATTATCAACACTTCATGACACTCTTTATTGGAAACTGAGGCTGTATGTGTAAAAAAGGCAACTCATGCAAAAACTGAAACCCAATAACGGCCCTTTGCATGTGGCGTTTGATATGAAGCATCTAAAATGAACATGATTTCCTCAAGCGGGTTTTTTTTCTGATGAGGCAAAATTTCATGTCTGTAAAAATGTTATTCAGCACGAAATCAGACATTGGTGCTCAAAAAACCCGCATGCAGAACATGAAGGGGAACGAAACAGCCCAAAAGTCAATGTATCGTGTGCACTAAAATGGCACATGTGGAAGTGCACCGATTTTTTTTATTAAAAACTTTGTGACTACTGTTATCTATTTTTACATTTGTCCTATGATTTCTACCTTTTTCTAACTGTAGAAATGTTTCAAGATCAGGAATATTTCGTTCGGACACCCTGTGTACGTAGTATTGGAAATTTTGTCAACAGCGTTTCATCTTACTTTTTAACTAATGGACGTTATCCATCACGATGTTAATATTAAAAAATTAACATTGTTGACATTATTATCTACGATAAAAAGGACTTCTTAAAAACACCATAAAAATTTTAATAAATGCGCTAGTCCTTTTGAAAGAACTAGCCTTTCGTCATCAGGAACAGAGAGCATGTCCTACTACTTTGAAAACAGCAGCAAGACTGTCTTGCTGCTGTTTTCAATTATCTACCTATTAGGAATTAATATAATTAAACAAAAACCTAATTTGCAGAACAAATTAAAAAAAAACAAAATTTATTTCCTAAATTGTTTAAGCCCGAGAAGGGGCAGATATTAAGATATTTCATTCAATTCGTTCTACATTTAATGTTAAATTTTTGTGACAAATAAGTTAAACCAATTGAACATTAAAAAATAAAAATGAAATTCATACAATATAATACTTTAAACACCTATATACTTAGATTCCGTTCAAATGAAATCGAAATAAATCTTAGACTTTTTAAAAGTTTTGTATTTTGCATGTATCTTATCATATTATGAACAATCGTCATAAACATAATGCAAAATCTGCAGTACAAATATTTACAACTTAAAAATGGAAAAAGTCTAAGATTTATTTCGATTTCATTTGAACGGAATCTAAGTATATAGGTGTTTAAAGCATTATATTGTATGAATTTCATTTTTATTTTTTAATGTTCAATTGGTTTAACTTATTTGTTACAAAAATTTAACATTAAATGTAGAACGAATTGAATGAAATATCTTAATATCTGCCCTTTCTCGGGCTTAAACAATTTAGGAAATAAATTTTGTTTTTTTAATTTGTTCTGCAAATTAGGTTTTTGTTTAATATGTCAAGTTTTTTAATAACTACTGAATTCAGACGAACACATTTCAAAATTAATGGAGGGTATATCATCATCAGGCTTTAATTTGTGCGATATCGCATCACAATTTGTGATGCAATTTACCTATATGTAATTCAAAATGTTTCACCAGTGCAGTAATGCACGTTGCTGTAGTTTGGTCAAAAAATTACAATCTGAACTTAAACAAGTAATATAAAAATTTTGTTTTAAAAGTGAACTCCTACTTAGGCCATCAAAGAAAAATTTAATATTATCCCTTAAGCTAATATTAGTTCTTTTTGCATTAAAATATCTCAATTTGTTGATTTTCTATAAGCAAGTAGGTTTACAATGGAATTCTATGGGAATTTGGCGAAATATTACGGATATTGGCATCACTTTTGGCGACTCATTTTGGCCGCCAAATTTGGCGATATATCGCCAAGTTGGCGACAAACATGTCGGTATTTGGCGACAGAACAGGGTCCCCCCTATGGTAACCCCTTATTGAAAATACTTTCATTCATCTTAAATAACCCATTGTCGCCATTTTGTTTCCCATGCAAAACTAAAATTAATTAATTAAAATTTAATTAATTAATTAATATTTGAAAAAACTGTATTAACATCAATTGTCATCCAGTACAAGTTTAAAAAAATTTATTTCAACTTGATAGGATGAATAATGAGTATTTTATTAACGATTGAAAATTTTAACAAGATAAATATATAAATATATAAATATATAAATATATAAATAAATAAATATAGGGAGAGTGTGAGCTAATAGTAGGAATTGAAAAAAATCTGCTTGAAAATGTTATTTTTATTTCCACTATGACGCCATATTCATCTTCCTTTTAATTCTTAAAAAAAAAAAAAAAAAAAAAAAAACTATTTCAGTTTTTTCAGTTTCATGTTTCACGTGAAAATCATTCAACTAAATATAGGCAAATTCTTATTACGGTTTTTGAATTATTTACAACAATGAAGGAAAAAAAGTTAAATTTTATTAGAAAATGTCTGTTGATTCTCAATGAAAAAAGCGAAATTTGGAATTATTAAGAAAAATATTTGAATAATGTAAATAAATATTAGCCCATGTTACTCTCTAGATTATAATCCACCTATATGCAAAGGCATTTTATGATCCGTTTTCACCCTGACGTCAGGCAAATGTTTTTACACTTTGAATTTATAATATTATTAGAATTAGCAAAGAATTAAAAATGAGTGGCATCAGGGACAAAAAGGTGGGAAGAAAAATGAAAATGTTATCATCTCCATAGGCTTTTCTATGTTAAATTAACATTGAGAAGTGACACTGGAAATAAATAAGTATTGCGCTGCCGCGCAATATATAATATAATAATATATAATATAATAATATATAATATAATATAATATAATATATAATATATATAATATAATAATATAATTAAATATAATATATAGATTTTAAAAGAGTAACATACGACAGCAAAAAAGTTTCCGCTACATTACAACTCACATCTCAACAATGCGTTGCCTATTACAGAAGTTTTAGTGAATTCCACTGTAGTCAAAATAGTCTTCTTTATATTTCCTATTAAAAATCGGTATTTTAATGGCATATAGATATAACTCTTATTACTTTTAAAATATTCGTTACTAAAACACTATTATAAAATACAAAATGGTTCCGATAGCCAAATTTTAACTCTTTAACTCTCTATGAAAGTATCACAGGATTCACGCTGCATTTTAAAAACAAATTTTCTTTTTTAACACTTTACAACACAGTTGACATTTTTTTATGATTTCGTTTCACCTGTCCCCTGTCTGTCTGTCCATCTGTCCTCAAACTCGCGTAATTGTACTCGGATTAACATGTAACTCATGTGCGTTATTCAAGTTCTCCATGGCACGTAAGGTATTAAAATGAAGTGTCTAGCATTTATAGTTCATTTACTGGTGCTCTAAAAAAAATTTCTTTACGTTATGGTGTATGCAGAAAATTGTTTGTATTGCATTTTAAAGGTGATAATCTATTTCAAACATATTGAGAACATTTATATAGGCCCCTTAGGTGCTTCAACAGAAGATGCCTATTGTGGAATATGGTGTGCATAGCACCTTATCATTCATTTACCTGGACACATAAAATAATTTTGTTTAGCCCATTATGTCAGCGGTAATTGCTGCAAGTGTGTTTTCATGTGTAGTATGCATTTTAAAATTTAACTACTTTGTTGCATGCTAATTGGTGTGTATGAATTCTGTAGATCATGCACAAGGCTACACAAAAAATGTGGAGTAGATTTCTGATTATTTACAGAAAATACCGAAAAGTAGTTTTTATCCGTGTTATGCGTTTCCTTAATAAACTAAATTTTAGAAAACTATGCAGTATATATACATATTAATAGATCACATACAGGGCTTTAAAAATGAATTTGAATATTTATGAAAGGCAATTTCTGAAATTGAGTTTCCAAATATGTTGCGCGTTTATATTATTTTTCATTTATTTAACGTGATTATTTACAGAAATTACTGAAAGCTAGTTTTTATCCGTGTTATGCGTTTCCTTACTGAACTAAATTTTAGAAAACTATGCAGTATATGTACAGTCGTGCAAAAAGAAAGTAAACACCCCCTACTAATTTCTCAACAAATTATCGTAGAAGAAAGGTACTGGTACAGAACGATTGGAAAGACAGTCTACTTTTAAATGATGTATATGAAATTTGCTTAGGAGGCCATCTACATATTATAATGAACCATAACTTTGTTGTTTTTTTTATATAGCAGTACATAATTCTGACAGCATAAATGAACTCTACACCCTTCAATTAGCCTAAAAACAAATTTTTATGCAATTCGTACCAAAAGTTTCCGAGAAATTAATTATTTTAAAACGAGCGTATTTTAAGGGCTGTATCCAAATTGAAGTTCAGTACTCGATTATTAACCGAGAGAGCCCCCTTCTTGATCAAGGCACCTGAATAGCCACTCAAGGAGTGAATAAATCCTGTTAGATTACAAGACAACAGAATAAATTTCAAAATATCTATTCACATCTATCAAGACGGCCCCTTAAACCATCGTTTTGCCGTTTTTTAAAATTTGTAATTCATAATTTTTTCGAATATTAATTTCATTATTCATAATTCATATCATAAAATTATAAAAATTGCAAATTCAGCGTATTTATGTTTGGGTATATTAGTATTATTTCTAAAAAAAATAGCACATTAGGAGCATAATATCAGGAGATATAAATAAAAATATGAAAATGTAATTTAACATTAGAAGCACTAGGTTTTGAATGTTTATAATTCAAAAACTTATCATTCAAATGATTTGAAATTTTGTGTCAAGGCATAGTTTGAACCGAATATTTGAAATATATTGTTAAAATTGGGTGTTGCTATTGAAAAAAATTAAGTTTGGATTCGTTTTAATATGTAGATGCCCCCTAAGGAAGTTTATATACATCATTTAAAAGTAGACTTTATTTCAAATCGTTCGGTACTAGTAACTTTCGTCCACGATAATTGGTTGAGGAGTTAATAGGGGTGTTTACTTTCTTTTCCACGACTGTACATATTAGATCACATACAGGGCTTTAAAAATGAATTTGAATATTTATGAAAGATAATTTTTGAAATTGAGTTTCCAAATATGTTGCGCGTTTTCCAAATTGTTCTTTAAATATTATTTTTCACTTTATTCAAACTGAACGTCTTGTTACAGGTTTCTGAATACGTTCGGAAGTGTTTCCTAATCTATGATTGATGGATGATTTTTCTTTCTTGTTATCTATGTAACTATGTTAAAAGAAAGTTGTAAACACTAAAAGAAATTCCTTCCTAACAACATCTTATAACTTTATAAAAGTTACATGTAAAGAATTTATTGAAGACTCATAATATATGGCTTTAAAAACTTTTGTCGTCACCAATATTTATTTGTTGCACGAAGTGAAACTACGTGATCAGATTCTGTGTTACAAAATCATAACGTTTGAGAAACAAATTTATAATAAAAAGGATAAAAGGATATATTTGTATTCCTGTGAAAACTTTTGTCAAAAACTTTTTCGGAAAACGCTTTAAAATTAAGAAATGAAATAAATAATTTATCCATAAGCGTATATATTTGAAAAGAATTTTTCTATGGCTTAAGTATGTACACCTCGGTAAAGATTTCTGGAATATAGGAAGCAATCTTTATTAACAATTAGTAACTGCTGCTTAACAATATAGAAATAACGTAATCTCTAATACAGGGTGATTATAATTAAAGTTTAAGTTTCAAAACGCTCTAAAAAACGAACCACTGAATAGAATTTCGTCAAAATTGAATGGCGTATTATTGAAGAAGGGGGAAAGAACATGAACAACAACAACAAAAATAGCTCCAAATTTTAGGGCAGATGGGGTTGTAAGCGTCAGAATTTCGACTACAAATGACAAATCGTAAAACAACGGGTAAGGCGTAGGTTACACGATAAACCAACTGTACTGTTCAGTGTGCATGACTATACAGTTGGGATACTGTTATTTAAGCCCATCCACCAGGACAAGGTTGTTTCACATTGGATGGGAAAAATCGGTTTTTAATTGTCCTGAGGCCAAAATCCGCATAAAAAGCATCCATCCAATTGGTTTTTAATTGTCCTGAGGCCAAAAACCGCATAAAAAGCATCCACCCAATCGGTTTTTAAGATTCTCGAGACTGGCGCAAAACATGTTCAATATGCTGTCCACATTGTGTGCAACAAGATTAAATCGGTAAACAGCATGTTCCACAACCGATCGAAGTGTCGCCGGGGTCAAGTTCAGAATGAGTTGCGCAATGCGTGTCTTCAATTCAGCTACAATGGCAGTCGGAGTACTGAAAACAACATCTTTCAGATAACCCCACAGCCAGAAATCACGCGGATTAAGACCATGTTAAGATGCGGATTAAGACCAGGTTAAGATGCGGATTAAGACCAGGCTGTAGGGAAATGACGACTGATAATTCTAGCATTTCTGAAATGCCGCTTCAACAACTGCTTCACTCGATTTGCAATGTGCGGATGAGCGCCATCTCGCATAAAAATGAAACTATCCAGACTTCCACGTGTTGCAGAGCTGGAATGACGTCATTACGCAAAAGAGACTCATAGCACTGACCCTTGAAGGTAAAGGTAGCTGGACCGAAAGAACCCATTACCTCGAAAAAATATGGCCCTACAATAAATGATGCCGTAAATCCGCACCACACAGTGACCTTTGAAGGATGAAGTGGTACTGGGTTCGTTGCGAGTGGATTTTCTGTTGCCCATATTCGGCAATTCTGTGTATTGACATATCAAGTCAGATGGAAATGTGCTTCGCCTGTCCACAGAATTTTCCACTGCCAGTCATTGTCCATTTCTATGCGAGCAAGAAATTCAAAAGCAAAACCTCGCTTGCTGGCAGGTAAGAAGAAAACAACTCCTGCACATGGCAATTTTTGTACGGATAGCATTACAGGATGTTTCGTAGAATATTATGCACCGTGTTCTCAGGCCTGTCGAATGTTAGGCCAATTCTCCGTGTACTGCATGGTTGCACACCACGGCTCAACTCCTCCTGAACTGCCGTGGCCACTTCTTCAACTACCGCCGAATCACATCTTTTCCTTCCTCTACCAGACTACACATCAAAAGAACGTGTATTTTCAAATTTTTTCATAATTTTCACCAGACTCATGACAGTCATCAGTCCAAAGCCTTTTTTCATACCCTTAAGAGTCCTGAACTTCTGCAGAACTACTGGTGCAGAATCACCGTTATTGTAATAAAGCTTTATAAGCAGAGCGCGGTCCTTCATTGAGACACTCATGGCGAGCGTCTGAGGCGCGAAATGAGGAAACGTCATTTGCCCAACGCTATTATAACACCTGAAATGGCCGTGCGCATGCCAGGTATTTAAATTTACATCTTCTGACGTTTACAGCGCCATCTGTCTCTAAAATTTGGAACTATTTTTTGTGTACATGTTCTTTCCCAATTCTTCAATAATACGTCGTTCAATTTTGAGGTCATTCTAATCAGTGCTTCGTTTATTACAGCGTTTTGAAACTTGAACTTTAATTATAATCACCCTGTATATTAAAGATTAGACGGGACATATCCGAGCCAAATTTATTAATTTACTAATTCGTTTTTTTGGAAATCAGTAATTTTTTAAAAAGAAATCCGAGCAAGGTTCCTGCAAGAAAAACGCTTTTCCCGGTAGGTAACGGAACGGACCAGAAAACGGACCAAGTGGGAGCCCTGTCGAATTCAAAATAAGAAACAAAATAACTTACTATTTCAGAAATAAGAATATAGTCTGTACTTCTTAAAGTGATTTACAGTACTTTAAAAATGAGTTACAAATAAATATGAAGATTTATTAAAGACATATAAAGAGTGTAGCGAGTCTTCGTATAAATGGTACTGGATGCTGAAATTAAATCTAAGGTTGTGTATGTGAAATATCCGAAATTTCCAAATTTGTGTCTAGAAAACTAATACAATTTCTTTTTATAACTATATTAAAATTAATAAAATGCATAACAAATATACGCAATTTCGGGTTGCTTTGATTGCAGAAACTCGTGGTGTTTATGGTGTCAGAATTAGGGCAATGTTTAATATCTATAGACAACAACTACGAGGGAGTATCAATAAGTTTTTGTCCTTACATAGAACTAAAAGTGTGAAATTTATGAAATTGCTACATTTTATGAGTTGAGTCCTTTTCTATATAGTCAGTGTGCACAGTAACACATTTGTGCAACAGGTATTTCACAGAGAGGGGTGAGGATGTATTCAGGGAGGAGCGATAGTAGACCCAAATGGGGCATTTTTCTAACTTTTACCGACTCCCACATATGACATATTGTTGGAAAGGCCAGTGACCATTTATTCATGCTATGCAACTACTGAGAACCTCCCCCCCCCCCAAATTTACCCTCCGGAGAGCACTTTTCTAAATTTTGCGAACGATTTTTGAGCTATTTTCAATACTGTACCATCCAAATGCGCATTAAATTATGCATGGAATTGAAGAAAATTTATGTGTATGTTTTTGCCTATGGCCAGGATGTCCTCCTTGTATTTGGTAACAATCCGTCGGAAGGGAGCGTTGTGCTATCAAGTTTTGTGGATTTTTCACTTTTTATATTACACATCGACTGTTAAAGCTATGATGGCCAATTCGCATCCAACTAACCCGGCGATTCTCAAGTAGATTATGTACAACAGAATAACGAAAAATATTGATTTTATTAAATATTCTGATTGGGATTAACTCGTTTGTACTCCGATTTGTAAAATGAAGCAGAAAATTAAGATGGAAATCAATGTTGGTGCAGTGTTGATGTAATAACACTCAAGATATGAAACAATTTTTTTTTTTTTTTTTTTTTTTTTTTGCTATATTAACATGTATGAGAAAGAAGAAACTTTTGGGATTGGCACATCGACTAGTTTAACTTTAATTTATTGAAAATTTTGTAAGAAATATTAATTTAATTACTGAAGACAAATTAACAAGAAAACTTTTCTGTACACAATAGTAATGAAATCGGGAAAATGATTTAAATGTCATATACAAAATAAAAGTTTAAAATTTAAAATTAAAAGTATAAAAAAAAAAATTCAAAGTATTCAAACACTTTTTGTCTGAAAAGTAATCTTAATAGAAAGACATATTTCATGGGGGAAACTTTTCATTAGAAAATACTTATACGTAAATAAAGGAAATAAAAATTCGACCCCAGCACCCTCTTAAAAATTCCAATTCCCTTTCAGACACATATTTCAAGATAAAAGTTATCAGAAGAAGACATATATAAAAACATTATATATTTTTTGTTTAAAGTTTTATTCAATTTTACTAATTTAGAAGAGCACAAGTTTTAAAATTATTTGTCATCGTTACTTAATATTTTTGAAAACAAAGAGATAGAAATGTAGTTAAGTATAATATCACCATTTAAACAATTTAGATTAATTTGAATGCACTTCAAGCTCAAAGTAGCTTAATTTGTTTTCTGTTTCAGTGAAAGTGAAATGGAATATCAAATACCTTTTAAACTGAAATGGCATTTTCATGCTTTGCTAAATATTTAATTCAGATATATGTAATCAGAAATAATTCATATGTGCAATTTCAGGGTAATTAGTGGTTTGTTCAAAATAATATCATGCGATATAAATTACTTTCAATGACACGCGAGCTATGTACTTAAAATGAATTTTTAATGTGCCTATCGAGATTTAAATCTTAGTTACTGAGAAAATTTCCTATCGAATTAAATTGTTGATTTTTATCCATTGTGGATTAATACTCATAAAGGCAGTTATTAATTTAGATTACAAAATGTAATTTACTGACATTTACTAAATGACTTTTTGAAAATATAATTGTAATGGTGCATCACAAGTATTATATGAATACACTTTTTTAAAGAAATATAAATATTTGAAAACAAAGGAAAACTGTTACAGTGAGGAAAAAACGTAAAATAATAGATTATATTATTAAACAAGAACGCAAAATCATGCGTCCAGCATAGATCATATAACACTATCCAACACATTAAGAAAAATGTAATAAAACTTTACAGTTTATGAAGATGAAAGAAGTCTAAATAGACAATTTAGAAGATGCATAAAACCTTTGAAAAACAAATACTATAATTAACTTTAGTAGTTGAAATAGTCAGAAAAAATTCTAAAATTTTGTGTATCCCTGTATATGATCTACAGATTTATATGTATACTACGTAGCATGATAAAATTGTTTCAATTAAACGCAAAGCACAGTTGAATTTTTCCGTTCAAGAATTTCTGTCAATAAATGGAAATATACTTGAGTGCAGTCCTGTATATGATCGATAGAATTTATACACGCAAAGTAATATGGAAAAATATAGTTAAATTTTAAAACACGTACCCCAACTGAAAATGCACTCCCAGCAATTATTCTTCATAGGCAGTACCGTAGCCAAATATGTTTGTATGTCCCTGAAAATGAAGAATAAATTAGATGCACACCAGATTCTACAATAAGCGTTTTGCAGTACCTATCCTTATACATAAATTTCAATATATTTAAAATAGTGTAATATCATTAAAATACGCCATGAACGATATTTCCCCATGGGTCGTAATCAAACAGAATTATTTTCCGTGCCCCTATAAACGAACCGTAAACGCTATACACACTTCATTTCCAATACCGAACATGCCATGGTAAACCCTAATGACATACATCAGTTTCAAGGCAATCTGATTATATTTACGCGAGTTTGAGCATAGACAAACAGATGGACGGACCGACAGACAAACCGAATTGATAAACACTTTATAACTATGTTGGAAAGTGTTAAAAACACCTTCACGCTCATTCTCAGTAACTGTTATGAATTCTAATGCGTAGCTTTGTATATGGCTATATAATTTATACACACCGCGTAGTGTGCAAAAGTTTAGTTAAAGTTAAAACGCATACCATAAATGAAAACATCATATGAATTTCATTATGTTTGTAACCGAGTAACATCATTAAAATATGCCACAAACAGTTTTTTTAAAAGACTATAATAAAACGGAATACTTTTCGGTTTCCCTGCACGCGCACAGTGAGAGTTCAACATAGCACATTCGATAGTAATCGTCTTCTGGTGCACCTCAATAATATGTAAAAATATAGACTATAAATAATACTATGATGAGTTATCATACCGCCTCGATATCGTTCGACTTTCTGGAGTGGGTTCACATTAAACATTTACTATGACTGTGTTGAATTAAAAATTGCAACAGTTATTTTTGATTTTCGATGAACAACAAGGCTGTACTTTTTTGTTTGTTTTTTTAATAATCCTGTAAAGTTCGGATATTCATTTATATACACACTGTACATTGCAAATGACTTTTCTCTATAGACCATAATAAAACGAAATTCGTTTAAATGTCTCTGTAAACGAATTTCAAATGCTATTTAATTAATTATCATTACCAAACATGCCGCGGTAAACTTCAATGGCATATATCCATTACATGTGAACTGGGGTATATTTAAGTGAGTTAAATCACGGATAGACAGACAGCCAATCCGTCAAACAAAATCGAAGTCATAAATACTTTTCAAATATGTTGGAAACGGGGAAAACTGAAACAAATGAATATTATGAATATTATAACTTTTTTAATAATTTTCTTATGTACATAAAATATATTTTAAATTTGGTTAAAGCTTTAAAAAAGGTTTATATTATCCTAATTCTAGATGCTAAATTGAAACAATCCAGCTTTGCTTTATACATACCCCATAGTGTGCAAAAATTTAGTTAAACTTAAAACAAATACCATAAATGAAAACATCATATGAATTTCATTATGTTTGTAACCGAGTAACATCAATAAAATATGCCATAAATGATTTTTTTTTAAGACTATAATAAAACGGAATACTTTTGAGTTTTCCTGTACGCGCAATGTAAGAGTTCAACATAGCACATTCGATAGTAATCATCTTCTGGTGCACCTCAATAATATGTATAGATATAGACTATAAATAATACTATGATGAGTTCGCCTCGATATCGTCCGTGCTTCTAGAGAGGTTCGCGTTGCACATTTATAACTGCGTTGAATTAAAAATTGCAACAGTTATTTTTTATCTCCGATGAAAAACGATGTTATGCTTTGTTTTTTTTCTTTTAATAGTCCTGGATACTTGGGATAGTCCTTTATATACACCCTGTACATTACAAACGAGATTTCTTCACAGACCATAATGCAACGAAATTCGTTTAAATGTCTCTGTAAACGAATTATAAATGCTATTTAATTATCAATACCAAACATGCCGTGGTAAACTTCAATAACATATGTCAATTACATGTCAACTGTAGTATATTTAAGTGAGTTAAATCACCGATAGATAGACAGTCAAACCGTAAAAAAAACCCGAAGTAGAACACTTTCCAAATATGTTGGAAAACGTGAAAAAAATGAAACACATTAATATTATATAATTGAACATTATGAATATTCTAACTTTTTTAATAATTTTCTTATGTGTATGACATATATATTAAATTTGAGTAAAACTATAAATAATCTTTATATTATCCTAATTTTAGATGCTAAATTCATGAAATCCAGCTTGCAGGGTTCATTAAATATGTTTCCAAGATGAATTACATCGTCTGGGATATTGTTTACCTCCATTACATAAGTCTTTTACCAAACCATCAATCAAAATTTGCTACACGGAAAAAAGAAACGGCACATAAATTTCTTAAAACTGCCCCATGCTAACTACAGTTATTCTAACAGTAAAAAGCTTTTAGGAATGAGTTTGGAATAAACAACTTTCTAAAGAATTCCTCATAAATATTTATTGCTCAAGATTCTAGAAAATAATATGGACTAAGCAACTTTTGAATTCGTTAACCGCATGCTATTATTCGCTTTTGATAAATGAGGGACTGGTTCTTAAAACATGGTAACAGACATTTTTCATTTTTTTCCGATTTTCATACAAAATTACTTACTTGCATCCACTTGTCAATTAAAAATTTACCATTTTTTTATTATTAAACTGGTTTATTCTTAAATTCGCTTCAAATGTGTATGATTATATAACTTTAACTCTTCATTGTGTGTGAATTTGTATTTTAGCACGAAAAACATCGCGAAAACATATTGGATCGAAAGTACATGCTATTTGGTATTTTATTTCTGCTAATTTGAATTTTAGGATCTTTGTGTACGAAAATCTAACGAGACCGGGACGAAACTCTCAGGTTTTTACTGATTTGGTAGAAAATTTAACGGTTTTTATTTTGTAAATATATTTCTATCCATCCGAACGTTTCAAAATAATAAATAGAAATTAATTCAAAATAATGTAAATCTGGTTAATTGAGATGCTCTAAAAAAGTGTTTTAAAATACGGATGTTTAGTTACTTTTAGTGTAGAAAAAAAATATCGCCTCCGTAAGGCGCGAAGTGACCTACATTCGCCGATGTGTTTGAAAGGGTTAAAAGTCGTATTTTTTAGAATGAATTACACAATCGATTAGAAGAAGGTTTCAGCTTTGTGAACTTAATTTTTGGTTTGTCGGTACCTCTAAAATTGCGCCCTGGAAGGGCTTTGAAATAATGATGAATAGCATTTTGAAATAGCATTTATTTTAAAAACGATCCTTTTTGTTTTGTTTTTTAAAATGGTGACCTTTTTTCGAATTGATAGCCGCATTTGTAAGAGTACGATCTTTCGGAATATGTCTTTTAATTTAAATCGTACCGATCGGTTTGGTCGATTTAGCTGAAAACGAAAGTATAAAATAAATAAATCCACAAATGTTGGTTACAGAAGGGACTGATATAAGTTACACAAATATAAGATAAATGACTAGAAAACAGGAATTTTGCTTTTTCAGAATTTAGTGTTGCCCCCGATGAAAAAAATATATGTATATATAAATAATACAAAACTTATTTCAATTTTAAGACTTAAAGCACACGCTTTTATTTTATGTAAAATGACGTCATTCGCATCCGCTTACGAATTCCACATTTACGATCCACTCTTAAACATCTACAGTAAAGCAGGCATGGGATGTCACTATCGCGAAATAATACACAAATCCAGCAAAAAGATGCCGCCATAAAGAAACTCGACAAAAAAATTCTATCTAATGATTCATAGGCCTTCATTTGTTTGTAACATTAATATAGACGATTTCAGTTGTGACGTCAGTGATGACGTTTTGATTGGAAACTGACTCCAAAGAAACGGTTGCTGTGTTGTATTTTATATTTTGTTTGTGTATGCAGCTATATCTTATATCTATATCTCGCATCTAAGTGTTTTAATACTTGATATGTACTGGTAACATTTACCACGATTTATATTTAAAAAGAAATGGCGCTAGCAACCGTTTGTTTGGAGTCAGTTTCCAACCAAAACGTCATGACTGACGTCACACTGAAAGCGTCTATAGATACTTAAAATTAAAATAGTTTATTATAGCTCCATGTTTTAACAGAAATTATTTATTTATTTTTTTTTTCAAATTCACGTTTCATTCATTGTTTATATTTTTTCACGTATTTTGCTTACATTTTCTTTCGGTTGTTATGAGAAAATGGCAAAAAAAGATATAATTGCTATTTTTCAACTATTTTCCCTTTACTTTCTAAACCAATGGAGTACTTAAGTTGCCAAAATTAAACAAATGGTGCAAAAAACTACAAAACAATTAATATTCCAAAAATAAATGGAGATACAGCTTTCAAACAAATTGCATTTAAAAGCGACAGTACAAATGCGACAGTATAAAAATTGAAAATGTGCGATGCTTAGAAATTAAAAAAATTACTATAGAGCATTTAATCATACAATTATACATCTGATTTGTTTATTGCTATCTTCTGTAAGGTAACGTTATTTTTTGGAGACAAAATAAGCTGGGAGAAAGAAATAGCATACCGTACCGGGGGCTAAAAAAAATCGTGTCTTTGGTAGCTTCCAACGTAAAAAATGGGTTTGTGCGCGTGCGCAGGGGCGTTTTTGATGAAAGTGAGTTGCGAAGTTTATTTAACGCATTAATAACGCAAATATTAATTATTATTAATAACGCAACTAATCATTAGAAATTTAAATTTCGGGTTCTGAGGTACATCAGGAGACATTTTGTCCTAGATTCCCAGAAATGTTCAGCCTCGTATGTCCCGTAGATTTTGCTAGCCATCCAACACAGACAGAGCGAAACTTTATTTTATTAGTATAGATAGACTCCATCATAATCAAGGGTATAGATAAGTGCAAAGAGATTTCTAAATTTATTGACAGTTTGTAGACGGGAGATTGCGATGAATAAAGCAAACGTTAAAAGCAGTTGACTCGAAGTTTAGTGGCAAGAGCAACTGAAGTTAAATACTACTTTCTGTGCCTTTATGGAAAGTTGTGCTTAATTATTAATCTTATTTTTAATAATATTAATAAATATTAATATATATCGGAAATGCTCGATTCTAATAGTTATAAAAGTGAAACAATTGAGTTCCCAAATATGATTTTTTTTTTTTTTTTTTTTTTTAATTCAGGAATTTTGAATTCATTTGAAAAAAATATATAGTGTTTTTTTATACCCAAAATGGGTATCATTATATAAAGTTAAAATATAACTATTTAAACTTTCCTTTGACAATTCGGAATTGATAATTCTGAGTAAAAAATCCCCAGATTCGTTAACTCTGTTGATAAGTTAACAGGATCTATCTAAAAAAAAAGTATATTTAATTAGTTAAATATGTAATTAATTATTCAATGATTTATTTACAAAATTGAGTCATTTCCTACTAATAACACTACTAAATTCTACTAACTCCCAAGACGAGCTTTTAACCGAGAACCTTTTGATTAGTAAGTAACCGGCCTGCCTCGGAGTACAGAAGACTGAAATTCCGGTTTTGTTTTAAAATCTAATCCACCAAAATGGTCGGATTTCATTAAATTAATTCATTTACTTAAAATAATATAAGAATTTTTCAAATTTTTTTGATTTGGGTTAAATTTGTTTTAACCCGGAAGAACTCGCTATATGAGATTTTCTCTCACAGTTGTAATTTTTTAAGACTCTTATTTAAATCATTTTTCATTTTAATTAAAATTTCAAAATGTTTTACAATTATTTTACCTATTTTGTGAATAAAAGTACTAAGCCAACCAAAAAAAGTTGATATTATATGAATGTAAAGTAAAAGAAAAGCAATTGGGCATTCTCACTAACGAGTTCTCCCGGGTTAATACTCTGCATGCTATTAAAAAAAATTGAATTTTTCACAGAAACGTTAACACCTTGACGAATATGAGTGTTATTCTTACGCAAATGAACACTAACATTGAACAGGACTAATGCAGTCTTTTAACCTTCTCACTGCCTCGAACTAATATATCCGTTTATTAAGCTGTAGGTTTCACTGCAACGGAAGCATTATTTAAATTAATATAATTATACAGATATAATCCAGTTAAAAAAAAAAAAGGTTATAATTAATATTGTCAAGGCATACCTATGCTTAATTAAAAAAAAATTATATCATGTTGGAAAAAACATCTTTTTTTTTTATCATTAAATCGAAAATTGTAGATAAAACAACATTACAATTATGCTCTTTTGCTGGGCGGGCAGGGGGTTAATACAGTGACAGATCATTTTTATCATTATCTGTTACATGTGTGATCGCAAATATTATTTAACTATCAAATTTATTATTAGCCCCCGAATTGTCCTCTCGACTAAATCTTCACTGGCAAATATGAAATCAAACATGTTCTTTACATCCTAGAATTTAAAGAACAATTCGTCGAGAATTTCAGTGTGCATTCGGCAAAACGTGTAAAATCTTAAGCGTTCGGTCACTTCCCTAAAATTTGGACATGAGTGTATATTATGTATACAACTACATATTTAAAACGCTAAGCGTATTCTTTCGACAGTCCGTGAGAAGAAACTACTGCATCAAATTACACCAATCTTTTTTTAAATGAAAGATATTTGGCCACAGATTTGTTATCATACATTCGTTTGTTCAAATATTTTATTAATTAGCCGTAATTTTAAATTAAAATTCTAGAGTTGCGCATGCGCATTATATAAGTAGAAGTCTGCCTCTGGAGTGACGCGCTGCACATGCGCAAAGATTCTCGCTCAGTTGAAATATCATATCACAGGTAGAAGTTGTTTTGAGTTCGTCTGCTATTCGATCTTACTGTAAACAAGCTTTTCTTTCTTTCACAAAGTTAATATTTGACTCTTTCAGCATTATTAACTATTCAAAAATTTATTGTGTCGATATTAAGAGCTAGATAAGACTCATTTCAAAGGTGTCACATTGTTTTGATCATATTACACGCTGAAGATAAACACAGTGATTTGAAACTAAAAGTTATGGCTGGTGAATTGCCAATAGTTACACAGGAAGATTGGGAAACTAGCATGTTAAGTTGTAGTTTCTTCTTTTTAAAAAATAAGGTAACATAAATATTAAAACGCAAAACTATTTTTGTAAGATCAAAACTCAAATTCGAAGCAATTGCGTATGCGTCAACTGTGTTTCGAACCTCTTCAATTTAGAAGGAAGAAATAGATGTTCTTGATAGCGTAGTCGGTTAAGGCAGCAGTTTCAGGCTCTGAATTTTTGCAGAGGACGCAGGTTCGAATCCAAGCCTGTCAAAATGTGTACAATATTTGTCGATAATTCATTTCAATAATGACATATTTTATTAGTAAGAGAAATTATAGGATTTTTATTTTATTATTTGAATGCTTTATAATTAAATAAAATTTAACTCTCAATAATATTTTGAAAAAAAAATAATGATTTTATATTTAAAATGTTTTGCATGTAATTATCAATTAAATAAACTGAACTGATCTACAATTTTCATTATATTTTATGACCATTATCAAGAATATATACGGGTGTGTGTCAGAAAGAAAAGTTTGTCATTCATATGCGTAAAAAATAAAACGGAAAGAAAGAAAAATATTCGTATAAGAGCTATAAAAGAAATTACCTTGATATTGAAAAGCAAAATAAAATTAAAGTAAAAATATATATATCTATCTATACTCATCTATACTCATATTATAAAGAGGTAAAAATTGTTTATTTGTAGGAGGTAAGCTCTGGAACTACCGAACCGATTCCAAAAGTAATGGTATCAAAATGATGGTGTTAGTCCAACTTAGAACATAGGCTATATTTTATGTCGGTGCCATTACCCCAAAGGGGGTGCAGAAGCAAAAAACGTTCTAAAAACGCGATTTTTGCGTTACTGAAGGGCCTAGAAATATGAAATTTGGAATATTAATTACTTATAAGATATAAATGGTGTCTAAGAACAGTTCTTAAACAATTCGAAATTTAAAAGGGGTGAAAATGCACAAAAAGCGTTCTAAAAAACGTTCTAAATGGTAGTTTCTACATAATCTCTGGAAATACCAAATCGATTTCAAAATATTGGTGTCAAAATGATGCTGACAACGCTTGCTCCAAGATAGGCTATGTTTTATGTCGCTGCCACTACCCCAAAGGGGGTGCAGGATCAAAAAACGTTCTAAAAATGCGATTTATGTGTTACTGAAGGACCTAGAAATATCAAATTTGAAATATTAGCTACTTATTAGGTATAAAGGATTTCTAAGAACAGTTCTTAAACGATTCGAAATTTAAAAGGGGTGAAAATGCGCGAAAAGCGTTCTAAAAAACGTTCTAAATGGTGGTTTCTACACGGTCTCAGGAAATACCAAACCGATTTAAAAAATAATGGTGTCAAAATGACGGTGACAACCCTTGCTCCAATATAGGCTATGTTTTATGTCGGTGACACTACCCCAAATGGGGTGCAGGGGAAAAACGTTCTAAATTGCGGTTTTTGCCGTTACGGAAAGACCTAAAATCGTGAAATTTGGAATGGTAGTTAGTTATAATATATCAATGATCTCTAAGGGCATTTCCTAAAAAAAAAATCGAAATTTAAAAGGGAGTCAAAATGCGCAAAAAGCTTTGTAAAAAACGTTCTAAATTGCGATTTCTATGCAATCTTAGGAAGTACTGAACCGATTTCAAATATAATGGCGTAAAAATTATGCTGACAGATCTTGCTCCAAGTTAGGCTATATTTTATATCTTTTTCCACTACCCCAGAGGAGATGAAGGAGCAAAATGCGCGAAAAGCGTTCTAAAAACGTTCTAAATGCCGATTTGTCAGCGATATCTCAGGAAGAATCAAACTGATTTCAAAAGAAATGGTAGGAAATTGATGCTGACAGACTCTGCTCTAACAAAGACGCTATTTTATGTCGGTATCACTATCACCTAGACGTTGCAGGAGCAAAAAAGCGTTCTAAATTTCAATTTTTGTGATCGGTGCGGGTTAGCAACTTAAAATTAGGCAAGGTACATGTTTATTAGATATAAATGATCTTTAAGAACAGTTTTGAAAAAAATAGAAATTTAAAAAGGGGTGAAAATGCGTGAAAAGCGTTCTAAAAACGTTCTAAATTGCGATTTATACTCAATCTCAGGAAATACCAAAGTTATTTCAAAAGTAATGGTTGCAAATCAATGATGATAGTCCCTGCTATAACATAGGTTATATTTTATGTTGCTGTCACTACCATCTGAGGGTTGCAAAAGCAAAACATGTTCTAATTTGCGTTTTTTGCACCACTGAGGGGTCTAATACTTTGAAGTACTGCATGGTATTTACTTACAAGATGCAACTTGTTTCTAAGAACAGTCGAAAGATAATTCCAAATATAAAAAGATGAAGTAAGCGAAAAGCGTTATAAATTACAATTTTTATGCAATCTTATCAAATACTAAACCAATTTAAAAAATAATGATGACAAATTGTTGGTGTTAGAACCTGCTCAAACATAAGCTATATTTTATATCTGTGCCACTACCACCAGAGGGTTTCAGGAGCTAGAAACTTTCTAAATTGCGATTCCTGTGATACTGAAAAGGCTAGAAACTTTAAATATGGCATGGTAGTTACTTATAAAATATAAATGCCCTCAAAGGAACGTCGAAAATAAATTCGAATTAAAAAGGGGTGAAGTGAAGGGGAGGTGCGAAAAGCATTCTAAAAAAAGTTCTAAATTACGATATCTATGCAATTTCAGGGGATATAAACCGATTATAAAAGTAATAGTTGCGAATCAATGGTAACAGTCTGTGATCCTACACAGGCCGATGATTCTACCACCTGGGGTTTACAGGAACAGCAAACGCTCTATAAAGGGCCTTTAAAAGCTTTTTAAATTACGTTTCTGTGGAATATTAAAAATAACAAACCGATTTCAAAATTAATGTTGGCAAATTAATGGTGATAGTTCCTAATTCAACATAGCCCTTTCTGTTGAGAGAGATGGTAGGACTTAGAATTTGACATGATAGTTAATTTTAAGATCTAAGAATATGGTTTCTAAAAAATTCAAAACTTCAAATGAATACTGAAATGAGCGTATTAAATAAGCATAAAGGCTTCAAAATATTTTCTAAATTATCATTTATTTAGTTTTATTAATTTAAGTCTCATTTCTGCCTAATGCAGTGTAATAATGATGTTTAATCAAACTGTGTTTTAAATAGTAATTTTTGAATTATTCTTAAAAGTAATAAGTAAAAATTTAGTTAGTACCTTTTTATAAAAATTAGACATAAAAATATCACTTGGCATATTTCAAATATTACGCGAGCAAAGCCGCGGGGTTTGCTAGTATATTATAAATCGTTAGCTGCATCAAGTTTCAGATTTAGGTTTTTAGAAAATGAGACAGATAAAAATAAAATGCATGGCAACTTTTAATGGCTGTGTAGTTTTAATAAATAAATAAATAAATGAAAATAAATATTAAGAAAAAAAAAGAGGCCGTAGTAAGAAAAATAAATTCTCTACCCGGTATTTTAAGGTAAATTTCTGATAAAAAGCAAGCATAATTGGTTGTAAATTAGAAACTTAAATTTCTTTCACTTCACTGAATAGGTTAGACTGACAGCACCAGCTATCGCCTTAAAGAAATAGGGAGTCACTTATCAATATAGAAATTCATCACGTAATTCGTCATTCAATAATTAATTTAAAAACATCTAATTCAAAACTCAATATTTTTTCTAATGAAACTTTCAAGTTATTTACCGTCAAATCTTGACGGGCACTATCTAGTGTATAATTAAGATACACAAATATATATACCAGAACAAATTCAAGCTATTCATCAAAAGTATCACAATATATATAATATAATTGATTATATAGTCATTTTAATATATGTATTCTAATTGTTCAAAATAAATTTAAATATCTCCATCAGGTATCATATTACTTTTAACCTATAAGAAATAAACATTATTCGTTAAGAGGAACAATTAAACAATGATTAAGTATTTTTTATCTAACTTAACACCAAACTTTTTTTTTTTTTTTTACATTGAAGAAAACATAAAATTCCTTATATTCTGAAACTTTTTATGTGCGATGACAAATTCAGTTTCATGGAAAACAGAAACTTGGTGTAAAACTATCAAAGAAAAGTTATGCCAAAGCTTGACAAGTTATACCTCGAATGTCATAGTGATGGATTAGTCAAGTTTTTACCAAACTGAAAGATTGACGATGCTATTACGTCATACCTTTCTGCTTTATTTCTTCTAACACGCTCTTTCAATACTATTTCTATGATTGTCAATTAAAAAAAAATTCTTCTTCATTATTTTTTACTTTATTATAATTTTTTTTTTTTTTTTTTTTGGTATGCGACATATTCTTTTATAGATTGAATGGAAGATCATAATTTATTTTGTTTCGTGATTAATACATAAAATTGTAGGATTTCTAAAAATATGTATTAACAAGTCGAAAACTGTACGCCAAACATGGCAAGTGAAGTGCGTTCGTACTATAAGTACAGTAAAACCTCGATTATCCGCGAGCGGATGATCCGTAGTGCGGCTTATCCGCGAAGTGATTTTTTAAATTTATTTTTTATTTTTACTTTTTTTATTCAAGACAACAGCAAGGAAAATACAATAAACCCTACTAATAAATATAAACAGGAAAATTCATGTATTCGAAAGTAATAGAAGAATATTTCTAGATTCGGTTGCCATGTTTGAAATATCAGATATAAAGTATTGGTGTCTTTTCTTGATTTTATTAACCAAACTAAACACAGCAATTAAAATATTTAACAATTAAATAAGAGTATAATGATAAATTCCAGGAGAACCTATCAAGAATAACTTCATTTTTGAGATAAAAATTATTCCGTACTAAAAGAAAGACAATAGTTTACAATTTAGAAAAAGAAAAGATATTTCCAAAGCAAGAAGCAAAAACAAGTGACTGATTTTTTTTAAAAAGGTGTAACTCAGCTCTTTTTGTACAGTATATATGGCATTGTTTCTTGTTTACTGTTCTTTATTTTAGTGATTTAGACGTAAAGCTAAGGTTTCTGATGTACTGTGCATATGTATGTATTTTAAATGTTTTATTATGTTTTTTGTACACTGAAACATGGTTTTTATGTTGAATTTTCGTTTTTTTTTTTTTTTTTTTTTTTTCTTTTTCGTGTTTGCACCCTATTTTCAGTCTTTTGGGGGTTATCCGTGATTTTTGTTATCCGCGGCGCCCTTCCCATCCAATTCCGCGGATATTCGGGGCTGTACTGTACTTTTACAAGTATTCAGATCTTGGTGCAATAGCTGTTACACTCTAATGCAAAAATGCATCAATACAAAATCTATTACGATTATATATATTAAATTCAGTAATACGGAAATAATACGACACCATCTGAAAAAGGAAGTTATCACCATGACAATATAGAAACATTTTGTATCATGGGATATCATTGAATTAATTACGTAAGATAGAATTTAATAGAATGAAGAAAACTTTTATTAATATCTTTTTAAGTTTTGATTCTATTTCATAAAATTTGAAATTACTCGACAAAATTCTGCAACGATGATATATATTAAATTTCAAACCATTCGGTTGTGTAGATTTGCGGTGTTATGTGCATACAGACGAACAGACAGGCGGACGGACGGGCCAGACGAAGATTATAGGTGCTACGTATTTATATAATTAAGAACGCACTTAAAAAGCTACAACATGTCCGGGAGAACGCCGACGTTATTTTGAAGGTAGCAACACTTGACCAGTAAATTAGTATAATTATTTGTAATTTCTAAAAACCGCACAATTAAAATTCTTGCATTGTCGAGTAGGAAAGAAAAATGTACTTTCAGACCAAGTTTATCTTAAAACTGAAATTTAAATATTATTTATTGTTTTAAAAATAATTTTCAAGCATGAATTATTTTTAAAAATCAAAAAATATACGAAATAAGGATATGCTAATAAAACTACCTTTTTTTATTTGATCTATTCGGACAGCATAGGTCAAATAGAAGTTTTTTTTTCTACTGCTAAAACAAGATCGATACAAAATGTTGCTTATAACTAATCTTTAAATTTAATTGAATTGCAAAACTGTAAAATAAGCTGTCATATACCATTTTCTTGTACTATTTACAACACTATTTCAACAGTATGAATAGCAGTTTAGACAAAATCCTTTAAACAAAATTATGTTAAGAAGAAAAAAAAGATTTGTATGACAAATCAATCGACATAAAGCAATGTAAATAAATAAAGTAATGTGCAAAACATTTGCTAAATTTAAAAACGCATACTACAATTGAAAACGCATTTCCAGAATTTATTGCTTATAAATAGTACGGTACCGGAATTATTTTCCTGTCCCTACAAATAAAGATTAAATGCTATACCCACCATATTCAGTAAGCATTTTGTAGCATACGTGAGTGATGTACATCAATTTAAACATGTTTGAAATAGTGTAACATCATAAAAATACACTGGAAAAGATTTTTCTCTTTATAACATAACATAACTGAATTCTGTTTATTGGTTATGTAAAAGAACTATAAATGGTAGACAGTTCAGTTTGAATACCGAATGTGCCATGGTAAAAAATTATGTCATATATGAATTGGATGAAGCTTTCAGAAGACAATATGATTAACTCCATTTTAAGTGGTGTTTTATAAACAAAGAAAATTTTCTATATATTTATAGAGTGATAAAAAGTTACCTTTGATTAAAAAAATAAATAATGATTTTAACCAAAATACCCCGATAAAAATATTATATAGATAAAATATTTTTATAGTTACAATAATTTTAACTGTTTATACTGAATATTTTCATTTGATGAAGTTAATCGATTTGGGCACTGAACAGCTCATATGGCAATCTGAAAATAGTTAGGCGTGTTAGAGTACGACCAGATACCGTAGAGAAACAAAAAACGGCCAGACAAACCGAATCCAAAAACTGTTTTGAACTATCTTTTTCTCTTGGAAAGTGTTATAATAAATTTACAAGGGATTTTTAAAGAGTTTTTTCTCATTTCCATTGCTCAACTGTACTTTCTATGTTCCTGTTTCCTTTCAGTATCTCGCACATTCATATTTCTAACTTCATTAATAATGTTGCGCTTTATCGCTGCTCCCATGGTCTTAATTTAATCGTTTTTATTTTGCGCCTCGCGCAGACGATATTTTTTTGTTGACAAACAGAATGTTTAAAGGACTTTATGAACTGAACTCAGTGTTGCCAGATTGGGGATTTTGTCCCCATTTTGGGGAATTTTGAACCTCTAGGGGAATTTTTTGGAGACAAGTAGTTCGTGGGGAAATTTTTGGGTACTACAAAAAAATTTGGGGAAAAACTTGGGGATTTTTTTTCTTTTTACTATTTTCCGTAAAGATTTCTTGTAGTCCTGTAGAAAAACTGGACATGTCTCGAACTCAATTTTGATTTGAAAAACTAAAATACAATCAATAAATCGAAAATATCAATCATAATTCACTTGCATGTGATCGTGTTCATTGTTTACTACATTACAGTTTACACGTATTACAGATACAACAGACTCTAAAGTCTTAAGTAGCTTAAACCTGCACGTGACTAAATCTGCAGGACTTATACGAAACATTCTTTCGCCGTACTTTAAAAAAAAAATTAATTTAAATATGTGGAAAGTAGATATTTTTCTCTTATGATATACAAAAGCACATCGATTGATGCAGCGAAAATACTTTGGATTATGATTATGTACTTCAGTATAGAAATGACAAAAAAATTAAACAGCGTACCATCTCGGATTCATTCAAATCCCAACTGATAAGATATTGTCTAAAGCTATATAGCTAATGTAACAATAGTTCAAGATAATACTTTTAAAAACAAATGTAATATAACTTATCACTGCAAAATATATCTCTCATTCTCTTAATGTAGCTACAGAATACGCATTCAGCTCAGTTTAAGAGTTTGTTTTTTGTAAATGGGGAATTTTTTTTAAGAAAAGGCTTCATTTGGGGAAAAAATTTGAGCTTAAATTACTTAAATATTTTTTATTGGGGTAAATTGAAAATTTAAACTTCCCTTTTAGAGTAAAAACTGAGTTGGGGACTTTTGCTGAAAAAATCACTGATTTGGGGAAAATTTCAGACATTTTGGGGAAATTGACTTTTGACTATCTGGCAACACTGACTGAACTCTAGCTACGAAATTCTATGATGTAAGATTTATTGAAACGAAAGTATGTTCGCGAAAAGTTATGTGTTTTTTGTGTTTCTGATGTTAAAATATATTGTTGTTATGTCTACAATTTGTCTATGCCATTACTCCTTACACAGAATGAACTTTTATTCCGAAGAAATTTAAATTAGCCAGCCTTTTATCTCCGGATAAGATGAACTTGGTAAGCCTAATCCATTTGCATGATTAAATAGTTATATTTTTAACTGTGAAGTGAATATTGATAATTTAACATCAGTATAATAATATTGAACAGAATTTTTTATAAACAGGGACTAGAATCAATATTATTTGGCATCCAACTGCTGGAATACGATATTATTTAAGAAAGTAAAATAAGATAATGGAACAAATTAAAAAATTACGCTCTCCATTAAGAAGCGTTTTTACGCGAATTGCTAATTTACTTGAGAACAAATTAAATGATGAAGATAAAGATACCGAAGAAATTGAGAATTTATATGCTCAATTAGATGAAAAATTGGCAGATCTAAAACCAAAAGAAAGAGAAATTTTAGATCTTCTTTTAAACATCAGTCTTGTTCTCAAGAAAATTATGATAAAGAATACGAAAGTTTTAGCGTGTATGAAGAGAATTTTATTAAGTTAAAAACTAAACTTCAAAAAATTTTAAAGGTTTCCGAGACACAAAATATTACAAAACGGAAATTTAAACTTCCGAAGATAGAATTTAAATTATTCGGGGGAGATATTAAAGATTGGTTGGCTTTTTGGGCTCAGTTTGAAAAAATACATAACGATTCTGAAATCGCGAAAGAAGATAAATATCAATATTTGTTGCAAGCAACATTAAAGGATTCAAGGGCTAGAGAAATTGTCGAATCGTACCCAGCTACTGGTGATAGTTATAAAAATGCCACTGAATGTTTAAAGGCTCGTTTTGGTCGTACTGATATGTTAATAGAAGTTTATATAAGAGAAGTGCTTACTTTAATGATGAATAATACAACGGGAAAAGGTCCAAGAATTCCTCTTTTTAAATTGTACGACAAAATTGAAACATATTTAAGATCATTAAAAATGTTAGGTGTTTCAAGTGAACATTTTTCTTCAATTCTTTATCCATTGATTGAATCGTGCTTGACTGTTGAAATATTGAGAATTTGGGAAAGGAATTTAAATTCCATTACTTTAAATTCAAAATATGAAAATAATAATAAGTTAGATTACTTGATGAAATTTTCACGCCACGAAATCGAAAGCGAAGAAAAAGTCCGTTTGGCGAGAAGTGGGTTTAATCTAGAATATGTAAACAAAAATATTTATCCTGCGTCCACTAGGCGAGAAAGAGACATTCCAACGGCTACGGAATTATATAATTCATCGAAAATGAAAAGGGAAACGTGTGTTTTTTGTAACAAGTCACATTTAAGTACCGAATGTAGACATGCTAATGGCTTATCCTATGAAGAGAAAAAATAAATATTAATGAAAAAGGGGCTTGTTTTAAATGTTTAGAGATAAGAAAACACATATCTCGGTTTTGTAAAACGAAAATACCACCTTGTGATTGCGGCAGATTACATTTCAAAATAATGTGTCCAGCAAAAAATAATAATGAAGACCCAATTATGTAAAAGTCAGATATCGAAATTAAAAAAGACACTGTTTTATCGAATAAAACAAGCACTCGCCACGTACTTTTACAAACGCTTATTGTACGTCTTAGATGTGATAATAAGATGAAATATATAAGAATATTAATTGACTCAGGCAGCAGTAAATCATATTTATCAGCTTTTGCACTGACCGAGATGGGATATGAATGCATAGGAAAAGATAAATTGACACATAGTTTATTCGGTGGCACAGAGACTGTATCCTCGCATAAGAAGTATTTGATCAGTCTGAGCGACTTCTTTGATAATTATCGCTGTCGTGTCGAAGTGTTAGATCAAGAAAAAATTTGTTCGGACATTCCTAAAATTCCTCGTGTCTCATTTATTAGTAAAATTAAGAAACAAAAAATTTTTCTCTCTGATTTGAATAACCAGGTTGAATTGCTATATCAATTTTCACCTAACAAAATTCATGGGCTTTAAGGGACTGATGTAACAGGAAAGTTGTACAACGGAAAAATAAAACAACTGGTTTCTGGTTTAGTATTAATTGAAACACGTCTTGGTTGGACTATGATGGGAAAAACTGGCATGTTTAACGTATCCGATAGCACGAACAGCGTTATGTCACTACATGTAAATGATGCAAAAATTTCAGATTTATGGCGGCTAGACACACTTGGAATTCTCGATTCTGGTGAAAGTGCAAACAAACAAGAAATCGAAAAAGCAACCGAAGAACATTTTAATAGAAATATAAAAATAGATGCAGAAGGAAGGTATGAAGAGAGCCTCCCATGGATTGAAAACCACCCTCCATTGTCAACTGGTCGAAGAATCGCTGAACAGCGATTAAGAAGTTGTGTTGAATCATTAAAGGAAACCGGAACGTTACAAGAGTATGAAGATGTATTAAAAGAACGGATACAAGAAGGCGTTATTGAAGAAGTTAAGGACTCCTGTAACGACAAAAGTGAGCATTACTTGCCACACAGAACTGTGATTAAAGAAGATTCTACTTCAAGAGTTAGACCAGTCTTTGATGGTTCAGCAAAACAAAAAGATTCACCTTCAATCAATGATTGTTTAGAGAAAGGTCCTAACATTGTAGAACTCATTCCGACTATTTTAAATAAATTTCGATTGAAGAAAATTGGCGTGATTGCGGATATTCGAAGAGCCTTTCTGCAAATTGGTTTGAATGAGCGAAATAGACCATTTCTGAAATTTTTATGGTGGGAGGAAGGTGACCCCGAAAAGTTGAAAATTTTCCAGCATAAAAGGGTTGTTTTCGGCCTTACATGTTCGCCTTATTTGCTTGGTGCAATTATCCGATATCATTTGATGAACGTACCTTTAAGATTTAAAGAAACAGCAGATAAGTTGTTAAAGTCTTTTTACATAGATAACTGCGTCACTAGTGTAGAAAACCATGAAGAGCTTCAAAAATTTATTGAAGAATCCAAAGTTATTTTCCAAAATGTTAAATTTGATCTTCGAGGGGAGGAGTATAATCTCTATAAAACAGAAGCAGAAAACTTTCCATTATTAGAAGACAAGAATGTTCCAGTTTTGGGACTAATGTGGAATTTGAAATCTGATACCTTGAAAATAGATCTACGAAAAAATTTTGAAGACTGTACTATTGTAACGAAAAGAACAATTCTGAGTGCTGTTCATAGAATTTTCGATCCCATCGGATTCACGTGTCCTGTCACCTTGGGTCCAAAGATTCCCCTTCAAGAATGTTGGAAATTGCAAGTTTCATGGGACGCTGAATTGCCTGAATCTATTGCGAAGAAATTTGAAAAATGGCGAAAGGATGTCTAAAAATTAAAAGAAATAGAAATCCCTCGTTGTATTATTTCCAATTATGAAGCACCAGAAAATCTGTCTTTGCGCATATTCTGTGATGCAAGTAAGAATGCCTATTCTACATGTATATTTTTAAGATGTGCGACTGAAAATACAATATCTTGTCAGCTTGTACAGGTTAGGTGCAGAGTTGCTCCTATGAAATCATTTCTATTCCTCGATTGGATCTACTTTCCTGTAATATAGGAGCTAGACTAGCACAGAGTGTGATTCACGATCTTCAGTTGAAACATATCCGAAATTTTTCTGGTCTGATTCAGCAAATGCTCTATATTGGATCAAGGGAACTGAAAATTGGGCTCCTGTTGTTTTCAATAGAGTTAAAGAAATCCGATCATTGACAGAACCTGAAAATCGGTATCACATCCCTGGATCATTAAATGCAGCAGACCTCCCTTCTCGTGGTTGTAATGCAGAAACTTTAGCAAAATCTAAATGGTGGGAGGGTCCGGAATGGTTGCGAAGACCGGAAGAAGAATGGCCGAAATCCAACGTTATTCCTGATTTCAACATAGTATATTCCAAAAAAGAAAAACTGTTATTAGCACAACGAATCATGAAGAATCAACTGAAAAAAATTATAACAGATTTTCGTCGTACGACAAACTGATCAGAATTATTGCTTGGATTTCTAGATTTTTTACTAACTGTAAAGTGGAACGTGCCAACCGGATTTCTGGACTCTTAATTTTAGAAGAAATAAATAGAGCTGAAATAGCTACAAAAAGAATCATTTTTAGGAACTGAAGATAAACGCTTAAAATCACTTCAGTGTTATGTAAATCGAATGGAGTACTGAAAGTGAAGACTCTTATTCTGATGAGAGAGGATAAAAGAAATTCCCGATTTCCGATACTGTTACTCAGTAGCCATCCAGTTGTGGAAATACTCCCAGCAAACACATACCTTTTGGCACACGATCGGACCGCAGGTGGCACTGTCGGTTAAGTGTCGACATACGCACAGTGGTTTAGGTAAAGGGTCGGCATCATGCCGGTAATTGAAACATAAGAATCTGCTTTTTCGACTGCCGGTTACCGTAATCGGTCCCCTTATGGTTATATATCGGCAAGCGACTTACGCCGGCAAGTGACGCAGGACCGATATGTGATTTCTGATAGTGGCCCGATCAGATTTGACAACATCGGTCCGAATTCGGAATTTTTAGTCTTAGCCGACACTTTTTTTTTATTTTTCTTAGTTTGGTTTGAGATTCAGTTTTGATAAGATATATATATTTCATGTATTTCATATAAAATTCTAACAGTTATAAACAAAATAAATGTCAAAAATAGCCTATATTTATTTATTTAAAAAAAGTTGCTGTTGAATTCATTTTAAAAAGGACTTACAATTATTTGAATTATCAAAAGAGTTTTTTAAATCGCTCCTTAAAAGTATTATTCATTATAAACTTAATCGTAGAAAAAAAAATATTCATAAATTAATTGAACTTATTTTCTAGCTATTATATTCATTTTAAAAGCAATAGCTATGTTTCTTATTTTATCTAAAAATCAAAAAAAAATATTTTACAAGCTATAAAAATAAAAATAAAAACTACCCAACTTTTTATCATTTCTATTTTATTTGATGATTAAGAAATGTTGATCATTATTGCTACATAATTGCTAAAAATATATTCTACATTAAATTATCAAATTACAAAAAATGAACTCTTATTATAATTCAAAGTAATTAATAATCAACTTTTTTTTTTATTAAAACTTGTTTTTCTATATTACAAATATATATTTCTTGAATTAACACATTTAATTACATTATAATTCCTAAAGAGAAAATTGTATTAAGAGAAAGACCTCTAAAATTCACTTATTTTATTTAATAAGCATTCTTAAATTTATAAGAAAGATTCAGAAATATCCCCCATTTAAAGTTGTCTTACAAAAGAAAAAAAATATATAAATTAATATTTTTATTTTATTTTTTAATTAAAACTAGTGATAAGTAACAAATTAATATTGCAACATACTCATTAAATATATGTTCTACTTTAAATCACCAAAACGACATAAAATGAATTCTTGTTCAAATTAAAAGTTATTAATTACAAACTTTTTATTTATTAAAATAAATTTTTCCATGTTACAAATATATATTTTGTAAATTAACGCAACGCATGTTATTATATCATAAATCCTAAAAAAGAAATTTGATTAACTGAACAAAACCTCTAAAAAAAATTTTTTTTTAGTTAATTATTCTTAAATATATATATTCTTAATTATATCTATATCTTAATTATTCTTAAATTCGTTTGCTTTAACGAATTCACTAAGGTATTTATTTCATTCACTTAAATATTAAATTAACTTTTAAATACACGCGCGTAAGACAATTACAAATAAATAAATAAAAAATAAAATAAAAACACTTCAAAATTCAAATTTTCCCATCTACCACTTACCTTCAACGACAACCAATACTTATCGATATGTCTTCCCCTTATGACCTCATATAATCCTCCATGATCAAATCTCAGTGGCTGAGTGGTGAAGGCGTCTACTTCCTGTCCCTGGGTACGATGGATCAAACCCCGCCTCTCCCAACGCTGAAACACGTTCCTTCCAAATATACGTTCCACGATGGATCATAGATGGCGCCATCAAAACAGATTGTTTTTTTTTCAATTTATGCTGGTGTCGGGCTGCGGCCGGCATTCATATGTATAGCTATCGGTGTGCAGTCGGCATAGTTTTCTGCCGATACCGGACCGGCTGCGTGCCTCATGAATCGGGCCGCATTCGCGCGGCGTATCATAAAAGATACAGAACCGGTAACGGCAACCGGTATCGTACCAATACCGTCGGTAGTGGCAAGCGGCTGTCGCCCGATTGCTTACCGATAGCTCTGTGTTTGCTGGGCTTATTCAGACAAGACATCGTAGTTTAAATCATGTTGGTACCCAGATATTGATGAGTAATTTAAGAGAAGACTTTTGGATTTTTAAATGCAAGAAGACTGTTAGAAAGGTAGTTAAAAACTGCGTACGTTGTAAAAGATTTAATTCAAGACCTAAATCGATTATAGAAGCACCACTTCCATAAGATCGTATAAAAGAAGCTGCAGTATTCGAAGTTGTAGGAACTGACTACGCCGGTCCTTTACTTCTTCGAGGAGGTCAGAAAGCTTGGATAGTTATTTTCACATGCGCTGTCTACAGAGCCATACATTTAGAGATAGCCACATCTTTATCGACTGACAACTTCTTGCAAGCTTTTAGAAGATTTATAGCTTGAAGAGGTAGTGCTGCATTAGTATATAGTGACAATGGGAAAAATTTTACGGGTGCTGAAAATTTGCTTAAGAAAATCGATTAGGATGTCGTTTCTCAGTATAGCGAAGCTAAGAAGATCACTTGGAAATTTAATACTCCATCTGCACCGTGGTGGGGTGGATGGTGGGAACGTTTGATAGGCATAATCAAAGGGATCCTTCGAAAAGTTTTAGGACGAAGCTCTTTGAACTTAGAAGAAATGCAAACTGTTATTTGCGATACTGAAAGTATTGTTAATCAGCGGCCTTTGACCTATGTTTCAGAGGAAATTGATGATTTAATACCACTTACTCTTTCTATGTTTTTACAAGACATTAGAGAATCAGGTGTTCCTGATTCCTCGTCTATTAGTAAGAGACATGCCTATAGACAGCGACTAAAACAAGATTTGAGGAAAAGATTCCGCACTGAATATTTGGGATATTTAAGACAATCCTTGAAATTTGACAAAAACCAGAGACCTGTTCAGATTGGTGATGTTGTTCTAGTATCTAGTGAGAATGTTAAGAAACTTGAATGGCCACTTGCCAAAGTTATTGAACTTTATCCTTCTAAAGATGGAAATGTACGATTAGTAAAGGTAAAAATGAAAGGTGGCTAATTTTTACGTCCTGTCCTCAGATTGATACCTCTTGAAATAACTCATGAAAGAGGTACTGAACTGCATTCTATAGCTCAAAACTCAATATCTTCCGAACAGACTGTTCAACCGAATTGTAAAGAGTGTTCTTTAGATCCTACTTATGCTAAACCGATGATAAAGCTGACGTAAAAACTATTCTTCAGACCCTGCGACGAGTAAGTCGATGATTCAATATTCTGTTAAAGACTGCTTTTTAGATACTGAATCTACAGAAACTATTTTCCAAAAAGGTGTTGGTGACTTTCCTGTGGTGACTGTACCTGAAAAACGATCCAGATATGGTCGTGTATATAAACCCAAAGTAAAGTTTGAGTTTCATTGAATTCGAAACTGAAAGGTGGGAGTGTGTTACGTTTTATCGCTGCTCCCATGGTCTTAATTTAATTGTTTTTATTTTGCGCCTCGCGCAGACAATATATTTTTGTTGACAAACAGAATGTTTAAAGAACTTTATGAACTGAACTCTAGCTACGAAATTCTATTATGTAAGATTTATTGAAACGAAAGTATGTTCACGAAAAGTTATGTGTTTTTTGTGTTTGTGATGTTAAAATATATTGTTGCTATGTCTACAATTACTCCTTACACAGAATGAACTTTTATTCCGAAGAAATTTAAATTAGCCTGCCTTTTATCTCCGGATAAGATGGACTTAGGTAAGCCTAATCCATTTGCATGATTAAATAGTTATATTTTTAACTGTGAAATGAATATTGATAACTTAATATCAGTATAATAATATTGAACAGAAAATTTTATAAACAGGGACTAGAATAAATAAATACATTACATAAATATTTGAATGCTGGAATTTTTTCTCTTTCATAGAAAAAATTTCTTTTTTTCTCAAAACACACATGTGTAAATTAAAACTTGTTAATATTTTAAATACATGTTTATTTTAAATACAGGATTTTAAATGCATGTATTTAAAGGAATTAAGAATACGTGTATTACCTTTTGTTATAATGATTTTTCTTAATAGGACACACAGATTTTTAAAGACTAAAAATTCAAAATGTGTTTGTTAATTCTTTATAGGGACCTTTTTTAAAGGATGATGCTTACAGGCTAATTTTCAGAATGCTTTAAAAAAACTAAAAACATTTATTGGGATATTCTTTATCAGATTGTTAAATCTTTAATTAGTGTTTTTTATAGATATCAGTTTGTAAAAAAACCTTCAGTGAAAAAGCAAATTATAAAATATGTCATAAAACTGCACAAAAAATTTGAAAATTATTTCCATATGTGAACGCCTACATACTTAAACGTTTTCCTCTGTAATTCTGAAACAAAAAAAAGTTACTTATTTCAACATGAAGTTGTTTTATAATTTAATGGGCAAGACAAAAAATTTCGCATCAATCATGTTATATCGAAAACTAATTGTAAGAAATTCATTATTTTATCAGCCTTGACTTGCAATGTGTGTTCCACGTGCTGTGCGTAAAGATAAGAGTCTAGTATGACACGAAAATATTAATATATATTATGCAAATAACCTGCTTGGGCGGTAGGTACAAAAAATATTTTTGCTGCAAATCATTTATTATACGCCTGTGTTGTGTTCACTAGCTATGTCAAGATCGTACATCATATAAAAAACTAACAAATGTATACTGCAGAAAAATTAACTTGAACACAAAAGTATTTCTGTAAGGTATTTTTTAATATTTAATATGTTTATTTTTATACTTTTACACTGTAAAAGTTATTTGGAAATAATATTCAGCTGGACTACCCATTCATTCTAAGGAACTTTTCTTATTAATAAGTAAAACTTTTATTGAATATATTCGACTGAAATGTCTGTAAATTTACTGCGAAAAAGCAAGAATGTTTTTGTTGCTTTCATAAGAAGCTTATGTAGATTACAATAGAACTTTTCCTTTGATAAAAGAAATATTCTTAATATTTACTTTTTTAATATTAGAGGCTTTCTGCAGGGGTGATGGTGTTCCAGTATTTTCAATACCACTAAATTTATATAGAAATCTTATTATTATTTAATCGCAGAATAGACCAACTGGAAATATATAATATACCAATAGGAAAAGTGTAACATCTAAATTTATTGGTATTTACATTAATGTAATACAGTCACCCCTCTTACCATGGTTTAATTTCTATCAAAAAAGTACAGGAGCTCTAATTTTCAGCAGTAATGACAACTATTGTGTATCCTCTACATCCCCGTCACCAGTATATTTATATTTCATTATTATATACATTATTTACATTTCCTTATATACATTATTTGCAAAATGTAAAGCAATTTCGTACTCTAAGAATGATAAAATATACAGAGTGTCCGGTCCCAACGGTGTCCAATGGCTAATTACTAAACCGTTAGTCATAGACATGTAGTTCCAATTACAAAAATGTTTAAAATCAGGTAAAGAAATATTTTAAAAGCGATTTGGGTCAATAAAAACATTTCTTAAAAAATTACGAAATTTAAATTTTTATACGGTCCGCGGTCCTATAAGTTATATTTAGTAAAATTTTCCTTTTACACTGACAAGTAATACAAAAAAAAAAGTCGCGTTGTTCTACGATTAAAATTGACCGAGTAATAGCTGTTTAAAGTTGGAGCATATTTTTTGCTGCAAATTGGGGGTCATTCACAAATTTAGTCGAAATATAATTTCGCCAGATATGTTAAAAAAATGGTTGAGAGTAAAATTAACATTGCAATATAAATTTGAAATCTTTAATCATTCTGACATATTAATGCAAAATATACAATTTGTAATAAACATTTAAGAAGAAAGTAAAAACAGAATTTTTGTTAAATAAAATTATGCTAAATTAACAGCCTCAATTCTTTACAAAATGATACGTATTTTCAAATATTATTAGATTGCACTAGCCTGCAAAAGTTGGGATCTGTCATGTTTTTTAGCTTTAGATAATTGATTCTTATGTATTCTGTATCGCCGAATCCGAAATTGACCTTCATTTTTAACCATCACAACAGAAATTTTCGCAAATTGCAAATTTCAAAGTTAAAAAGTTCAAAGTTCAAATTGAATCTCCTCCCTCATCTCATTGGCCCACTCAGCTGTTTAGCTGTAAGAATCCCAGGATAACCAAAAGTATCGAATAAAATATTGAATAAAATAAAATAAAATAAAATAAAACAAAACAAAACAAAAAAGGTTTTACATATGTTTTATTGTATGAGATTTTCGCTATATTTTAGCTTACACATTTACGATTTGCAAAAAAATCTAACTTGATGGTTAAAAATGAAGGTCATTTTCTAATTCAGTGCTAAAAATTACGTAAAAATCAATTATCAAAAGTTAAAAAACACAACCATCTCCTCTACTTTATAGTGTCCGATTTTTGTTATTCTTTAAATTTGACAATTTATGATTTGCGAAATATCCTGACATGGTCGTTAAAAATTAAGGCAATTTTCGGATTCAGTGCAAAAAAATGCATAAAAGTTCAAACACCGAACAATCGCAGTCATGTATTATATAATCTAAAACTTTTTCTTAAACTTCTTGGCAGTAATCTATCTGAAATTTTTTGTGTTATCCTGTAAGTTAAGTATAAATGGTAACCATCGAAAATTATAATAATATTAGATTGTTATCGGATTTACGCCAGTATGTAAAATGTAATCTCGATCGGTTAAAGTTCGAGTACAAATGGTGAACTGGAAAAGCATACATCTGGTCGTTGAAGTAATATAAAAACTTATAAAAATAACATAATTTTTGTTAAAAGAAATCATAAAAGAGTCTCAAATCTTGACAAAATAAAACATATGTTACTTTAGTCAATCTGAAATTTAATAAATGTTAACTTAGTCGTGATACTCTTACGATTTTTTTCAAAACGCAGATACACATGAAATAAGACCTTCGAATACTTTAAGCACTTGATATGCGACCCCTCAAAACCAAGCCGAACTCATTTGTTTTCAGAGCAGAAAAATGGCGTAAGTCATGCATTTTTAAAGTTTCATAACTCGGTCAATTTTAGAGTTATATGAATGGGACTTTTTTTGGCTTACTTGTCAGTGTAATAGGAAAATTTGACTAAATATAACTTATAGGATCGTGGGACCGTATAAAAACTTAAATTTCGTAATTTTTAAAGAAATGTTTCTATTGACTCAAATCGCTTTTAAAATATTTCTTTACCTGATTTAAAACATTTTTGTAATTGGAACTATATGTCTATCTATGACTAACGGTTTAGAAATTAGCCATTCGACACCGTTGAGACCGGACACCCTGTATATATATATTATTTACAACATCTACGTACAATTATACGTAATAAACCCTAATGAATACTCTGAGAAATAAAAATTAAAATCGAGATTAAGGAATTTTCATAAAATCCTATTCGCCAAGAATTTCTTTATGCGAACTGGCAAAACACAACATACAGAAATCTTTGGGTGGGCTTCGTTGTGCAGTATTTGTAAGCTCTTGTGTGTTCCGACGAATATTTAAATGTTCACTAGAAATAAGATGTACGGCAACTGCTCTTCTGTAAGCTCCAGCGCAAATTAAACACCGCGTGGAAATAAACGTTCATCGGTAAGAATGTTTTACTATCACATAACAAAAATCAGCGAGTAAGCACAAGTAAAAATGGCTGATACTGTTGCGGTTAATTCTGGAATTCCTCGTCGCTGTGAAACCATTGAGACGGAAAATAATTGAGTCTATGCTTGCGAGCACTAAATAAGAACATGCTAAGTCACATAAATAAGCGCTTCGGTAGGAAACGACGCAAAGGAACGTAAATGGGAGATAAAAAGAAAAAAAGACCAATTAGGCTTCGGTTTTGCGGAAGAGTTATTCCGCTGTGCTCCGGAGCGCAACTTATACTCGGGACGTGGCTGGTAACCTATGAACATGGATGAACATGGATTCCGCAAAAAAGTCGGAATAGAAGAAGAAAAGCAACCTCTTTCCGTCCGCGATCCTTTAAGCTTTTCTTCTCTTATTCCGACTCTTTTGCGGAAGCCGGGTTCATAGTTCCCCAGACACACCCCGAGTATAAGAGACTCTAGCGGAAACCAGGTTGAAAAAAAATTAAACCGGACACAATTAAAAGGGAAATTACACAAATTAAAGACACCGAAAAGCGGGAAGGGATGGCATTTTCCGAGGCGAGTTCTTCGGTAAATCCCGACCAAAATTTAAATATTGACTGAAGACAAAGAAGTACAAGAACTGAGCTCCGGGGAGCTACAACGTAAATTAAACATTCCCTGTTACTAATATTTCATTCGAACGGTCGATATTCATCCAGAAAAATTTCTGATAGTCTTAAAAAAGTACCTTGATAACATTTTTATTGTGCAACGCAAACCTCTGTGAACTTCTCAGGGTGCAATGCTCGACTACTGTACTAGCTTGCTTCGTGAGCAAGTATTTTCCAGTGCCCAATTAGGAATGAAGTGAACCGAGATGTAGAACTATGTATTTTAATTGTACTTTTTGTATAAACGAGTAGGAATGAAATTTTTTATCACTAAGTAAAAACAGTGAAGAGTTATCACATCGCAAACGATGTTTTCTGTTTTAAGGTGTACCGTGGAAAAACAAAATCGGCACGTATGCGCAAACGTTGGAAAGAGTTGTTCTTTTCAAGCATCTTTATAAAAACTAAGCCATTTCTTGGAAAATTTCGATTTTATAATTTGAAGTAATAATCACAGAAATGTGAAACATTACTCTTCGAAAATAGTACCGACAACTGGCCCAATATCACCCAGGTTCATCACCCCTGACATCTGCATTAAGCTGTCCATGCTCTAAAAGTTAAAGTACATAATAGCTTTCATTGAATTTAAAATGTGATAATTTTTGTGTGATTTTACTTACTAAAGAAAAATTCTACGTTTTCCACTTTACACTAAAAGTTCTAATATAGATTCCTGCTGCATTTTTGGACTTAATCTTACTCAGCTTCTCTGTCACTGGCGTATCCATTGATCAATGTAAATTCACTGTTTAAAATATGCAGCTTTAGCTGCATAGTCACTCCACCGCTTTATAGAATATCTCTATTGTGACCAATGAGAATACTTCATAGTATAGCCGAGTAATCGTTTTCTATAAAAACGGTGGAGTGACTATGCAGCTCTACAGATTTTTAATAGTGTACTGTCTCTGATTAGTAGCTTTCCATTTCGCACAAAAGTGTTTACATCCGCAAACTGTGGATCCCAGAGTGCGTTTGCTGTGCACTATGTAAAGTAATCTAGGAACAGCAACAAATAAATTCATTTATCAAACTTATATACAGAGAACTTTCATTACAACGAATATATTATAGCAAATAAAAGTAATAAACAAGATCAGTAACAATCACAATAATTATATTATTTTTGATGCCCAAATGCCTCTTTCTATGCATATACAAAACGCACAACGATTAATTAAGTATTTCACGAAATGCTTTTCAACTTGTTTTTGACATAGTACTGTCTCATTTCTTTAAAGCGCGTTGATTGATTAAAAATTACGGTTAATCAAGAATTTAAAACAGAAGTATCAGAAAATAAGTACAAAGATTGCTGTGAGAAAGCCTCGCATAGCTCCAGGCATTTCAAAAGTGATAAGCTTACAAAATTTAATGCTCTTGTTAACAAAAATAGATAATTTCATATAAATTCTGTAACGCTTGATGAAGACGGAATTAATTTAAATAAAAGTTTCATCACATTTCAATCTCACTAGAATTAGAGCGTATTATAGGGTTTCCTTTTTACTTCGAGGGAAGATCTCTTGATAGCAAGTATTCAGTTATATATTTTTTAAATCACGTTCATTAAAAATTGCGGTTAATCAAGAATTTAATAAATATGTATCAGAAAATCGTCATAAAGATTGCCATGTAAAAGACTCCAGTGGAACCACAAATTTAAAAAATGAAAAGCTTATAAAAGATTAATGCTCTTGATGGTGACAGAAGATAATTTCATATAAATTCTGTAACGCCTAATGAAGATGTAAATAATTTAAATTACAAGTTTCATTTCAGTGTCACTAAAATTAGAGCGTATTGTTGGATCATTATTTTTACTTGGTGGGGGATATCCCTTGATAGCAAGTATGCAAAATTTTAAATACCAGAAAATATTCAAGAAAAATTTACAAGTAATGCTCTTTTTATTCATTGTAAATTTCTTAGCAATTTTATTAAAAGCATTAGACATGTTATCATTGCTACAGGAGAAGGCTTTGCGTTACAAATTTGAAACGTTAAAAGCCCGGGACATTTTCAATTTATTCAAAATGCTATTATTAAAATGCATTTTCCATTTCACTTACTAAAAGTACATCCTTTTGCACTTTACGTAGATTGTTTCCTCTTTTTTTATCTTACGAATTCTTTTACCAGAATGAAAATTTTAAATTTGGTGTATTCAAAATGCATTTTATTAAAATGAAAACGAATTAATTATTTTGTTTAATAATCCATTTTCCATTTCTTATATATATTTCCTTTTATCTAAATTTTGAGATATTTTTTTTAAATGAAACTTTATTTAATAGCATTATTAACAAATATATAACAAATATCCTACCCGTACGGACGGGTTTTGAAAGCCAGAAAGATTTGCTAACTTGGATATGTATGGATCTATAAAAATTCTTGTTTTTTGGATATATAAAAATTCTTGTGTGTTAATTTAAGTGAGCTGAGCACTGCGAATCTCTTGTGCTGCAACTTCCTTAATATGTTTGAAAAAAATTCTACTTAAATACCTAATGTTAAACAAATATTATCTGTTAAACTTTAAATTTATTTACCTTGTACATCTATAACAGTCATCATTAATCTTTTAAATAATATATTTTGAAAATTAGTATTTTGATTTTATAAGACGTTATGTTAATGTTAACTGTGATACATTAAGGTATTATTTTTGTGATATTCTAAAACATATTTTAATTCTAGCATCCCTTTAAGACTCAACCCGCACGATCGTGCGGGTTAGACATTCATTTAAATTTTTGTTTCTGAGTCGTATGTAATAAAAACTGGAATCGAACGATCGTTCTGGTTTTCAGATAGAGTAAAGTATCATTTTTTACCAACAGGTAGCGGTTGCAGTCCATGTTTTTCTTTCTACTGGCATGACTAGATTTGTTTACAAATACATCGGGTTTTAAAGAGATAACAATTTGTTTTCCTTATGTTTTATGCGTTATAGAACTATTAAACATTTTACCGATTAAATACAAAATTTTCTAACTAGCAATCAAAAGTCAATATATTTATTATCCATAAAATTTTAAATCGTATATTTTTAATTAAGATTCTAGTAAAAATATTTTGAAAAGATGATAATTTCCTTTAATATCTATATTTTGCATTTTTTTTTTTTTTTTTTATAAGGACGGGCACCGGCAAAATCTCAACAAAATTTGGCGGGAACTGGGAAATATATGTTTCAGCAATTTAGCACATAGCTGCGCATTATTGTAGAATAATGGTTTTAAACAATGGATAGCTTATACTTATTGTGTAGAGTAGGGGACTACAACATTTCAGAGTCGAGGGCCACATCAGAAAATCCTTTTAATTCCGCAGGCCAGCCGTAGACTCTTTAAATCTTAACCAATGAAGCTGCTGTATTCGCAAAAAACAGTTATTATTGCCCAAAGGCATTGTATCTAATTGTACAACAGGAATTTGGCGCATAAAATTTTGTCTTACATAATCTCAAAATTTCAGCAATTAAATAATGCAAAATATGATTATCGGACAAAGTAACAATAAAGGCACCTGTCTGCTAATCGCTTGTGCGTAAGAGTTTGTGGATTGGATTCCCACTGGTTCCATTGCACACACTCTTTGTGTTGAACTCCCAGGATGTATTTCTCTTGTGTTGTAATATTTCCTTGTGCTATCTTGTCTTATCTTATAAGCGGGCTCTCATGTCAAGCACACAAGTCGTATGTTTGTTGTACAATAAATAAATAAATCAAAGTAACAATAATAATTGGAAGAAATCAACAATAATAATTGTTAAGAGCACATTTAACTAGTAAAAACTCTTTGCCGTGAATATGCCAGTATTGGCTAACTTAGGTGTAAATAGTGTTAGCATTAAAACTGCAGGCACCTGAGTTACAATATCAAGTGTGTATGTTGTATATGGGCACTGCGGGATTTGAGGGGGGGGGGGGGGTAATTATTGGCTTATCATTAAAAGGGGGTATTGGTTCCCTAAAAAGTAATTGTAAGGAATGCGAATTACATCGTATTTTCATCACTGAAAATGATCAAGATTAGATCGAAACTTGTAATCTGGCTTATATATTATTTTTTTACTAAATTTTGACGCTTCTAATATTTCATTAATTTGTATATTTAAAGCGAATAATATTGTTACTCTATACTCGGTTATAAATATGATTTTTGACAAAGTTTATGTGAATGATAGTGGAGATATTCAAAACTGAGTCTGCCTTAAAATTTAAATCTTTTTAGGACAAAAAGAATTTAGCACAAACTCTATTAATATTTTAAAAGAAAACTTTATTACTGTAATCATAGTATGTTATCCTATTTACAATAGTATCCTTAATTTAAGGTACAACGGGAGTCTAAAGAGTATCTTATGCAATGTTAAAAATGAAGATCACAGTTGCTTCCCAAAGACTGAAGAAAGTTTGGGATTGAGTACGGAGGAGCGCGATAGCTCTCTCTCTTGTTTTGTGCCTAAAATCCGGGAAGCACTATAGTGCTCTTCTTGTTATGTGTCAAAATTGCTTGAAGCGTTGCATAGCGCTCCTCTTGTTTTATGCTAAAATTGCAGAGAGGGTGATAGCGCGCCTATTTGTTGTCTCGTTTTAATGTGCATTTAAGCTGATTGCGCTAGCGAAGCGTACGATTTATGTATAGATCGTCTGTTTACTAGTATTTTTATGTATATATACCCAAGCACATTCGCACTTTTGGCATATATCCACAAGATCTGTTCCGCACTGAAACGGTTAATATTTATTGCAGCAAACAAGTGAAAGCGTGAATTCTTAAATTAGAGTACTTGTTGGGTGGAAACAACTATTATAACACATGTGTAACGAAATAAATACACAAAACGTTTGTGAGTGCACCTTTTAAAAGCTTAAAGTTTCTAAATCACTTTAATATTTTTATTACTGAATATACAGGTTGGTCATAAAAAAACTTATATATGCCGATATATGGAACTCTAGCGGTCGGTCCGTTTACCCGATCAAGATGAGGTTTCAGGTATAGTTATTCAGAGGTATGAGCTCGGAATTCTGTGAACGGCATCAAATTGGCGTTCACGGTCACGGTTATAGGTACAGGAACTCGAAATTTTCGAGTGGCAATGCCTATTTTTTTTCAGCGCATGCGAAAACCCTAAAAAGCGCTAGAACGGTACGTATATCGCAATAAACGGACGCGTTATGCACGCACAAAAAAAAAAAAAAAAAAAAAAAAAAAAAAAGCTCTACGAACAGCGCCAAAAAAAAAAAAAAAAAAAAACCACGATCGGGGTGCACGGAGGAAATTTCCATACGACAGAAGCAGGACACCAATCACAGAACGCCGTTCGCCAGATAGTCAGCGTAGAAACGGATTTTTGCCTCTGTCATAGACAAATTTCCTCTGTGCGGATCGTGTGTTTTTTGGCCGTTCGCAGAGCTGTTTTTTGTGCGTGTATATCGCGTCCGTTTATTGCGATATAGGTACCGTTCCAACGCTCTTTAGGGTTTTCGCATGCGCTGAGCATTTTGAGACGAAAAAAAATGGGCTTTGCCATTCGAAAATTTTGAGTTTCTGTACCTATAACCGTAACCGTGAGCGCCAATTTGTTGCCATTCACAGAATCCCGAGCTCATATACCTCTGAATAACTATATCTGAAATCTCATCTGGATCGGTTAAACGGACCGGCCGCTAGAGTTTCATATGTCGGCAAAGTCTTTTTATGACCACCCTGTATATAAGTTTTTAAGACTGATGCAAATCGTAAATTAAATTTTTATAATACATTAAAAAAATCTCGTAACACATTCCACTTTAATTTTTTTCTTTTCATGAGTAGTTACACAAAATCTATAACATAGCGAATGTAATAAGATTTTTATCAAGATATTTATAAGACATTTATAAGTCTCAATGTTTTTGTTAAAGATCTGTCGATATTTTATTTTTCTTATTTTAAACTCTCATTATATAACTTTAAATTATCTGCATAAAAATTGTTAAATCAGTAATAATTTAGTTTCATTATTTCAAAAATATTTTCTTTTACTAAAATAAAATTGCACTTAAGATATTTTTCGACTATTCATTTTAAGAGAAGTTGGTAATAAAAGAGTAAGAGAGAAAAAAAAGTACGCTAGTTTAAAAAGAAAATTGATTAAAATTTGTCTACTTTCAAAATTTCACCACCAATTGAATGAGTCAGCGATGAGGCATTTCTTTCAGCTTAAAGAAAAACATTATTTCTTTTTTTTTTATTATTACGCAGTTTTTTATTATGTTCCCTTTTTTAAATATTTACCTGACATATTTCATATGTCCTATTTATGTAAGAACGGATAAGATAAATAAATGTCAAAACAAAAAATGCTCTCATCATTTCAATTAGAAAATTCATTTGTAGTTTAAAAAAATAAACTTAAAAAAAATAATAAATATGTTTCATTGACATTGAAATATTTTTTTTAATGTATCTAGAAACTCTCTAAAAACTTTTAAAAATATAATTCATTTTATTAAATATTTTGTCTTTTTGTTTCCTAATGGGCATGTTGCAATCCTCTTATGATCTTTTCACCCTCCAATCGTAATAGCCCGGTTCACCGCGAAACCGCGCCCACGATCCTATCAGCTACCAATTACAACTATCCTGGTACGATTATTTGACCTCCGTTTGTCGAATTGTGACGTAATGTAAAACTGCACCGATGCTAACGAGAAAGATAGGCTACCGCGGTTCATTACATGCATCTTTTTTTACAGACCACTGGAGTCACGTGATGCTGGAATCCTACAATGAAGGCGTGCGAAAAGAGCATCACATCACTCTAGCGGTCTGTAAAAAATGACAGGTGGGATGCACTGCGGTAGCCTGTCTTTTTCGTTATCCTCGAAACTGCCCTATGTCCGGAAAATTGTTCATTAAAAATATAGGATTTTATAAGACAAAGAAGAAGACTAAAAAAATTCACCTTATAAATAGAAGGTGAAGGTACGTTTTTTAAAATCTCGTCAAAAAGCATACTATTCAATTTTTTCTGTTGCATAAGGGACCTGTGTAAATGTGAAATTTACACTCTCTTGATATTTCATTTTTACAGATTTTACTGTATTTGTATTGATGAAATAAACAAGGTGAGGGCTAATGAATTTAGCAATGTTATCAGAATCCGCAATGTTAATAAACAACTAAGAATAATGCGCATTTAACAGAGTTCTGGGTTCATTAAACATTGTCTTAGAACAGCGGTTCTTAATCTTTTGGTTATCACACGCTTCCTTTAGCGTTTCTTAGATATAAAAAAATACCCGTCGAATATTTTTAGAAAGCTATTTAATTACGCCGAAAAACACTCCGCACTGTGCAATCGCAAAAACGTCAAAACTATTGAGAATGTCTCTGGTAAAACACTTTACATGTGAGGAAAGAGAATTCTTCTCCATTAATCTGATTTTTTAACTCAAAGTAATTAGGCTTCAAAATTCAATGAAAAGAACTGTTTTTTATCTGAAACCAGGCATATCAATAATCCAGTCTTCTATTCCATTTGGGGTTCTGGTTTAAAGTGAGTCCCTCCTTCCCTACGCCTCTCACTGAGCACTCTTCGAAACACTTTTTGTTGTAAGATCTTGAAATTTACCACCACCTAGCTCTTGACAGTGTGCTAACCAGAGACAAATTTGTTCAGAAAGAATTTCCAATATATCTGGTGAAGCTAAATCCAGATGCTTCTGAAAGAAATTTGTTGCACTTTGTTGCAATTACAGCACCATCTACAATAATGTAAAGAAAGTTTGTGGTTAAAATTAATGTATTTTGTTCCGTAGAATCCGCATCTACAAAAACAAATTGGAGTTTACCTTTCAAATTTCAAATTTGCCCCCCTCCCTCCAAGGGTTAAGGGGTGATTGATTTTGCCATCATTAAATAGCTTAAAAAAATATTCGACATATAACATTTTTTTTCTATCGGACGTATATTTCTCGAAATATTATCCCCCCCCCCATTTCTTTTTGTCTCCTTTCATTCATGTAAAAATTTCTAAATTCTACATTCATGTAAATTGTCAATGCTACAAATATGACTTCTAGTAGAGATTAGATGAGTTCAGATAGCTCATTAAACAGCGTTTTTTTTTGTTTATATAATATAGATAGAGTATGTTCATGGTATATACAGTTGTGTGTTGAATTACCCGGGTGACTTCCAACCAGTACACCATCATGCTACATGGTTACCAGCCTGTTGATCATATTCGCATTATACGATTAGTTAACCTTCCTTAAGTAGTGTAGATTTTCACTTTGCATTTAAACTTACGTTTAAACATTCCCCTCCCAAATAATTAAAAACGCAACGCAAACATCATGAAAGGGAATTAGACGTTCCATTTTGTAGTCATTTTGGGACATCTCCTAAATGTTAGACAGGAAGCTCGTGTTCCACATGACTTCTCAGGCCTTCATCAGTCCTGAATAGACCCCGTGGGTTTTTTGCAGACATATAAAATATAACCAGTATTAAAGCAGAGACTGTCACCATAATTTTATCAATGTTGGGCTTGAAATATATATATATATATAAACTAATTATCTTCTAATCTTTTTATTTTTCTTTCATTTCAGTCGCAAGATTTCTTCCAGGTTCAAATCTAAGAATGTGAAAAATCTTGATTTGAAAGCGGATCAAAGTTTAAGGTCTTCTGGCACATAACATCAATTTGAGAATGTAATTGAATCCTAAGAGGAGAACAATATTGAGCCAGTATTGCTTCTATTAGCTTATATCTCGGAGGCTTGACAGTTATTAGCAAGAAATATATTTCCAGCATTAGTATGTTCTATTTTGCCGACATCTAAACTAATTCTATACTACTTAAATTTTAATACAAATGCTCCCGATGTACAGCGGGTTATTTTCTTTATTTCTGATGAATGATATCAGTAGCTTGGAATAGAAAGGGCGAATCCCGAAATTGGGGTGTTGGGAAATCAAGCTCAAAGTTTTGAAAGTAGTGTTAAAGAATAGGGTACTACTCACTTTAGCTCGACACTGTGAGAATACTAAGGGCGGACCAGGGCAAAGCGACTTACCTACAGGTTGCCTACATGTGGAAAAAACAAAAAAGAGGTGGAAAAAACTGAGGTGGAAAAAACAACAACAAAAAAAATGATCTTTCGGATTCGCTCTTACTCTTCGAAGCTCCTGATATATAGTTGCAATATTGTCTTAAAATATAGTTAATATTATTTTCGAACTTGCGAGATTTAGCGAAAAATAAATAAGTAAATGAAATATCTGATATTCTCTTTAAGCAAAAAATTCGTAAACTGAAAATAGATTTATAACAACATTTACGTTAAATAACATGAATGAAAACACAAAAATAATATGCACGAAAAGAACTAATTTTAATAAACAGCGAATAATATTTAAAATTATATACAGATGAAAGATTTTAGCAATAGCTAATGCTCCGTTAATTCATTGTAACCTATGATTCCTAGAGCATTTATGTTAAAAAAAAAAAAAAAAAAAACAGAATTTAATTTCAATACATACAATTATGATTTGATGTTGTCTACATTAAAAATACAGAAAAAAATTAAGCAAAGAAAAAAAATCATATAAGCTTATTTAAAAAAATCTCCTCGTTTAATTATTTACAAGTTTTATCATTTAAATTTAGGAAAAAAAAATCTAAAATATATTTCAATTATACATTCTTTCCGATGTATCACATCTATTATATATATATAATCCAAACGGAAATTTCGTTCCGAACGCCTAGCTTTCGAGTTCTACTGCATGGATTTTGACGGAACTTATACTTTTAGATAGGTATCGTTTCAGGGAAGGTTTTAAGCTATAACACATCTTTCAACGTGGATTAGTTATAGAATTATGACGGAAAGTTCTGTTATTTTGGACGATGGGTTTACCATTTTATTTCATGGCGAAATTTTTCGTTGATAAAATAATTGAAACGGCTATTACACCTCGAAAAATAAAAGAAAAAACTGTTATTAATTTTATTTAAAAGAAAAAAAAAAAAGAAGAAAATCCGTTTTAATGAGGAATAATATTAAAAAACGAAAACATTTAATTTAAACCTGAAAGAAATATTTGTAATGCTTAAAAATTAATTTAATAAGACAGATTATAATTGATAAGCAATATTTGGCTCTTTATCGCTTGCGTTAGATTATAGAAACGAATCTGAAAATTTGATTAGATGAAATTTCAATGACATTTTTTTTCTTTTCTTTTTCTTTTTATCTAATTGTCCAATCACGTGACTTATAGAAGGCACAAGCAGTTGTAATTGTGTGTCACACGTGTAATTACTATTTGTTTCTTTACGATTTTTATTTTTCTTTTGTCGCCAAACAATGCGATTTTAACACAAAAATGCATAAGCGTGACATTAGATTGAGGATTTCCTCACAAATGGGTTTTTTTAAGTGAAAGAGATCCTTTCTTGAGTACATTTTTATATTCAATTGTAACTTATATAGATATCAGTTAATATTTAAAAAATGGAATCGAATACTTAAATTTCAGTGTAAATTTCTGCCACACATACATATTGTAAAATAATTTCATACTTTTAAAAATGTTTTTCACCGTAATTCCGAAAGCATGTGATATTTATAAACTCGAACTCAGATCAACGAATATTATCCATTTTTTAAAGCAAATATTATCAATATTATTAAGTAAATATTTATTTCATTTTTTCTGAAGTCATATCGCCAATTTCATTTATAGGAAAATTCACAGCTTCGAAATCTAAGAAATAAAGATAATTTTTAAGGAAATTTATGCAATAATACGTTATTACTATAGAGAAATTCAACATTTTGAAAAAAAAATTACAAGTCTTTTGTAATTTGTCATTTCTTCTTCGCCTTTCTTTGTACTTTCTCCTCTGTTATGAAATATTTCAAATGATATTGGACTAATTTTCGATCATCGAGTCACCGCAAAATGGCATATCTAATATAGTATATAAAATAAAGTTTGGATTAGGGGACTAATTAACGCACAGCGCAAACTACTGAACCTAAAATCTTGAAAATCGTGGTAAAAATACTTCTTATAACATAGACTTCTGCTAAAAAAGGATTTTCTAAAGTGTCGCCCCTAACGGGATTCGCAAGGGGAGGGAAAAAATTCCTTAAAAATCGGATATTATAATTATGCGTCAAATGATAGCATATTTTAATGTAGTTTTGTATGCTGAATCGAATAGTACCAAGTAAATTTTTATAAGTCCAACAGTTCATGACACATTTCATATTTTTCTGATTTGGCGGTGTCTTTGGCGTCTAAAGCTCAAAATATCTATCATTATATCCGTTACTCTAGCAACGGAAAAATTCTAATCAACTCTTTTGGCTAAAGAATAAAAACGGCTCTATGTGTTTGAAAAAAAAATACAAGCATCTTAATAAAGAAAAAAAAATAGAGATTTTATGTAAAATAAAAGGAAAAAAAATTACTGAGAAATTAGCATTATAAAACGAAAATGGAAAAGATACTACTCAGATATTCAGTCGACCAAAAATCTATCGTCAAACTATAAGATTAAATTCCAATAATGGTTGATCGTAAATCTCAAATTCACTTGACTTTAAACAAGCTACACGTGTTTACGTCATCAAGTGATTTTCATTTCGACATTTTATTTGTATTTTTATTAATGTTATACTAATTTATTTGTTGTTTCGTTATTTAAAATAAATATTATGTCAATTTGTGTAATTTAGCGATTTATATAATTTGGCGAAATTGATAGACGGGATAACAAGTAGTACCAATGAAAATATTTAAATATGAAAACAATGTCTGTAACGACTTAAAAATTATTTTCATATATATAAACTCGGTTTATGCATGGCGTCAGATGCCGCCATCCGAAGAATCTAAAAGAGTCTTTTTCCATTTTTTCCGGTCAAGGGTCCATTCCTCAATGAAAGAAATTGGAATTGGAATAATATTGTGCGATTTATAAATTGCTCCTCGATAAGAAGAAAAAATGGGTACATTTATAACAACCGTGCGCATATAAAATTCTCAGTAGCAGTAGTTACAGTTTGCGTATGTAAATTAAAAATATTTTTTTGTTTTTAATTATGACATTATTTCCTGTTATTGTTTATCATTTCAGTTTTTTAAATGAAATTAGTATAAGGCATGCATTTTAAATGAAATGAGTGAAAGGTTTGTGTTTTAAATGAAAATAATAAAATAAGAATATGGTATGAAAATAATCTTTATTGATTTATTACCTGCGCCCGGCTAACATAAAAATATCACAAAAGCCACATATTCACTTTTCTTTTGGGTAGTTGCTCATGAGAATACAAGTTAACTTTCCGTAATCGGATACTTCATACATTGGTGTATTAGCTATAATGTTGAAAGCATCGTTTATGTTTGAAGCGAAAATTTTACGATGAATTAATTCTATTACACAAAATCGCATCATCATCATCTACTATATATTTACAGCGTAAATTTGCATTTCATTCCGATTGTTTATAATACTTTCGTAGGATATACCACAATTAGTTAGGTAATAATTTTGGAAAGGTTTTAGTGTATACATATTGTTCAAGGGTACTTAGTTATAGAGCAACAGTAAAAGTTCAAAAATTAAATGAACCTGATTATGAAAGTTTAGCCTTTTTAAAAAAATCTACAGAACATATTTTGTTACAAGTGGCCCTGTTACACGACTTTTCAGGAATGGTGTTAGTATATAAGATTTCAATATATGTTGATTAGTTATAGAGCTATTAATTCCTGTTGTCATAACGGTCTCATTACCCTACCAAAAGAGCGCTGTTTATAATCAACTAAAAGAATTACCTCTTAATAGCTAAATTTTGTCCAACGCTTAAGATAACATTATATCGCAATGGCGTTCGCATCGTTTTCAGTAATGAGCAAGGTCCAGCTGAAGGTCCATATTGTTTAAAATACAAGTTCAAACTCGCCATTTAGTTTAATCCAAGGTTCATTTGGAAATATTGACCAGCGCAGCGGGCATAGTCTGCTAGTATTATTATGAAAAACATTTTCAGCTTTTTTTTTTTTTTTGAAAAACGCTTATTTAAAAATTCAAAAAGTAAATCAAAAGTATAAACTGAATAAAGCAAGAGATGTTTTAATGCTAAACAAAGTGTACTATGATGCTTGCGAACATTTAAAAAAAATAATAAATGTATGATACTACTAAACAAAATAGAAGTTGCTATACAACGTACACTTTATTCATAAATTTAAATATGATTAAATTCAAACTGGAAGAATACATAGAAACATAAAGAAAACCTTTAAAAACAATATATGATACTACTAAACAAAATAGAGGTTCCTATTCCACGTACAATTTATTCATAAATTTAAAGATGATTAAATTCAAACTGGAAGAAGCCTCAGAAACATAAGAAATCCTTTAAAAACAATTTCAGTTGCGCCATCTATTATTGAAAGTGATACACGGAGAGAGGGCTGGAAAAACATAGAAACATCACAGTTCTTTCAAGATGTTTGTTCAAAACATTTTGAAAGAACTGTGATGTTTCTATTTGTTTCCATGTGTACACATGCTAAGTCACATCGAAATAGATTAATATATATGCGCTCTGTTGACGACAAAAATCAGATTGCTTGAAAGTGTACAATATAATTTAAATTTGTTACATCTCAGTCATTTTTTAAGATAAAGATAAAACAAAAACTACTGCGAAATCCTTGTATCAAGGTCAAACATTTAATAAAAAAAGATTTTTCAATTTCTAAATTTTTGTACTTCATTTTAAATTTTTAAACGGTAAAAGTTTTTTTTTAATAACCGCTATTTTGCAACAAAATACGGATGAAGTTGGCTCAAGAATTCAGTCGAGACCTTAGTATGTACTGTTCACATGCTCCGTCACATCCAGTCGGTTCATAAATACATAAGTTACAGCATTTAAAAAATGAGATAAATGTATTTAAATGTATAATTCAACATTTGAACAGAGGGTGGTTTTGCGGTCTAGCGGTCATGATCGGTGAAAATGTACCAAAATTTCCCAGAACTGCTTTCCTTCTTTAGTGTGCAATTTGTAGCTTATTACATTTTTGGTAATGAAATCTACCTAAAAATTCTGAAAACAAAAATAAGCAGTACGGTTCTATTAATGGCTATTATTTCTTTAAAACATAATGGAGATAACTTTAGGTGCAACTCTGAGGTATTTCATCAACTTATCATGTTGAACACAAAAAAAGCAATTGCAAAAACACACGTTATAATTTGGATTAAAAATAATAGAAAAAAAAGCTCTGTAACACTATATCTCTGTCTTTCTTTTAACTTATTTTGATTAATGTTTTAAACTGTCAACGGCAATTTAATTTATTTCTTATTAGTTTTATTGAAAGCCAGACTTTAAATAGTTTTGGCAGATTTAAAACTTCCAAAACGTAGCATGAAATACTATTCCATACACTCATACTCCTGAATAATTTATTTTTCTGTATATTTTTTGTGAAATAAGTTTCATTTCGAAGGTCTCTGAATTCACTGAAAGTCGCACAATCTCATTAGGGGATATACATATATAACGTTGTCAAAATTTTGCTAATTTTGGACCCCCTCCCACATTATGATATCATACGTTATCATTCGTCGACCTTCTCCCCACCCCCCACCCAACCGGAGGATATTGCTATCATAGTCTAAAAAATTATTTTATTTTTAGATTATTTTTATTTATTTTTATACGCTTGCAGTTATTTACATACATGACTATACATTAATTAGTTGCATACTTTACGGATTCTTTAAGTCAATAAAATATCGATAAATGAAATAAATTTATATCTAATAACATCTAAAAGAGTTAGTTACTATTTAAAAGTATTTAATAATAGCTTATTGTTACATAATGTATTCAAAAGTAATATTGTCTTCTTGCATTTGCTCCCTGCCCGGGGGGGTTGTAAGCAGAATTTATGAACAAAACAGTGGACAAACTTCTATTTCTTTCTTTACTGGCGAAAGCAAGTATCATTTCCAACATATTATGCTCCTGATTTCTCTAACAACGAATTATATGTGCATATTTCAGAAGAACAGGAATGCCAAACATCGTTGTATTCCAAATTTTGGAATGAAATGATTTTATAAACATTTAATGGCTTTAATAATAGCTTTGTATTTTCAAAAAAACATATAATAATAATAATAATAATAATAATAAAGGTAACAGACAATTTGGATGTATAGAAAAGTGTCTGAAGAAAGAAAAGTTTGGTTGGATCAAAAATGATAAAGATATCAAAAAACAATCTTCCCTCCACCCCTAGAGATATCTTACGATATCAAGTGACAGACCCGACTCCAACACAAAGTGATAACGTTATATACGCACAGGCCTTACTTTGATAATGGTAACTCTCTAGATTCAAGAACCTTGAATCTAAACATAGTATACTTTTGTTTTCATCTTAATTCATTGTCACTTTTTTTTAATTCTTTAATCACTTTTAAAATGTTTTTTTCACATTTTAGTTACTGCACAATTAATTTTTAATTAATATTTTGTTTATTAAAATTTAATGATTTTAATTTAAACTCTGCTTTAGAACACAATCCAATTCTAAAATGGATGTTCTTCAAACTTCAGTTCATAGCTTTTAAAAAATTGATGATTTAGCTTTTAGCAATTTGAAAATAAAAAAAATAAAACTTATATAATTGCCACTTTAGGGGAATATGCTACAATATTTATGTACATATTTCAAAAGCTTTAAACATATTTATTATTATTTACCGAAATGTAGAATCCTGCTTAAATTTTTCATTAATTTTAAATCTAAAGTATTGCTTGCAATTATTATAATTCTTTTTAAAGAACATACCAAATAAACGTATAATTGAGAGTGTCTACAATTATTTACTATATTTTCTTTCGCCTCGTTTCAATATTTTTCAATGAGCTTTCGTTTCCACACAAAGCCAAACAAATCAATATTTTTTCTTTCTTTAATTGCAATTGCAAAGTATCATGTGAGCATTATCTAGAATTTCCGGAAATGTCACGTACAGTTGTTATGGCTTCAATTAGATAATGGCATTTTCTTAGAGCAAATAAAACTTATAGCCTAGCCCATTGATAAAATTAAATAATAAAAATTTCTATACATTGCCTGCGTTTTATGTATCATTAGTTTGTGTAATAGAATTAAATATATATATATATATTAGCTCACAGTCTATCAAAACCTGAGAACTAATGTGCACGCAGGTTCTGCTTGTACATACGTAAGTATATACGTATGTATGTATCTATGTATGTACGTGCATAATGCCATAACTTTTAATAGAAATATCCGGTTTGCTTCAAATTTGGTATATAGGTTCATTCTGATAAAGCGATTTTCTTAATAGATTTGGAGGTTCATTGGTTAAGTTTAAAGGGGGTTAATCGGGGGTTATTCTACCCTTAATTTAGATAAATTGGTTTTTCATGCAAGATTATCCGATTTGCTTTAAATTTGGTATACCGGTTTCTTCTGACGAGTCTCTTAACTGATTAGATTTGGAGGTTCATTGGTTAAATGTATAAGGCGTGTTCAAATGAAAGTGATTCAAAGCGTCACATGCGAAAAGTTTTCAATGTATTTTCGTGAAACAAACGCGATAGTGAATGTGCAAGTACCACGCGCACGCAAGCGCAAGCATATTTGTGATAACTTCATTCGTAAGGACATGACTTTCAGTTAAACATGGCTGGTGTGGATGCAACTGCGTCCAAAACGGATCAGCGCGCTGTAATTAAGTTTTTAACACTGGAAGGGTGTAAGCCGGTGAATATTCATCACAGAATGCTGGCTGTGTACGATGACACGTGTGTGTCATAGCCGACGGTGAGAAGGCCACAACTTTGCGTGCCTGACCGAGCCGCGGCAAATCCGTTGTCTCCTGTCGACCGTCGCTAAACATTCTCGACCACCTCGTCACCGTGGTCTTTGACATACACGTGTCATCGTACACAGCCAGCATTCTGTGAGAAATATTCACCGCGTTACACCCTTCCAGTGTTAAAAACTTTATTACAGCTCGCTGATCCGTTTTGGACGCAGCTGCATCCACACTAGCCATGTTTAACTGGATGCCACGTCCTTACAAATGAAGTTATCACAAATGTACTTGTATTTGCGCACTCGTGGTACATACACCTTCACTATCCCGTTTGTTTCACGAAAATTCACTGAAAACTGTTCGCATGCGAGATTGCGAATCTCTTTCATTTGAACACCCCAAGTAAATGGGGGAACCAACACCCCCCACCCCTTAATTTAGCTAAATTTTTTTTTTTAATTAAAAAAATAATAAGAGTATAATATACAATTAGTGTGAATAACCTCAGTTTAACTGGACACTTTTTAGCTCACAGGCTATCAAAGTCTGAGAGCTTATGTTCCCGCCGGTTCTCTATGTACGTAACGCGATAACTCTTGATAGAAATATCCGATTTGATTCAATTTTTTTTCTAGGTTCATTCTGATAAGGCGCTTCCCTGATTCGTTTTGAGGGTTCATTGGTGAAGGATAACGGGAAAAGGGGGCTATCCCCCCATCTTAATTCAGATAAATGGGTTTTTCATGCAGAAATATTAGATTTGCTCCAAATTTAGTTTACCTGTTTATTATGTTAAGAAGCTTCCCTGATTAGATTTAGAAGCACATTACTTAAGTATAAAGGGGAGCTACCCCCTTAATTTAGATAATTGGGTTTTTCATGTAGAATTATTCGATTTGCTCCAAATTTGGTATACAGGTTTATTATGTTAAGGAGCTTCCCTGATTAGATTTGTAGGTTCATTAGTTAAGTATAAAGGGGGGAAAGGGGGGCTACCCTCCCCCCTTAATTTAGATAAATGGGTTTTTCAGGCAGAATTATTCGATTTGCTTCACATATGGTATACCGGTTTATTATGTTAAGGAGCTTCCCTGATTAGATTTGGAGGTTCATTAGTTAAGAATAAAGGGAGGAAAGGAAGGCTAGACACCCCCCCCCCCTTAATTTAGATAAATGGATTTTTAATGCATAGTTATTCTATTTGCTTTAAATTTCGTATACCGGTTTATTATGTTAAGGAGCTGCCTTGATTAGATTTGGAGATTTATTGGTTAAGTATAAAGGAGGGACGGGGGCTGGTCTCCCCTTAATTTAGATAAATGGGTTTTTCATGCAGAATTATTCGATTTGCTTCAAGTTTGATATACCAGTTTATTCCGATATGGCTTCCTTCATATGATTTGGAGGTTCATTGGTTAAGTATAAAAGGGGAAGGGTGGCAATTGCCCCTCCCCTTAATTTAGATAAACGGGTTTTCATGCAGAATTATTCTAATTTAGTTTAATTTTTTTCTAGGTTCATTCTGATAAAGAGCTTTTCTGATTAGATGTGATGGTTCATTGGGTCAGCATAAAGGAAGAAATGGAGGAGATAATACCCCCCCCCCCTTAATTTAGATAAATAGGTTTTTCATGTAGAATTATTCGATTTGCTTCAAATTTGGTATACCAGTTTATTATGTTAAGGTGCATCCCTGATTAGATTTGGAGTTTCTTTGATTAAGTATAAAGGGTGGCAACGGGGACTAATGCCTTCTTTTATTTTTCGATGGACATTATTCTTTGAAATAAGAGTATAATATACAATTAGTGTGTATAGCCTGTGAGCTCAGTGCCATCAATTTAATTGAGCAATTTTCTATTTCTTTTATATTATTATAGGATTAATGCAGGGTACACTGAATAAAGTATTAAATACAGTTAAAATACAGTTACATAATATGAGCGAAAAATTTTATATTGATATATTAATATATAAAATAAATCAATATATATATTATTTTCTTATATGTTAATAGATAGGATTTGTATTTTAACACGTAGAAATGCTTAAATTTCGCACTTTTTATGGTTTACAGGAATAATTGATTGGGTGTCTGGAAAAAGGGCGTATGTTACAAACTTTGTAAAGTTTGTTTTTTTGTTGAAAAATGTTCTATATGGAATATTTGATGATTGTTAACAAGTGCAATGCACAGTCGTGTAAAAAAAAGTAAACACCCCCTACTAACTCCTCAACAAATTATCGTAGAAGAAATTTACTGGTACCGAACGACTGGAAATAAAGTCTACTTTTAAATGATGTATATAAAATTTGCTTAGGGAGCCATCTACATATTAAAACGAACCATAACTTTGTTTTTTTCAATAGCAGTACACAATTCTGACATCGTAAATGAACTCTACACCCTTCAATTAGCCTAAAAAATTTTTTTTATGCAATTCGTGCCATACGTTTCCGAGAAATTAAATATTTTAAAACGAGCGTATTTTAAGGGCTGTATCCAAACTGAAGTTCGGTACTCGATTGTTAATTCAGAGAGCTGCCTTCTTGATCAAGGCACGTAAAGCAGTCAATTAATCCTGTTAGATTACAAGATAGCATATGAAGTTTCAAAATATTTAGTCACTTCTATCATACACGGCTCCTTAAACCATCATTTTGCCGTTTTATAAGCATAATTTGAAAACTACTTGAAAGAAAAATGTGAAATTTTGGATTTCCACAAAGCAGGACTTAATAAATCTGAATCCATCAAAAAAATTGTAGGTTGCAATTCATAATTCTTTTGAATATTAATTTCATAATTTATAATTCATATCAGAAAATTATAAAAATTGAAAATTCAACGTATTTATGTTTGGGTGTATCAGTATTATTGCGACACAAAAAATTAGAACACTAGGATCGTAATTTCAGAAGTTATAAATAAAAATATGAAAATGTAATTTAACATTAGAATCACTAAATTTTGACTTTTTATAATTTAAAAACTTATCATTCAAATGACTTGAAATTTGGTGTCTGGCATAGTTTGAACCAAAGATTTGAAATATTTCGTTAAAATTGGGTATTGCTATTGAAAAAAATGAAGTTTGGATTCGTTTTAATATGTAGATGGCCCCTCAAGCAAATGTTATATACGTCATTTAAAAGTAGACTTTATTTTCAATCGTTCGGTACCAGTAACTTTCGTCTACAATAATTTGTTGAGGAGTTAGTAGGGGGTGTTTACTTTTTTTTTTCCACGAGTGTACAAGTATGTTTACTTTAAAATGTGCGAAACTTTGTATGTTAATATATGAAATATATCTACCCTATATATATAAAATCCTAATGAAACGAATTTATGAAACGATTTCATGAAACGACTGAAATAAATTGAATTTATGAAACGACTGATTATGTTTCACGGCGATTTCTCCTAAAATAACGAATATTTTGCGATGTAATTAACTTCAAAAATCCCTATTGATCTGCATATCTCAAAACTGGCATTAGAATTTTTAACTTCGAATTAGTATTCGAAATATTAATTTTTTTCTAATTATAAATACATTTCTCTAATGATGGCAACTCAAATTTTAATCATAGCACACATTTTTTTTTCATATTTTAGAAAAGGTTATTATTTTAAACTAATTTGGCGACCAGTTTGGCCTCCCATAAATGTAATATATATATATATATATATATATTTCATTATCATTTTATTTAATACAAAACTCATTTAAAACTGAAACATTTAAAAATAATGGCTTTCATTTCTTTCATTTTTTTTAAATAAAAGAAAATAAATGTAAATAAACATTTATTAATAAATAAGCGACAACAGTCGGGTTACCATGTCAGGCAAAATAACGCCATTTTGGCGCCAATTAGGTATCCCAGAGCGTATATGACATCGATGTCATATACGCACGGGGATACCTAATTGGCGACAAAATGGCGTTATTTTGCCTGACATGGTAACCCGGCTGTTGTTGCTATGTCATATACACTCTGGGATACCTAATTGTGCCAAAATGGCGTTATTTTGCCTGACATGGTAACCCGACTGTTGTTGCTTATTTATTAATAAATGTTTATTTACATTTATTTTCTTTTTATTTAAAAAAGATGTTATAAATTGTTTTGTTCTATAGTTATTAATTAAAGTTTTTTTTTTTACTTATTGTTATTTCCTTTAAAAAATAATATAAAATAATTTTAAAATACATATGTAACTGGTATTTGAAAACGAGGTTTTCGCCAAACTGTCGTAAAGAAATCACGCCAAACTACACATAGTCCAGGGAAAATGTACATTTTACCTTGCAAAAGGTCGGCTAAAAGATTTTTTTTCCAACTTGTTTATAATGATGCCAACATGGAAAAACCAAGTTTTCTAACAAAATTTTTTAAGGCTAAATTTTATGTGGCCGAAAAACAGCAAAATTTTGGGACATTTTTTTGATTTTTTTGAAATATCTGGAGACTCGTTGCCGTAGCATATTATTTGTCAATTACAATATTAAAGAAGATAAAATTCTCTACAACTTTCATATTTACAACTTTTTTATACACTCAAGCGCAGTACGCTATTTCAAAAATGGGACATTTTTTTCAATTTTCTTAAAAACCGTCAAAAACGTAGTTTTGCCGCGATTATTCAAATGTTCCCCGCAGATTTAATTGGGTATGTCGACTTCTAAAAATTGCTAGCAGTAAATTATCTATTATTTGCACACTCACGTCTTTATTTTCGTCTTAACAGACATTTTATATGCAATAAATTTATATAATTGTATAATTAGGGCAGAGTGTACATGAATGAGACAATTTTCATATTTAGACAATAACTTTAAGTGTATACAATTTCAACTTCAAAGCATTGTTTAAGAGAATTTTTCAATCTATAGTAACTTATTGGCACGATAGTTTCAATTAAAAAAGATTTCTTGCTTAATTTTAATAAATTTTATAATTTTAATAATTTTTATAATGCATACATATTTTTCCAGGTATCAATGGATAGGTGGGTCATTTTCAAAATCTGTCCTTGTTTTGGAATAACAAAATCAAATTTTTAGAAATAATCAGAAAGTTTTAATTGTTTGTAAATAATTACCTTACCTCATAAACATTAATATACAAGCATCAGCAGAGACAAAATCACTAATTTAACATTTGAAAACTAATTTTTAAATTTTAATGCACTTGGGATAATGACATAAATGAGCACGGTAATGACAAATTAAGCAAAATATTTTTATTTTTCCCCAGGCATAAATGGCAGCCATTATACCTTCTGGCCCATACAATGATTTTATATTTCTCATATAATAATAGCAGATTAAGAAATAAAAGCTCATTTAATTATCAACTAGAATTGGGTACGATAATGACTTACAAAAGAATACTCACCAAAACATTCAAAGTCTTTACTTCTTTTATTGAAACTATAAAACTATTTACTCTATTCACCTAAACCTGATAACAAGTTGAATTTTAAGGAGTATTTTTGCCTTGATAAGAAGACATGTGCTGCTCTGTAAAAAAAATCCGGAGGAACTTTTTGTCAGAAGTATGGCAATGACACTCTTTCTTGGGACACGGTTTAAAAAAAATATATTAAGCATTAAAGATAAATTTAATTAATGAAAATAAATATTTTTTTAATTAGTAGCATCTTGCATCTTAATAACTAAAGATGTATAAAAAAATTATAACCATCTGTTTTAAATAGAACTTTGTCTTTAGCTAATAAATTGCTTGGTGGGACAACCTACGGTAATGATATTTTGACTACAAAAGAATATATTTCTTATTTTTAAATTTTTTATAAATAATAATATACCTGTAAATTATCATTAAAAAACATGATAGTTAATATGCAATAATTAAAATTATGATATTTCACTATTTTTCTGTGCAAATGGGAAAGGACAGTAAAACACGAGACTTTTTTTGAAAATCACCCAGGTATGAAAATTTGCGAAAAGCACATTTTATTCCCCACTTACAATGGTATATTTTATTTACCAATTATTGATAAAATATGTTTTACTGTTTTACTGTTTTAAAGATAGCAAACATTGAATTGTAGTCCCATATTAAAGGGGGGGGGGGACTGAAAAGGTATATTTTATGAAAGAAATACTTTTACCTTATAAAATAGCTACAATAAAAATGACACCAGATTATTTCAGTAACTAATTTTATGCATTTATATCTTGTAAAATTGATAAATTCTGTTACTAAAATATTTGAGATCACTAGTTTTATATAAAAAAAAAAAAATAAATAAATATTAGTTTTAAAATATATTGTCAATTTTTTCCACTTATATCAATAAATATAACAAGAGATTATATTATTTTAGCATGCAAAAATATGTAAAACTTTAAAATTATCTATTAATTGCTTTAAAGCTCAAACAGGATACTTTAAATTTCAGAACGGGTTCCAAACAGTTTTCCAAAAATAAAAGTGTCCGAATATATACATATATATATATTAAAAAAAAAAAAAACAACCAAACACGAAAAAGTGCAAAAGAACAACATTAGATATTGATCTCAGGTATCCCATGAAAAAAAAAATGTATTTAAAAGTAACAAAATGCGAGCGAGATATTTGTCAAGAATGCTCCCATAGGTTTAATGTTACCTTGCGAATGTCTTCGTGTGACTAATTTAGTCCTCTAATCCATATAACTGTGATTTTAAACGCCTCAATACGACAACTACCGTAAAATCTTTGAAAACGAAATCTGTATATACTGAATTCGGTATTTAAAGAAAAGTATATATATTTTTCAAGAGAAAGAATATGAACAATTATACCTGCTAAGATGGAAATCTGTTTAAAGCGGAATATATTTCGGTTCCTTTCGGTACGGTTTTCAAAGTTTTAATGACTCAATATTTGGCAAATCTGATTACGTACTCCAGCATTACGTATTTAATGCTTACACACTTAAAATTTTCAAAATCCGGCTATTAGAGATTTATTAAAATTCCCGTGGTAAATTTTCTTTTTAAAAGAGAGGGGGGTGGGGGTCGGGGGTGGAGGAGGCGCAAAAATCCATGTTTGGCAAGGGCGCAAAAAAGGTTAGTTTTATCCCTGAAACACTCAATTTAATGCTACTAATATACAGGGTGATTCATAAAAGATGGGCAGAACTTTAAGGGGTTATAGTACACTTAAAGACAAATAATATTAAATAGGAGACTAAGGGTCCCAGACGTATTCCCAAGGAGATAGGGCGCATTAAAGTTTAGGGTCCGAAATTTCAAATGATTATAAAACATGGAAAAATTGGCCGATTCGTTTGCGGTTTTTGCAAAAAATTTTCTTTATGCCAGTATTTTCTTGAAATAAAATTTTAAAGTTCAATTTCAAAAAATGCCGATAGGGGGCGCTTTAGACTTTGCAGTAACAAACAACTATTTTTTAACATTATTTTTTGTATTTCTTTAAATGATTTCGAAAGCTTAGACTTAAACTTAAATTTTGATCTAAAAATCTGAGTCCTAACGAGTAGTTAAGTAGCATAAACTGAAATTTGAAATTTGAAACCCTTCTCCCCCCAGAACAAAAATCAGTTATTCCCGATCTTTGTGTCGTAGATTAGGCTCTAACTACTGCCGCGTTTTGCTAAAATTATTCTTTATGTCAGTATTTTCTTGAAAATAAATTTTAAAGAAAATTTTCAAAAAATTCCGATAGAGGGCGCTTTAGACTTTGGAGTAAGGAACAACTATTTTATACCGTTATTTTTTGTGTCTCATTAAATGCTTTCTAAAGCTTAGACTTAAACTTAAATTTTCAGCTCAAAATCTGAATCGCTGAGCGTGGTTCAGTAGCGAGGGGAGGGGGTTCAAATTTCAACTTCTGAACATAGTTCAGTTTGCACTACTTAACCATGCCCAAGGATTCTGTGCTGTGATACGAGGCAAAAATACAACTTTCATCAAGGACTGCATAGTCGGAATTCACTCATAAAGGCACTGGCACAGTTGGAAACGTCGCTCATGCAAACGTTAAAGCTCCATTCCTGACGCTAGTCACCGGGTGAAGAAGGAAACAGAAAGTATGCAAATGTCAAATGGGGAAGAAGAAGAACACGTATGCAAAATTTCGACACGATTCAGGCATAAAAACCACTGAACGGTGAGTCAAGTGTAAGTCGCTGTAGTAATGAATCGGAAGATGGTGCCCTTCACGAATAAGGAAAAGGCTGAGATGCATTTAATTTACGGAGCGGCAGATGGAAATGGTGCAGAGGCACAACGAATGTACGGAGAGCGATTTCCCAACAGGCGGTTGCCTAACCGCAAAACTTTCGAGCGATTGCACAGACAGTTGTGTGAGACGGGATCATTTCTCGCTTCCCGGTCGAATGCAGGTCGTGCAAAAAAGGACGAATCAGTAGTTGTTGCAGAAGCCATTCTGGATGTAGTAGCGGCGCAGCCAAGTACAAGTACACGAACAGTGGCTAGGCAGGTGGATACCTCACAGTCCATGACTTGGAGGGTACTGAAGGATGAACATTTGCTCCAGTTTCATGTGCAACGAGTCCAGAAACTGTCTCCAGGGGATTATCCAAATCGTATTGAATTCGCCCGCTGGTTTCTGCAGCAGAACGCGCTAAATCCACATTTTGGACGAACTGTGCTTTTCACCGATGAATGTACCTTCACACGTGAAGGTACATTTAACACACACAATGCACATGTATGGGCGGATGTCAATCCACATGCTACGTATCCACATGCTCATCAGAGACGCTTTTCCATCAATGTTTGGGCAGGAATCCTCGGAGACCACCTAATCGGACCGTACCTTCTTCCTGAACGCCTCAACGGTAAAACATACCTCACATTTCTGCATCATGTGCTGCCAGACCTGTTAAACGTTGTTCCTTCACGCATCCGGCGGGTCATGTGGTTCCAGCACGATGGAGCGCCAGCCCATTACGTACGAGACGTCCGCAACTATCTGGACATCACATTTCCGAACAGATGGATTGGTCGAGGTGGTCCTGTTGCTTGGCCTGCTCGCTCGCCAGATCTTTCACCCCTCGATTTCTTTTTTTGGGGACGATTGAAGGCTCTTATGTATGAGACACCCATTGAATCCCCCGAGGAACTGGTCGCCAGACTTTCCGCCGCTGTAGGGGAAGTGCTCGAAAAGCCTGATGTTTTCGCGAATGTTCGCCGTTCCATTCTTCGCCGTTGTTCTGCGTGCATAACCTCTGGTGGTCACAATTTTGAACATTTATTGTAATTACATGTTAATAAATATGCTTTGGTAACATAATCCTAATTTGTGTCTTTTTACCTCGTATCACAGCACACAATGTGTGGACATGGTAAACTGAACTGTGCTCAGGAGTAGAAATTTCAAACCCCTCTCCCCAGAAACTTAACCACGTCTAACGTTTCAGATTTTGGGCTGAAAATTTAAGTCTAAGCTTTAGAAAGAATTTAATGAGACACAAAAAATAACGGTATAAAATAGTTGTTCGTTACTCCAAAGTCTAAAGCGCCCCAACGGAATTTTTTGAAAATTTTCTTTAAAATTTATTTTCAAGAAAATACTGACATAAAGAATAATTTTAGCAAAACGCGGCAGTAGTTAGAGCCTAATCTACGACACAAAGATCGGGAATAACTGATTTTTGTTCTGGGGGGAGAAGGGTTTCAAATTTCAAATTTCAGTTTACGCTACTTAACTACTCGTTAGGACTCAGATTTTTAGATCAAAATTTAAGTTTAAGTCTAAGCTTTCGAAATCATTTAAAGAAATAAAAAAAATAACGTTAAAAAATAGTTGTTTGTTACTCCAAAGTCTAAAGCGCCCCCTATCGGCATTTTTTGAAATTGAACTTTAAAATTTTATTTCAAGAAAATACTGACATAAAGAATAATTTCAGCAAAAACCGCAAACGAATCGGCCAATTTTTCCATGTTTTATAATCATTTGAAATTTCGGACCCTAAACTTTAATGCCCCCTATCTCCTTGGGAATACGTCTGGGACCCTTAGTCTCCTATTTAATATTATTTGTCTTTAAGTGTACTATAACCCCTTAAAGTTCTGCCCATCTTTTATGAATCACCCTGTATAGAAGTTGACATACACGATTAAATCAGTAAGAAACATTTGAATAATCGGGGCAGAACTGCGTTTTGACAGTTTAAAAAAAAAATGAAAAAATTGTCCTATTTTTGAAATGGCGTGCTGCGCTTGTTATTGAGTGTATAAAAAGTTGTAAATATGAAAGTTGCAGAGAATTTTATCCTCTTTAATATTGTAATTGACAAACAACATGCTACGGCAACGAGTCTCGATATATTAAAAAAAAAAAAAAACGAAAAAGGCCCCAAACTTTTCTTCTTTTTTGGCCACAGAAAATTTAGCCTTAAGAGATTTTGTTAGAAAACTTGGTTTTTCCATGTTGGCATCATTATAAACAATTCAGAAAAAAAAATCCCTTACCCGACCTTTTACAAGGTTAACCTTTTTTTGTGGTACATTTCCCCTGGACTAACAAATTATGACATTTAATTTCAACTTATAAGCAATGTTTTAATGCTACCACTTAGTTATCCCATCGACCAATTTTGCCAAATTATATAAAACCCCAAACCTCTAGCCAAATTATACAAATTGACATAATTTTTAATTTAAATAACGAAAGAACAAATAAATTAGTATAACATTAATAAAAATACAAATAAAACTTCGAAATAAAAATCACTTGATGGAGTAAACACGTGTAACTTCTTAAACTCCAGTGAATGTGACATTTACGATCAATCATTATCTGCATATAATCTTATAGTTTGGCGATAGATTTTTGGTCGATGGGATAACCAAGTAGTGCCGTTTCAATTTAACACTCGAAAAATAAAAAAAAATGCTAACTGGCGAGTTAAAAAAAAAAAAAAAAAAAAAAAAAAAAAGCTATCGGCAAGATTTGCACTTGGCTAACATAAAAGTACCAAGAATTCTTCGCGATCATGGCAACTTTTATGTATTTTTATTCGAAAAAATAATTTTGATTCTTTAATCAAAATGTAAAACCTTTCTTATGAAAAGCGAAGGGATCAGCACTTAATTGTTTATGGCAGTTACATGACTTGGACTATTATAATATAAGTGAAATGATGGCGATAGAATAATATTTGGCGACTTATAACCTGTGGCTGGCTAACATTAAAGTACCAAAATGGCCACCTGGAATATAAAAAGCGAAAGGATGAGCCCGTAATTGTTTATGGCAGTTATATGACTTGGACTATTATAATATAGGTGAAGTGATGGCGATAGAATAATATTTGGCGACTTATAACCTGTGTCTGGCTAACATTAAAGTACCAAAATGGCCAGTTGGAATATAAAAAGTGAAGGGACTGTTGATGATAATCACATGACTTAGGCTATTATTACAGAGATTGTTTTCAATTCTAAAAACAGCGCAAAGATCAATATTTCCTTACGATTAAAAATTTATTTACACGTAAGTATAAAAAACAGAAAAAAAAAAACTTTTAGATTACTATTAAATGATTACATGTTAAAAGCAGGAAAATATTGAAAATTATGTCTCGGAAATTGTATTTACACGTGAATATTAAAACGGAAAGGGAACTTTGAAATAATAAATACATTAATATGCGTTTAACCCTTTCAGGGACTAGGTACTTCTATTCGTAAAATGTTGAAATCAGTGAGTGGCACCAGAATTTACAAACAAATTTCGAAATACGGAAATGCTTTTGTTCACTTACTTAATAAAAGGAAAATTTTCATTACAATATTCTGGTGCCAATGTGACATTTAAGAATTAAAATTAAGTAGTCCAAAAATGAACCACCGCCCTTGAAGGTGTTAAAGCTGTAAATTGTAGTAATTGTAGTAAATTGTATTATGTCAATCGTTTTACAACGCTGTTAAAAAATACCGAGAGGCAACGACTTAATTAATTTTATTTTAGCTTATTTTCAAATGTTTAACTGATTTTCTTTAATCGAACACGAAAACAACCATTGGATGTCTTAACAGCAACTGATTCGGCCTTAAATTTTCGCAATCAAAGGTATTGAATGGAATCCCGTTTATAGGGAGATCGCAACAGGTTTTTCCATTATAATTCAACCTTCTCTAATCATTTTAAAACCGATCAGATTAGAGTGCTTTTAGATTATGCGGTGTCTGAACAAGGGTTGGCGAGCGTAGCTTGCAGGGAACCGAGCCCCCTAGTCAATATATGATATTATTATCTTACATATTAATAAAAAAGTTTTGTATTTTAGCATGTGGAAATGCTGGAATTTCGTATTATTTATGTATACAAGAATAATTGAATGGGTGTCTGGAAGTTCGGGTTTTTGTTCAAAAAAGTTCTATATGGAATGATTGACTATTGTTAAAAATGAAAATATCAAGTTTGTTTACTTTAAATAAAAAATTAAAGCAATAAATTAGAAATAATATTATTACTTTCCTTAATACATAGCTAGTTAATAACACTTTCTAATGCAGTTGAAAAGTGTTTATGAATACGGTTTGATTGTCCGTCTGTCCTTTGTCCGTATGTCGGTCTGTCTGTCCACGCTCTAACTCACGTAAATAGACTCGGATTTTCATACAATTGAAATATATTAATACATAATATCATAGCTTGTTCAGTATAGAATGTAAAGTGTATAGCATTTATCGTTCATTTACAGGGATGCATAAAGTACAGTGAAACTTCCATTTAACGAAGTCTCGGCGTTATAGTTAAGCACTTCGTTATGAAGAAAATTCGTTAAACAGAAATCAAATCAAATTTATGGAATTTGTATAATAAATTACACATTTTTCTCTTTTTTCTCAGTATTTCATTTCCATAATTTTAAAAAAGTGCCTAATATTACTTTGTATAATATTACTTTGTACAGGTTTCTTATAAAAATACATTATTCATAAAAATTTTCGCATTTTTACAAGTTTCCGAAAAATTCATTTGTAACATTCTCGGGAAAATGGAATCCCCTTCTTATTGTATCGAAGGCTTTTAGCATTTTTTTTTTTTTTTTTTTTTTTTTTTTTTTTTTTTTTTAGATGGAATTGATTAACCCTTAAATGCCTAATTTTTCAAAAATCATTGTAATAATGTTTTTCGGCTGTCATTTATTAAATAAATCATGGGAAAAATACTTTTAAAAATCATATTTTGTTTTAAGTATGGTTTACCGCTAAAAAACAGTTTGTTACTAATCGGCAATACTGGTCTTTAATTTAAAAAATAATTTTCCTTGATGAAATTCTATAATATTAAACACACAAGAATTTTAGGAACTATAATAAGAAATAAATTTTACTTGCTCAAAGCAAAACAAAATAGGGTATTTCCCAAGCTTCCAAACAAAACAAAAAGAACAAGTAGCAACATTTGAAAAAATAAATCTATCTTTATTCTTAAACAGCACAAGTGTTGTCATCTACATGTTAAAAATCGATTTAATAATATTTTCAGAATGTATTTTATTGGCAACATTAAGTATTATAGCTTCAATATTATTCTATTAGTATTTTAGAGCCTAAATTGGGTATGTTGCCGAAAAGCAACACCCGGCATTTAAGGGTTAAATAAATTTCCTTTCATACTATCCGCTGAAATAAATTCATCCATCCATCACAACAGTAACCTGTACGTTTGAATATTGTACACGCTAAACTTTGTTATATAGAATATATTTTTCGTAATATGGTGATTAGTTTGCATGTTAATGGCGTTCAAAGTCAAGGTTCAGCAGAAAATTCCGTTAAGTAGAAAATTTTGTTAAATATCGACTTCCTGAAAGAGAAGTTCGACTGTATATTCGCTACAGCACTGTCTTTGAGCAGTAATTGCTGGAAGTGTCTTTAAATTTCGGTATGTGCTTTTAAATTTTACTAATGTTTTACACGTTAATCGTTGTGTAAAAATTCTATAAGTAGTATACAAGGCAGCGCAAATAAATCCACGCACCATTCTTTTAATTAGTGGAAATTGCTGAAAGGGGAATTTTCAAATGTGTTTATTTCCCAACTCAAGTAAATGTTGGCATGAATGTAGTTTATAGATACAAATTTATATATCATATACAGGAACTGCTCAAAGAGCTCGTATAATTTTCCAACTGTAGATGAGAATTGCTCAAATTGAGTTTCCAAATATGTTAGGCGTTTCTAAATGGTTCAATTAGGCATCATATTTCAATATATTAAACTCTGAAGTTCTGTTACATTACTTTGAATGTATTGCAAAGTGTTTCTTAATGTATGCTGGACGCATACATTAAGTAATATGATTTTTATATGATTTTTATTTCTTGTTTTATTTCCCGTCTGTGCTCAGCATGACGACAAAAGTGGAGGGTATTTAAAATCTGAAAATTTGTCTACGTTATACTACGTTTTAAGGACTTAATCAATGACATTAATAATTTTTCTCATTTTACAAAATTTTCAGCTTGTAATATAGACCCCTCTTCCAGAGATCAATTCAATCACATACCTTAATGAAAATCTACTACGCGTTCTTTCTTTCTGGGGGATTCAGCAAAATGTGATGTTAAAAGAGGCTCAGTCACTCACATCATTTGTCATTCGTTCATGTCTGTTAAATTTTCAAACGGAAAATTTTGAGATCGGTATAATGGAAAAGCGGATAAAAATTGTAAAGGTCACATAATTACTGAATATGTGATAGAGAATTATTAGATGATTTCAAAATTATTCGGATGTAAGACGAATAAAATTCATTAGACAAAAATAAAATAAATGAAAATTCCGAGATACATGCATAGGGGGATTGGAATAGTAGAGATCATGTAATTGCTGAACATGTGGTATGCAATAATTATACAATTTAAAAATTATTCGGATATAAGACCAGTGAAAAGCTTTAGACAAAAATAAAATAAATGAAAACTCCGACATATATGGATCGGTAGATTAGAATAGTAGAGATCTTGTAATTGCTGAACATTTGATATGAAATAACTATGCGATTTCAAAACTATTCGGATATAAGACCAGTGAAATTCTTTAAACAAAAATAAAATAAATGAAATTTCCGAGATACATGTATCGGTAGATTGGAATAGTAGAGTTCATGTAATTGCTGAATATATGTATGAAATAATTATGCGATTTAAAAAAATATTCGGATATAAAACCAGTGAAATTCTCTAGGCAAAAATAAAATAATAAAAAATTCCGAGAGAGATGGATTGGTGGATTGGAATAATAGAGGTCATGTAATTGCAGAATATATGATATAAAATAATTATGCAATTTAAAAATTATTCGCATATAAAACCACTAGAATTCATCAGATCATTCGCGAACAAAATTTATGTTACGGATATCCATGACTTGTCGAATTAAAAGAAGTTAATCACCACTTCAATAATTATTGTGATTCCAGAAATATTTGAGAATGGTGGCTGGCAAACCAAGAATAAGCTTGATATTCTGTGAAGTTTTAAAACTGTCTCTATTGAAATATTACCTACATAAATGTAATCGGTTCTCAATTTTTTATCAAACTATGCTGAATTGTTTGCAGTGAGTGATTGAGTCAGTGAATTTAGGGCCGACATTTAAGAAACATATTGGTGGTGGTGGAGCTTTGAGGCTAAAAACCATTTGTTTGATTTTCTTATGCACATCTGAGAAACAATTACAACAGCTTTATTCAAAGCCTGTGTTAGGAGGAACGGGGCCAAATAGGGAACGATTTTGGGCGGATCGAGGTCCAGAGTATACGAAAGTGTTTAATTTTGGAAAACACTATTTTCTAATCGTTATCTTTGTTTTATTTAATTGAATAATTCTGCAATATTACAATTAGATATAATTAATATTAAGCAGCTCTATGCAGCCTGACGTCAATAGGCAATATACACCAATGTCTGCATAATCATAAAATTATATTAAACAAAATCATTTAAAATTCAAACGTCTATTTCAGAAAATTAGTTAATATCCATATATAAAAATGAAAAATGAAACATTATTATTAATAATATAAAGTTTGTTTTCATTCTTCTTTTCTGAAAATACTTTTGGAAGTTTGTCGAAGTTTAAATTCCTGCTAATTGGAGATTCAATAGATTTGATTGCTAAGCTCCTCCAACGTTCATGCTAATTTGATAATCTCAAATAAGTTTCGATTTTAGAAAAACTCTTTCTTTAAATGCCAAATCATTTAAACTGACAAGAAAATACAAAAATAAATAAATAAATTTCAAATTACGGTAGATCTATTCTTGGAAGCAAAGAATTCGAGCATTTGTATGTAATTTTGAACTCTTGATAATCGAATATGCATTAGTACTCCCATTTTCGCACAGAGTTTTTCGATTATTTTTTTGTTTGGGGGCGGGGTGGCGGCCCCAACATGCCAGGCCCACTTTCAGATCTGTTGTGCATTTCATTATAGCGCCTTTGAGCAGGGTTGGAAAATTTCAGATGAATCTAAATAAATTTTGATAATACTACTTTATCTATAACTCAATTAAGCATTGCATTATATGTAAATTATACACTGTAAAAAAAAAATCTGTAAAGTTATTAAAATTCTTCTAGGGAACTGGGATTCCTAGAACTTCTTATGTAACAGCAACAATAAAAATTCATGTAATTCTTTTGCACCGTAAACCAAAAAAAAAAAAACAAACTGTAAGGTTACTAAGAATTTATCAGCAAATTGGGATGCTTAGAACTTTTATGTAACTGCAACAAGGGTTAGAGATAAAATGTTAGTAATATTACTCTGATTTTATTAGATTCTTCTGTAAAGCTACAGATTTCTATGGCTTTACAAAAACTAGTTTTGCTGATTTACTTCTTTTTTGTACAGTGTACTGATAAAAGTTTAGAAAACTTTATATCTGTAGAATTAGAGATTTGTTTTAGAGTGTACATATTATACATAAATTAATAACTTAAAATTATATAGAAGAACGTTTTAAGATGTTCGCAACATAGTAGCTTTCTTTCTATTACATTCTTATCCAGGCAGGTATGTAGAGAAAAAACATTTGATCGTGCAAGTATTAGGAACGAAATAATTACACCGATTATAACTTTTAAATCCACAAGAAGACCTCTTAAATAATTCATTTTAGATAGTGATGTTAGATAGTGTCGTCTAGCTGTGAAACAGAACTAATACTTTGAATTGTTAAAGAATATATTTCTTGAAACATATCTTTAAAAAAGTATTTTTTATGCATCTATGGAAAAATATTTACAGATAGAAATATCTACAAATAATTTCAGATACGAATGCAAATGAATTTGTAATTTGCAAGCATTTTTATGCTTTCGGTAAGCAGTTATGTACAGTCGTGGAAAAAAAAGTAAACACCCCCTACTAACTCCTTAGCAAATTATCGTAAAAGAAAGTTACTGGTACCGAACGATTGGAAATAAATTCTACTTTTAAATGATGTACAGAGTGATCTTTTTTAAAGTGACAGTGTTTGGAGCGCCCTGTAGCGCGATCTAATAGCCGAAATGGCACCAAACTTGGTATTTAGACTAATCAAGACATGGGATAAAGGATTCCGTAAAAAAAATAGTTCCAAAAATTGCCGCTAGGTCATTTTGTGGCCTTTTGCAAAGTATAAAATGTCAGAAAAGAAAATTACTAACACATACAATCGTACACTTAAATTATTAATGTTTATTTACTACATTAACTTCCCCGGTGAGGAATTAGACCACCTTCAATGTGAGCACCGTTCTCAGAAATAACACCGCGCATTCTGTGCACAACGTTCTCCACAGCCGTACGTAACATATCACGAGGAATATTCCGCACTGTCTTTGTTATGTTGTCCTTTAGAATAGACAAATTTGATACTCCACCAACATAAACTTGAGATTTCAAATAACCCCAGAGCCAAAAATCGCATGGCGTGAGGTCAGGGAAATGAGGCGGCCATGTAACTGGAAAACTCCGATTTATGACTCTATCATCAGTGAAGTTTTGGCCCAACAGCTGCTTTACCTTAATACTAATGTGTGGCGGAGCACCATCCTGCATAAAGATTGTCTGTTGGAGACGGTTTCTTTGCTGAAGTTGTGGAATAACAAACGTTTCCAACATATCGTGGTACCTTTCTGCAATTATGGTGTACGTTTCGGGTCCTGTTGGAGTGATGGTCTCAAAAAAGAAAGGCCCAATTACGAATTCGGCTGTGAAACCACATCAAACAGTGACTTTTGGGGAATTTAATGGGATTTCATGCACGGTGTGGGGCTGCTCAGAAGCCCAAATTCGGCTATTTTGTGTGTTTACGGAACCATTGAGATAAAAATGGCACTCATCTCCACACAGAATGTGCCATGGGAAAGAATCATCAATTTCTACCCTGGCAAGAAACGATAAAGCGGATGTCACTCGCTTATCATAATGACTTTGTTTCAGTTTGTGCAAGCGGCTGATTTTGTTGGGGTAAAATCCAATAACGTGCCGCAAAACTCTCCATACCGTGGAATAATTCATGTCCAATTGTCGAGCTACACCCCGGGCGCTGCTAGTACCAGCAATGGTTCCCTGCGATTATTCGACAACTGCAGTTGCCACATCAGTTATTACATCTTCTGATACTTGTTTACGTCCTCTCTCAGCGCGAATGGTCAGTGACCCCGTGCCCTCGATCTTTTTAATCATTTTCTTAAGACCATTCAGCGATAAAGACCCCTTTCGTAATTTTTTTCTGGTTCGAAATTCCCAAAGAGATGCGGATGCATTACATTGATTCATATAATACAGCTTCACCAGTAACGCACGTTCCGGTAACGTGAGAGGCATGTCCACAGGATCTCGTTTATTTCAACTGAGATTATTTGTCGGAGCTGTCTACTACTTTCTTTTATTGCCCTGTTACTGGCGCTGTCATCACACAACATATGCATTTTTCTTTGATACCCGTGTTTTATGCTAATTCTCGTTATTGTAAGCTACAGCTTACAGCCACAAAATGCCTTAGCGGCGATTTTTGGAACTATTTTTTTCACGGAATAATTTTCCCATGTCTTGATTAGTCTAAATACCAAGTTTGGTGCCATTTCGGCAATTAGATCGCGCTACAGGGCGCTCTAAATACTGTCACATTAAAAAAGATCACCCTATATATAAAATTTGCTTAGGGGACCCTCTACATATTAAAACGAACCATAACTTTGTTTTTTACAATAGCAGTACACAATTCTGACTGCATAAATGAACTCCACACCCTTCAATTAGCCTAAAAACAAATTTTTATGCAATCCGTACGATAAGTTTCTGAGAAATTAATTATTTTAAAACGAGCTTATTTTAGGGGCTGTATCCAAATTGAAATTCGGTACTCCATTTTGCCCGAGAGAGCCTCCTTCTTGATCAAGGCGAATTAAACGTTACTCAAGCAGTCACTGAAGACTGCTAGATTACAGGATAGCAGAAGAAATTTCAAAATATCTAGTTACTTCTTTCATAGATGGCCCATTAAACCATCATTTTCCATTTTTTTAAGAATAATTTGAAAATTACTTGCAAGAAAAATGTGAAATTTTGGATTTCCATAAAACAGGACTTAATAAATCTAAATCCATCAAAAAAATTGTAGGTAGCAGTTCATAATTTTTCCCAATATTAATTTCATAATTCATTGCATAAAATTATACAAATTGCAAATTCAACGTATTTATGTTTCGGTATTTTATTATTATTGCTACATAAAAAATTAACACATTAGGAGTATAATTTCAGGAGATATAAATAAAAATATGAAAATGTAATTTAACATTAGAAGCACTAAATTTTGAATGTTTATAACTCAAACACTTATCATTCAGATGAGTTGAAATTTGGTGTCTAGGCATAGTTTCAACCGAGGATTTGAAATATCATACTAAACTTGGGTATTACTACTGAAAAAAATGATGTTTGGGTTAGTTTTAATATGTAGATTCCCCCCTAAGCAAATGTTATATACATCACTTAAAAGTAGACTTTATTTCCAATCGCTCGGTACCAGTACCTTTCTTCTACGCTAATTTGCTCAGGAGTTAGCAGGGGGTGTTTATTTTTTTTTCCACGACTGTAAATTAAACTTTTGATTTTTAAAAATGAATTTGCTTTCTAGTCCAGCCAATAGAGACCATTTAGGGGCTCTACCTAGCAAATATTCATGGTAGTTCTGGAAAAAGGCTTACACTATATGTTTTTTGAGTCGCTGAATCCGATTTTGTAACTTAACACCAAAATTTCCCCCCGGAACCCCCCTTAAATTTTGGTAAAATGCCCCCTTAAAGGGTTTTTACTAAAAAAATCAATTTTTTTTATTGTTTTAGGGAAAAAGTATCTAGAAATTCTGAAAGTAGACAAAATTTGCAACAATTTATATATATGAGATTATGACGTAGGATGAAGGGGGAGGGGGGATTTGCCTCGGAACATGCGCCGCGGTGCTGCTTGGACTAAGTTGCGCAATTCCACATAACCCCTCACATCAATTACATTCGCCCTCCCATCTCCCCTCCGAACTTTCCCTATAAGGTTTACTTTAAGTTTTTTGGGTCGCTGAATCCGAGTATTTAACATCCCACAAAATTTCGCCCCGTGCAACCCCCAAAATAGATGTTTTTTAATTAAATTTTTTTATTGTTTTAGGGGAAAAGTATCTAGAAATTCATAAAGTAGAGAAAATTTAGAACAAATAGGATACATGACATTACGACGTAGGAGGAACGGGGAGGGACAGGGCTGCCTCGAAACATTCCCCGCGCGCTGTTCTCAAAAACCATTTTTTTTCAAAAAATCAATTTTTTGGAGGTTTTCCGGGGGAAAGTTTCGTGGGAAGTTACAAATTCAGATTCAGTGACCCCAAAAATCATAAAGTGGGTCGAAATTCAGAACTAGCATTAATTTTGCCAGGCAACATCCCCTATTGCCTGGACTTGCATAACTTACAAGGGAACCACTTTTGGTGTTGCTCGCACCTAGCATTAAGACCTGGTGCATTTTAAAGCCCTATATTATGAAGTTGAGAATCTATAAAATTTTTCTGTTAAAATAATATTTCTTGATTATACAGCAGAATAACTTTCTGAAAATGCAATTTTCGAGACCACTTATCGGACTATTAACATTGAATTTTTTTTAAAGAAAAGCATTTAAAAATAAAAATTAGTTAATAATAAGTATAAAATATTGAAAAAATTTGAAAATTCCTTCAAAAACCCACGAATTTGATTTTGAAAAATTGCAACTTTATATTCATATTTTTGGCGGGGAAACAGTTGGCGTTTGTTTTCAAGAGTAGAGCTTTCCGGCAACCCTAGCCAAATGTCATAGCTGAATTTGTAATAGCTAGAAATTGCAACGTTCGTTCTATTTCGCCACAGTAATTTTTGTAAATTGTGTAAAAATATTAATTTACTTTTACCGAAGGATCATTTAATACAGCAACATTTCATTTTAAACATTTGAAACTTTATTTCATTCGATTTCAAAAGAAAATACTAGTTTGCTTATTTTGTATTTCACTAAAAAATAGTTTTCAATGATCTTCGAAGCTTTTATAGAATTATATTTATTACTTATACATTTATCGTCTGCATAGGAAAAAAAATAAAAACCTAATATTTGTTCCTTATGCTATCAATTATAAAAAAAAATCGCAATCTGATATAATTCTAGTAATTGTTCTGTACATTTTCTCTTAAATAAATAACTCTCTTGGATAAAGCGGGCGGAAAAATTGTAGCGCCATATTTGGCGACTTAACTCACTTTTGGCGTGAAATAAACAAATAAATATGCATTAATAAAAAAAATAAAAGTATAAAAAAGTATATAAAATATTATTTTAACAGAGAAATTTTTTCGGTTCTCTAACTTTTATGTATAGGGCTACAAAACGCACCAGGTCTCGATGCTAGGTGCGAGCAACACCAAAAGTGGTTCCCTTGTTAGGCACATAGCGCCGCAGTGTATGTTCCGAGGCGGCCCTCTCCCACCCCGTTCATCCTACGTCGTAATTTCATATATCCTATTTGTTGCAAATTTTGTCTACTTTCTGAATTTCGTAATGACTTTCACCTAAAACAATAAAAAATTTAATTTAAAAACAACTATTTTTTTTGGGGGGGGGGGGGTGCGAGGGGAGAATTTTTGGGGGGAAGTTAAAAATTCGGATTCAGCTACCCAAAAAACTTAAAGTAAACGTTTTAGGGAAAGTTCGGAGGGGAGATGGGAGGGCGAATGTAAACGATGTGAGTGTTTAAGTGGAATTGGGCAAATTAGTCCACGCAGCACCGCGGCGCATGTTCCGAGGCAGATCCCCTCTTCCCCTTCATCCTACGTCATAATGTCATATATCTAATTTGTTGCAAATTTTGTCTACTTTCTGAATTTCTAGATACTTTTCCCCTAAAACAATTAAAAAATTGATTTTTTTAATAAAAACCTTTTTTGGGGGGCATTTTACCAAAATTTAGGGGGTGGGGGGTTGCCGGGGGAAATTTTGATGGGAAGTTACAAATTCGGATTCATCGACCCAAAAAACACAAAATAAGCCAATTTCCAGAACTATCATTAATTTTGCCAGGTAAAATCCCCTATTGCCTGGACTATTCTGCAATATTTATTTACAGATAGTATTCTTTAGAATGTCCGAAAATGTAATGATACATTTTCTAGTTTTCAAATTAAAACACGTTAATACGTGATTTTTTTTTTTGTATATGAACGACTAAGAATATAATTATAAGCAAGACAGAATATATTATTTGCACAGCGTGATTTATAATTTGAGTTAGGCAAAATTCTCAAAACAGCCTTCCTATTTATACAACCTAATGATGTATTTAATATTATTATTTTAATTGAAATGTTTATAACCAATATATCCCTCACTATGCGGATTAACCATATATTCTATTTATAATCCAATTGCAATTTTCAATACTTTGCACACTTGTACTGAAAAAATAATTCTAAAAATGGTTTTTAGAATTTTATTTTACTGTGGGTGGTTGTTTACGTGAGAATTATAGAACAATTTTAAAGAACTATCACGTATCGTTTTTATGACACACATTCTCTATATCATAACACATTCTTATTACGTTTAATACCTGAGGCTCATACTATTAAACAGCTTAGAAAGAAGATTTTCAATAAACTAAACAGCTATTTTCGTTAAAAATTGCATTTATATTGTAGTTAAAAATATAGTGAAAAGGGATACACTTCAGCTAGTACTGATAAGCAATGTAATTTGGTAAAATAGACACGTATTATTTCGAAATAATTAAATATTTATATAAATATATTTCACTAAATGCACACAAAAGCATTAAAAATTTAAATTAAAATTTGCAATCTTATAATATAAAAGTTCATGTTATCTGTCATGAAAAAAATAACAGAATATTAAGGATTTAATTTTTTTGTAGCACGTAAAGTATGCAGTAAGTAAAACACCCGTATAAAAATTGCAGGAAGTATAAGGTTGTAAGTTTGGTTAAATGTTTTTTTCTAGATTAAAATATAACTGGCAAAAATTAATTATTCTTTTACGAATTACAAGGGGATTTCTTTTTTGTATAGATTCAATTCTAATAGAATGTATTTAAAGTGTTATATTCCGGCATGTGTTTTTTTATTATATAACAAAGAAAACACATAAAAGTAAGGAACACCGTATTTCCCTAGACAACGAATCATCCCGACAAAATATAGAGTTCAGTCAGTAGTTTGATTTGATATTTCAGAGAAATATTTTTCTCTGGAGACAACACATAACTCAGTGTATGATTCATCAAAGGAAAAGAATCCTGGACTAGTTCGAGATTTGGCTCAAAATTGAGAGATTTAGAAGGAGAAATTGGAAAGATTTTACTAAGTAGTTCCTTAATCTAAAATAAATTTCTCTTTCTGTATAAAATATATAAAAGAATAACATTATTTAAAGTAAAACATTGCAACAAAAGTCTAAAGATAAATTGTAAAATCTTTATACGATATTTCATTAGGAATCTTACATAGAACTTTACTACTTACTGCACTCCGTTATATACAAAGTAGGATTTAAAGCTAATTCCCTGGATTAAAAATTATCCCAAAAATATAGAAGTCATCCTATAAGGCGATTAAAAATTTTTTAACCGTTTGTTCTGTAGAGTAAAATCTATAAAAGAAAGACAAATTTGTTACTTTATTCTGAGTTGACATATGACTATATATATATATATATATAATTGCATGCCAAATCTCATATACTATAACGTTAGACAAAAAAAAAAAAATAATAATGAATTCAGTACAAAATTATGTGGAAAAATTACAATAATCAAGATAAAAATTTATAGAAATAAAATACGCGGAATAAAAATAGTCATTGTAATTCTTAATAAAACATCTATGTTTTTTAAATAAGAAAATAAATATATCTTAATTAAATTTATCTTTTAAACGCATTTAACAATTTGTATATATGAGTGACGTAACGGCAGTAGAAGTTGGCGACACTCATGTTTTCTTGGGGTTCCATTTAATTCGCACAATCGTGTTGGCTGATTGGTTAATAATGACAAAAATAGATGAAAATAAATAATGGAGAACAGTCAACTGAGCTAAATTCCACTTTTATTTAGCATATTAAAGAACAGTTTTAATAGGGAAATGCGCATTTCACTCGATGCTACACATATGATTTATTCCAGGTAGTAATTGAAATTTGTGAAGAAAAAAGGAACTTAACGTCCACTTTAGAATTCTTACAAAACATTTCATCTGAATTCTGACCTCCCACATTTAGTCTCTTTACACTACATCTTTTATTTACGTCGATACCCGTACACTGTTCTGTCCACTGTCTGCACGCCGCATATTGTAATGTCCGCTGTACTGCATGGCACACGTATCTGTATTTTCTCTCTCCACTTCTCCGTATTTCTCCAAGCTCTCAGCCTATCGGCACTTCATTTGGCTACTCAGCCTCTTATCTGACTGCCGCAGTCAATATTATACTTCATCGGCGCAAAGTTACTTTCAAATCAGCTTGTACTTCTCCTCCAATCATATTTACTTTTTGGGCAGTTTATTTATACTTCCGGTCGGCTTAATTTTGAGCTGAATCAGTTTCCTGTCGCCAAAGATTGTCCCAGAATATTCTAAAGCCAGGGAAGCAAACGCACATGGTATAAACAAAAATTAGTCTCTGCCATCGAGACTGCTTCTGGAAATAACTTTTTCCTCGCCAGATGATAAAAAAGATAAATAAGTTTTAAAGCATTGAACTATTTTAGAAGACACCTGGATATTTTTAAATAGAAGAATGAAAAAAAATAAATAGGTTTTTTAGACGGGATAAATTATGAGTTATAACATTTTAGTAACTAAATAAATAATTTAGAGCGATTTTATATACCGGGTTTTAATAGCAAATTTTAATAGGAATTTAAATAATAAAAGGTTTTATTAAAGAAATATAAATAGTTAGAATCATTTTTAGATTTACGCACTTTGGAATAAATATTATTAGATGGATTAGGATCTTATGAATATTAATAGACTAGGGTTTTAGCTTTATAACCCGGTATACAATATGGAATATTATGAAAAAGGGAAATATATATAGAATAATTGTAACCTTGGCGAAAAATTTTTAATTTTGTAATATTAATATATATATATATATATATATATATATATATATATATATATATATATAACATTATAACATTAATATAACAGTACCTACCACCCACAAAAATTGTGATAGTATGAATGAAATGACAATAACACAGTATCCCCCAGACATATATATATACATATATAAACCAGTAAAAGAACCTGAACTAGCCTAAACTAGCGCACCCCCCTCACAGAACAAGAAGATTAATATAACAAGATATAATTTGTTTTTTGTTGGCTATTATTATACTTTACGTTTATATATATATATATATATATATATTATATGTCATGACAAAAATGAAAAAATGTTTAAAAAAATACAGTTGATGGCTTTGCTTTGAAAACAACACAGTTCAAAACGTGTTTATATGGGGTAAGAATTTCAGTTATATCATTTTGATATATGTATATTAGAATTTTTTCCCTTCCTTTTTCTGTTAACATTGGCCTGGTAACTGTATTTAATTGTATACCAGTAAAGGAAAATTCATTAAAATGGTTAAATATTGACATATTTAAACTAAAAGTACAACTTTATTTTTAATTAAATGTTTCTTTTTGTGCTATTTCGGTATCATATTTCTGTCGAACTAGATTATGCCCTCTTTGTAAAAGATTTTTTTTAATTTTTTAGATTTTATTTTAAATACTGCAGAATTATCACCAAATATGTTTCCTTTAAACAAAATCAAAGTCTTGTTATAGGAATGACAGTTTGCGTAAATATCTTTCATAGACAAGCTTTTATCTAACTTCTGCAAAAGGTGCAGACATTTTATGGTTAAAAAGTACGAATTCTTAAACATTAGTTGAAGCAACTTATGCCATTTTAATCTCGTTTCTTGTGTAGAAAATATTCTCATCAAAGTGATTTTCGTAAAGAAGTTTATCAAAATTAGAAGAATAGAGGCACTTGCGGATAGATTAATGACATTTTAGCATGAGAAATACTAGTTATATTTAAATTATTTTGAATTAAAAAGAGCCTTTAGCGCACGCTTTAATTATATATTGCATTCATTTTTCAGAGACTTGGATAAATTATTACATTAAAGATGAATAAAACTGTACATAGGATATTCGCCTAGGATGTCTCGTTTTAAATCGTGAATCTGTTATAAGCTTTAAAAATTCAGGTTACACTTGTAGCTCATAACCTGCAAAAAATCAAGTCAAAAATGTCCTGTAAGAAATCGATCTCCGCAATCCTGTGCAAAAAACCACAAATGTTTTAAAAAATAAAGAAAAATCATGCGTTAAGCATGCTATTATGAAACACTTTATAACACTTAAATATTTTAACAAACTACACAGTAAAAGGATAAAACGATTAAAAATCAGATTTCAACAATTACTACACATAGCAGAAAAGCTTCCCCAATGCTTTTATGCAGCTTCCTATATGATCTATAGATTTGTTTATATTCTGTATCTTATTCTAAACTTTAGTTTAGATAAAAACGATAACACAGCATATAATTAACCTTTAGCAACTTCTACCAAGACAGGAAGCATACTTGAATTCTTTTGAACAGCCCTGTATATTATCTAAAGACTTCTACACACGCCACTTATTAAGCTGAAATTTAATTGATGCAAAAGCACGTTTAAAACTACTGATATCATAATTCCAAGAAGTACTATCGATAGGTGGCATGTATAGAGTTTTTTGCATAACCCTGTACATGAAATATCTGAGTATACTAAATGTAGTTGAGTTTGAAAATAATCAAATAAAAAAAAACACCTTTAAGCAATTCACACTCACTCTAAGTAATGCTTCCGAATTCAGTGTAGCCCTGTATATGGTACATAGAATTTATGTACTCCACGTAGCGTGCAAAAATTTAATTAAACTTTAAACGCGTACCATAATGGAAAACGCACTTTCAGTAATCATTCCTAATAGACAATACTTCAGATACAGTATCGTATCCGAAATCTTTTATGTGTCCCTGTAAATGAACGATAAATGTGATGCACATCGCATTTTACAGCAACAATCTTGAAGTAAACCTCTGTGAATTATATCAATTTAACCATGTTTAAAATAGTGTAACATAATTAAAATGCGATGCAAAAAGTTTTTCTGGGTAGATTATTATTTAACCGACTCTTTTGTGTGACCCTGTAAATGAATGATAAATGCTTTGCACTCCACATTATTCAGAAAACATCTTTTAGTACACTTCAGAAATTCAAACCAATTCCTTTATGTTTGTAACAGAGTAACAGCATGAAAGTATGCCGCAAAGAATTTTTCTTCATAGACCATAGTATAACGGAATAGTTTTGAGATCCCCGTACGCTTACCGAATGTGCTACAGATAACGTATTCTATCCTAACCATCTTTTAGTGCACCCCAATAATGCATTATAAGTTTCATTATGTTAAAAAATTTGTACACTATTAAAATAAACCGGAAATGATTTTCAACATAGACACTATTATAATGGAATACGGGTGATTCAGAAAACACACTCCTTCTTGGTAACGGGCAATAACTGCGCCAACATCGTGCCAAAACATCGCTTGGGTAATTGCAAATTTTGCTTTTTGTTCTTTTTGATAAAATGTATTGCTTTCAAAAGTATATATTTTTTAAAGGAGTTTTATTTAACATATTTTTTATTTATTTTCATTGCCGCCATTTTGAAATTGCGCGTTTTTGCGTAGTGTCCTGGGGACAAGACGCAATAAAAGGCCAGTTTGGCGATTTTTTGAAATCACGCCAAGAAAAAAGTGTTCTCCGATCACACCCTGAATACTTTTGAATGCCCATGTAAATAAACTATGAATGTTACATACGGTAATTTCAATATCGAACATTCCATGTGAAACCTCAATAACGTATATCAATTACATGTCAATACAAGCAGGCTGCATGTCGCAGACGGCAGACAGACAAACCGAAGTCACAAAACACTTTTCAGCTATGTTGGTAAGTGTTAATGGAGACATGCAAACAAAAAAATTCAATAGAAATATCCTATACATTTAAAATTAGCTGTCGAGTGTCATCGCGTGGTTTGTGTCAGCTCATAACAACTCTCCCCAAATAGGATTATTAGATAGTATTATTATAGTGTATTGGATTGTGTGATTTTTGTATAGGCGTTATTGGATAGAATATATTAATTATGAATGCATGACATACCAAGGACACGGGCACTCGGGGTATGGCATAACAAGGGTGCTTACTGATTGTATTTTTGAACCAATGTTTACAGATAATCAGTTTCGTTTTAATTATTTCCAAAAATTGTTGCAAATTCTGAATAAAATAAGCCAAAGATTACTTTTCGTAAAATAGCGGAAAGAAATAAAAAATTCGACGCACCTGATGTATATAATAATCTCCACGTATGCTCCTGGGTTAAAACCATTTTCTTGAAAGTTTTTTATCAGTCAAAAATTAATGTTTATCTTTTACAATAATATTAAAATATTTTATTTCAGAATATTTTAACTTAGAAATTTCTGTCATTCCTAAAACATCAATTCCCCTTACAATTAATTTACCTGTTAACATTCACTTTAAATTCCCGCTGATCCTTTACTTTCAGTTTATCAGTGCTTTTGTTCCGTATTATCTTCCCCTTACATTCTGCACTTAGCATGTGCGGTGAACGGCCTAAATTTGCCTCAAAGAGAGATTTCTCTTGTCACTTGCATTTCATTAAGCTGTTTTGAATAGCTCTTCAGATATTCTAATTTGTAGCGGAAGACAGATATTTGTATTACATTTATCGGCAGATTTCAGTGGAGTCTTAGTGAGAGTGAATAAGTCAAGTACATGAAACAGAATAATTGCTTATACGAAAATAAGTTGGGAACAAATATAATAAATATTAGTGCCAAATATTATATTTTGAGATTAGTTAAGTAATTGTAAACTGAAAAAAAGTCAAATCATTGGAATTTCACAACTAGATTTCTTACTATTATAGCTATTATGTACACACACAGACACTTACACACTTCCTAACAAAAGTAGTCGTGGGGAAGACTGTAATACTTTCCCATCAGGGTTATGCATAATATAAAATATGAAAATAAAACATGTTAAACTATTTGTAAAGCTAAGGTTATAATACTACCGGGATAACTAAGGTTACTGAAATTCAATTAGGCTTTGTGGCACTATTGCATTCTAAGCACATACCAAATTTCAAGTCTCTATCTCAATTTTTTCGGTAGATAGAGTGTTTAAAATCGTGGCTTGATGACGTCATAAACATTAAATGCTCTATTACTAAAATGCGTAAAAGAAACATCCTAATAGCCCCAAAAAATGATAATCATAATAACTAACAGTTTAGTGCGTCGTATTAAGAGTCTCATTTCCATTTAAAATATACCTTCGACATTAAATTTGAATGAAATACAGGGTCCTGAAAAATCGAAGATTGTGGAAAATATGATTACAAATATCTCGGCAACTAATTGTCCGATCGACTTCATTCTTTATGCAAAATTTATAATTTTTATTGTCATTTATATTTTATATTCACTCCTTAAAATTAACAATTTCGAGACTTTTTATATACCTTTTATCCGAACGACTATTTCGAAAGTAAAAAAAAAAATAATTCAGCATAATCGAGGTTAATGAAATTAAATAGTCTTCTTCTGATCATTACATACTAAGTATACACGAAATTTCAAGTCTCTATCCCAATTTGTTCGGGATATAGAGAGTTTATCAGTGGAAGAATAACAGAGTGAAATATTAGCATATTTTCCAACCTCCCGATTTTTTTCATAATAATATTTTTATGCAGAAATACTTGCTTTATACAATCGCAGTTTTAAAGAAATTAAATAAAGAAAACATTTTTGTAAGATTTTCCTGGTATCCAAAAAATCGGGAGATTGGCAACTATGCATTAACCATCCAAATACGAGGAAAAAATTAAGAAAAATGTCATGAAAAAGTATTCCTAATTTCGTCCCCGGGGCGAAAACAAGAACTGCAAGGGGGACGAAATTGGGTCCACGCTATTTCCGAATATTACGGATCTTCAGTTCCCGTAAGATGAACGAACTGAGCGTCCTAAAACTCACTGTATGTTACTGTCAGCATATTACCAACGCAAAATACTTGCAATGAATAAGATATAAATACTTACAGTACAGTAAATAACGTTCTACAAATGACGTAATGAGAACTCAGATCTTCTAAAAATAGGTAATTCGCCGTCTTTAATTTATATCCTGGGCGAACGAAACTTTCAACACTGACCCCTTTTACCTTTCGTCCCCTGTGCCTTGCGTCATAAGTGGTGCCACTTTCGCAGAAGCGGAGAAGTTAAGGGGGACGAAATTAGGAGAGGGGAAGAAATATGGACACTTTACCCTATACGTATTTGGTTATGCTTAACAAACTCCCCTAAGATGCGAAGGATCAGTAAACTGGAGAATTAGATTCGAAACTTTTCAGCATTTTGTATGTCCTCGCGATTAAGAAGTTTGAATGTGTTTTGTGTGTTTCAGTAAACAAATCATAAGAGTTAAATAATTGGTTAACGAACTCATCCAAAATACGATCAAGATCAACACATTATCAGAAATAGGTTCGCTATATTTCAGTGTGTTTCAGACGAGTGTTACAAGATTTGAATTATACACACATATATATATATATATATATATAAACAAAGAGAGTTCAAAACTTACACTTAAAAATAAATTTAGTTGTAAGAAAACTTTAACGCAGTGAAACATAACATATAAGGGAGAACAAATTCAACATAAAAAATCTTACTTTTCTGAAACTTATTTCTGTGTAAAACAGCCTATAACGTGAAAATATTTCTTCGAAGATAGTCGCTTTTAACTAATGGGAAAGATCCCATAAAGCAAAAGTACAGGAGCATATTCGCTATTTTCCGGAAGTAATTTAATATCAAGAGTTATTCTATCTTTAAGTTCATCCCTTTTACCATTTTATGTAGAACATATTTTAAGTCATGAATATTGAATTTAATATTTCAGTATGTTTCTTTAATATCATTTTTCCATAAAATGCATTTCGCAATATATATTTACTCTAAAGCGGTGAAATAAATTGCCCGTGAAAATAAAATTTCAGTGCAAAAGAATATTTTCAAGTCATTAATCAAAAGTCACAAAGGCAAAACTTTCAAACGTTGTCGTTTTGGGATACTTATTTTTAAATTATGGGCGTTTTAAATCAGAATTCAGTAGGTATTTGTAGCATACATTTTTAGAATATTGCACCGTAATAATAAATAACTTTTCATATTATTTCAGATCACTGCTCATTATGCACAGTATATATTTTTCTGTTACGATGATAATAAATTTTGTATTTCTTTACAAGTTTTCGTTGCTGTTCAATACTGTGTTATTTGAAAAATTAATATTTAAGGGGACCTTCTACATTAGGAGACCAAAAATAGCACTTTTTATGATTTTTTTGTAAGAAAATTGCATGATGGATCTTCTAAAAATTCTATCAGTTTATTGCACATATCTTAAGGTATACACAAGAATTTTTTAATTAGGTTTTGTTACTTCTACTGTAAGTTATAAATATGTTCAACTGCTTTGAAAAATTTCGTCAAGCGCCTTGTAGAATTATCTGAAACACAAAAATATTTTTTTTTCTTAAACTTCGTCAGTATAGCTTCTAATTAAGTTAAAGGAACCCATAAATTTATTAAAAAAAGTTATGTAATGTATAATTTAAAAAAAAAAAAATTGTTAAAAAAATCGTTCTTATTTGATATTAACTTTTTAAAAAATAATTTTAGTAAAAGCTTTAATTCATATCGAAGGCAATTAAATAAGATTTAATAAAAAAAAAAATCAAGATGATCCATTGAGTAGTGCCCACCGTGTCAAAAAATGTGGTTGACACGTTGGGCAAGATTAAAAAAAACAACTCAATGGATAATCTTGATTTTTTATTTAATTAAAGCTTATTTAATTGTCTTCGATATGAATTAAAGCTTTTAATAAAATTATTAAAAAAAAAGTTATTAACAAATAAGAACGAATTTTTTTTACAAAAAAAAAAAAAAAAAAAAAAAAAAAAAAAAAAATGGTTTTTTTTTTAGCAGCCATTACAAAACTTTTTTTAAAAATACATTTATGGGTTCCTTTAATTTTACTAGAAGCTATACTCACCAAGTTTACTAAAAAAATTATTTTTGTGTTTCAGATATTTCTACAAGGCGCTATCATGTCAACTGTCCAGACGAAATTTTCCAAAGTAGTTCATATTTGTTTATAACTTAGAGTAGAAGCAACAAAATCTAATAAATAAATTCTTGTTTATACCTTGAGATATGTACAATAAACTGTTAAAGTTTCAAAAAGATCCATCATGCAGTCTTCTTACAAAAAAATCATAAAAAAGTGCTTTTTTTGTCTCCTGATGTAGAAGATGCCCTTATCAACAGAAATAATTCACAAACTACTACCTGACTAAAAAAGGAAATTATATTCTTTCAAAATGTTAAAAGCTCATAAACTAAAATGCTATTATAACTAAGAATATCTTTCAGAAAAATAACTAAAATTTATGACTGAATTCATTATCTCTGAATCAAAATTATTTACCATAAGGTATATTGCAATTCCTCTAAAGTATAACTATTCCTGAAAAGAATGAAAATTGATCCAATGTGGGAATGACCAATGAATGGTAAAAAGAAATTTCTTTCTTATGTGGAACTCGAACACGATTTTATGTATCTCTATTAAGTAACATAAAGATCTACTAAAAATAATTTTAACAGTTTTCGAAAATTAATTATAATTAACATCGAAGTCATTAAAAATTCAGTTATAGAAACGTACACTAACTTAGTTATCATTAGTATCAGTATTGTCTAAAGATAACACAAACTTGTTTTCCAATGTGATTACTATTTTTTTTTCATTATTGTTAGGAAATATCAAAAACTGTATTTTAACGTACTATATTTAATTGCTAAAAGGTATAAATTAAAACTTCAACAAGTTTGAAATTGCTCGTCAAACGTGGCAAATGAGGTGCGTTCGTACTATAACTAGTTTTATAATTATTTTTTGCACCCCATATTGTACTGAATGTATATTTTTTTGCACTTCATAAGTGCATAGTCCGTAACATCATTAAAATCCACTTGCAATATTTTTTTTCCCCATTCCCCGTAATGCAACGGAAAACTTTTGACTGTCCCTGTCATTAAACTTTACATCCGATTTTCATAAAATTTGAAATGGCTAGACAAAATTTTACAGCAATTATATATTTAAAATTTCAGACCCTTCGTATTCTGTAACATCATTGAAATGCACTTGCAATAATTTTTTCCCATTGGCCGTAATGTAACGGAAAACCTTTGACTGTCCCTGTAATTAAACTATACATCCGATTTTCATAAAATTGGAAATAGCTCGACAAAATTTTGCAACAATTATATATTTAAAATTTCAGACGATTCGGAAGGCTGTAACAACATTAAAATGCACTTGCAATAATTTTTCCCATTGGCCGTAATGTAAAGAAAAACTTTTGACTGTCCCTGTAATTAAACTATACATCCGATTTTTAGGTGCGTTCGTAATTATATAAATACGTAGCACCTATAGTCGTCGTTCAGTCCGTCTGTCCGTCTGTCCGTCCGTCCGTCCGTCCGTCCGTCTGTCCGCATATAACTGAGCAAAAACTACCCAACAGAATGGTCTGAAATTTCAAATGTATGATTGGTGCAAAATTTTGTCGAGCCATTTCAAATTTTATTCCCTGTAATTAAACTATACATCCGATTTTTATAAAATTTGAAATGGCTCGACAAAATTTTGCACCAATCATACATTTGAAATTTCAGACCATTCTGTTGGGTAGTTTTTGCTCTGGACGGACGGACAGACGGACAGACGGACTGAACGACGACTATAGGTGCTACGTATTTATATAATTACGAACGCACCTAAAAACAGTAAAAGTAGCTTTATTTGATTGTTTACACGTTTAGACCCTACCCGAGATCATTACAAAACAAATAAATGAAAATATTCTAAAACTGCACAGTCTGTGAAACGCAAGCATTCAATTTTTCACGTACTCTTTCAAATCATGCTCAAGATTATCCCCGGTATACTATTTCTTTCTCTCAGCTATTAAAGTGTCGTCTCCAAAAAATAACGTTCCGTTGTATAAAACAAAGCAGATGTTTCATTGTACTGTTAAATACTCTACTGCAATTTTTTAACTTTAAAAGCATCGCACATTTCCAATTGTTATACCGTCGTAGTATTGGGGAAAAAGTACTTTCAAATGCAATTTGTTTGAAAACTGCATCTCAAATTATTTTTGAGATATTAATTTTTTTGTAGTTTATAAAAAAAAAAATAATAATGTTGACAACTGAAGTACTCCTTTTCTGTAGAATGAAAAGAAAGAATATTTGGAAAATAGTAATTATATCTTTTTGCTAACATTTTCCCATATCAATTAAATAAAAATTTAATTAAAATGCGTGCTATTTTGAGGGAAAAAAAAGAATAATTTCAGATAAAATATGGAGCTATTATAAACTATATTTCGTTTTAAGTATTAAATATTAGGTACTTCTTAGTTATCCCGCCGACCAAATGTAAGATTAAATACCAATAATGGTTGCCATTAATTAATTAATTGTAAGATTAAATGCCAATAACGGCAAATAAAACCATTAATTCGACGTTTTATTTGTATTTTTAGTAATGTTTTAATAACTTATTTGCTCTTTCGTTACTTAAAATAAAAATTATGTCAATGTGTATAATTTGGCGAAATTGGTCAACGGGATAACTAAGAAGTACCAAATATTAATATTACAAACAAATGAAGACGTATGAATCATTAGACAGTCGATTGTTTATCGAGTTTCTTGAATGACAACATTTCTTTTTATTTATTATTTGTGTATTATTTAGCGATAGTGACGTCCTACGCATACTTAATTCTAGATGTTGTTTAAGACTAGATCGTAAATGAAGAATTCTTCCTCCGGATGCGATTGACGTTATTTTCTATAAAATAAAAGCGTGTGTTTTAAGTCTTAAAATTTAAATATGCTTTGTAATATCTATATTTAATACACATACATATATTTTTTTCATCGGGAGCGACACTAAATTCTGGAAAAACAAAATTCTTGTTTTCTATACCTTGTCTTTTTCAGTTGATATGCCTTTCAACCTGTTTTTTTAATTTTCTTGGATGATTTTTTTTTTTTATTTCGTAACTATTGAGTAGGAACTCGAGCCATAGTTTAGGTAAGTTAAATGATGCTGCATTGTTACATATTGTATTTTTACGTGTTACAATATCTGTGGTTTTCCTTATAATGGATGGATAATATAGCTTGGGGGGGAAATTATCTTACGATCACTGAAATTTATTTCGATAGGAAACAAAATTAACATTGTCGAACCATTGTCACAGCAAATTTTCTTTTTTTGGTAACTGTTTCTTTACATGAAAATCTGTTATCTTTTTCCTTAGCCTGTAACCTATTTTATGAAAATACTAAGTTACTATTTATTTATTTATGCATAAGAGGAGCAAGATCACTAGATCGCTAGGATTCGGTGTAGACTGTAGACCCTATTTGTTCCATCCGGTAAGTTCCCCGGGACGCGGAGATTCATTACAAAAACTCCCAGTCATCACAGACACACACACAAAACATTTACACATAATAAGCGAGCCGATAGAGCACAGAATTCCTTCGCGACAGACAGCGGTGAGTTGATACTGGAAAAGTCCATTGATAAAAGATCGCGACAGACAGCGGTGAGTTGATGCTGAAAAAGTACATTGATAAAAGAAAGAAAACTTGAGGATCATGATTCAGGACCTCAAAGCCTGCTCCTTCGCGCTAGGACTGACGAAGTGCTCTAATGCGATAATGGGTGAGTCTCAGGAGTGCAGATGCAGAACAACTACAAGTTAAGGTTGGTCAAATCCATCAAGAAGCGAAATGTTTATGCCAAATGGTGGAGTAATTTTTGGTGGGATAAGATATTGTTGAGTCAAGTATCCGGGCGAGGGTTTGGCTACTAAGTTATTATTAAAACCAATAAATAATTATCGAATCATTTTATTCCAAAATATGAAATATTCAAACATTCGACATTCCTATTCTTCTGCCATATGCGTATATAATGATTTGTTAGAGAAACCATGTTCGAGATTCTACTTGTTATATTTACTAGTAAAAAAATGCTGAAGAATATTGGCAACTGTATTTCGTTAATAAGAAGGTGTCCTTATCCACTCCACGTGGAGCGGTCAGGTGCAAGAAGACAATATTACTGTTGAATGCATTATGCAACAAAAATGTATTATTAAATGCTTTTAAATAACATTTTCTTAAAGTTCTATTTGATATCAAATTATTTCATCTATAGTGACATTTTATTCGCCTTTCTTCATTTGAATCAATGTAATAAGTGAATAATAAATGTATATTATTGCAAACGTATTAAAAAGAAAATGAAAGAAAAAAATGTGAAAATAAAAAAAGAATTGTTAGACATTGTAAACGATGTCATTAGGGGGGGGGGGGGGGATTCGAGTAATGATAACGTATGATATCGTAATGTTGATATCGTTATATTTGTACGTACAGCCCCTTATGATAAGTAAAAGATTTAGCCGCAATGTCATGCAATTATTAAATCTGTTTTTCAACATCGAAACATTTCCCCGAACGCACTTTAAATCACATTTCATAGGGTTTTTTATAGTTATTTATTTATTTTTCTTTTAACATAGATAAATACAAATTTGTATTCGAGATAAAAGCAACATCAGAAAAATAAAAAGGAAATAAGAAATATGGTTAACTTGGTGTAGATATTTTCAAAGTGGGTAACAAAAAATATGTATGTTAGAAATGTAAAATATGGATGTAATGTAGATATGTGGATCCCCATCTCTCCTATATATGTGAGCAAATTTCCGCCATCCTTAGCACTTAGGACGGCATCCTATATGCTACCGAAACCGGTATGCTTAAAATTTAAAGTTATTGGTGCTTTTAACGTTGATATTTTTGCATTTCTATTATATTGCATCAAACCCCATCTTAATAAATATGTATGCATTTGGTTCCTACGGAGGCTATTATTATAAATAAGAAATAATAAGGAAATTCTGTGCAAAATAGTTTATTCTGCAAATTTTAGGCAATGTGAAATGACCAGTGATTATTTTGATTTTTTTATGTAATGTATATGTCTGGCTTAGAAATTTCCTAAATTTTAGCACTTGTAATGTTACAGGACAAAAATAATTCGTTTTCTTTATACGATAAAAATAATAAAGGTAAATTCATGAACACTTTTAGGATCCAAATAAAATGATTTTATTTCATTTACGTCAGTATTATAACACTAGCTGTTTAACCCGTTCTATGCACGGGAGCGCATGTTCAATAACTATTCGATTTAAAAAAAATATTTTTCTACTACTATGCATTTTTTTTATGAAATTTAATTTATCATGTTGCTATGGCAGCAGACGATAAAACGATACCTTTGGAATAAGGGAATAAATAGAATTAAAAGCTTTGTTTATGTTTGTGATAAAATGATTTTCTTTATTTTTTTAAAAGGTAATATTAAAGAGCAATTAAGGCAAAATAATTCTCGTAATACCCGCTACAGCTTCTTAGTATTGCAGCATGGCGTACGTAATATGTATATCTCACATTGCAGTAAACATTTAGAACTAGTTAAAACTCGCGCGATTACGGGTTGAACATAAAAAAAGGCAAAGATTTGTGAAAAACATAAAAAAAAAAAAAAAAAAAAATTAAAATTTGCGATTTTTCTGTCCTAAACCCGTGTGACAAATTGCTTAGCCCTGCGCACTGTGGTTTCAGAGTTTTTGAGATTACATAGATACGCGCACGAATTTTAATAGGGTAGATTTTCTGAAATAAATGACACCTTACTTTGGTAAGTACACATAGTTTCTTATGCAACATATAAAGCATGAATATAATTAATAATTATTTGATTTCTGAAATATTCGTCAGCTTTTTTATAACCATGATGTGTTCTTGTTATCAGTTTTTTTGAGCTAATTTTCCCAAACTTTATTGTTACACAACCCACCTTAAAGTTCTAATTTTTTTCGTGACCAACGTATTATACAGATATATAGAACCTTTGGCATAATTTATCCTTAGAAAAAGGTAAACGTTGTCACAAAACACACATAAGAGCAGTAATAGATAGGCATGTACAGAGGGGTGACAAAATATTACGAACACCTATGAAAAAAGCATGGTCCAATTCAGAGAAGTAGAATGCGCATGTCACTTTGCACTCATTTCTGCCACCAAGTGGCTATCAAAGGAAAGTTTTCAGTCGCTCAACATCAGTCATAGGTGTTGCATGTGCTTACCATACGCTCTGGAAAATTCAATAATGACTGACCTATCAGAGTTCGAAAAAACAATGATTGTTGGAATGCGGTGCGCTGGTTGCTCCGTGATTGAAACAGAGAATTATTTGGAGCGTGCAAGGAGTATTGTGTCAGCCGTTATGACAGCGTACACGAAATGCGGTAAAGTGTCGTCTGCTAAGTACAACAGTGGACGGAAAAGAAAGCTTTCTGGGAGGGATAAAAGAGAGTTGACCCGCATAGCGGTCCGAAAGCGCAGGCAATCTTTATCCAGTTAGCATCAGAGATAAATAATAGATCCAAAGAGAATTTTATGCTTCGAATTTTTATGGGAAAGTTGCAATTCGTAAGCCAGTGGTGACATCATGTCATGATTTACAGTGACTCCAATGGTGTAAAAAAACACACAAAATTGGGCTCCTCAACATTGGCAACAAGTCATTTGGTGTGAAGAATCAATCTTCACCATATTTCAGACAACTGGAAGCATTTATGTGTGGAAAAAGACCGCAGAAGCATTTTCTTGCCAACTTTGAAGCATGGAGGTAGTTCCTTTATGGCATGGGGTGCGATATCTTAGCGTGTCCTTACGCCGCTTGTTACTCCGCATGGGAATGTTACAGCTGCTCACAATGTCGTATTCAGGGGGTCAGGTGCATCCTTTTATCCAGACTTTATTTCCATAATGCCCACTTTATCAAGACGACAATGCTCCTAACGACATTGTTAAAATCATCCAAAAATGGTTTGAAGAGCATGAAGAGGAAATAAAACATCTTGCATGGCCCCTGAGTCTCCTGACTTGAACATTATTGAAGAATTGTAGGGATATTTGGAGTCAAAATTCCGTACTCGATTTCTTGAACCATCTACGCTTTTGGAATTAGAGACTTCTTTCCAGGAAGAATGGCTTCATATTGCTTTAAATGTTGTTCATGACCACTATGAATCCCTCCCATGTCGTACACAATCTGTAATTAAGTCAAAGGATGGCCCAACCCTCTATTAATAAAGCTTTTCTTTTATTTCATAAATGCTCGTGTTATTTTGTCACCCATCTGTACATTAGAAAGTAGGCGGCTCTAAATTTGTCTGTCTTTATGTTACGGCTAATTTCAAAAACTAACCGATGGATTTTTTCCGCATTATACCAATGGATAGAGAACATTCCTTCGGTTATTTGTATGTATAATATTCTGACAAAATTATGATTTTTTAATAGTAAAATGTTGCATTTCATTGCTATATAGTTCAAAAAGTTCGACATTTGGTCATGCTTTAGCGGTTATAATCGTTGTTGAAAAAGAAGGATTGAAACTGCTATATCACTTAGAAAAAAAAACACACACACAATAAAAAACTGTTATTGATTTTACTTAAAAAAATAAAATAAATAAATAAAAAGGAAGAAGAAAAGAAGAAGAAGAAGGAAAATAAGAAAAAATCGTTTTAATGAGAGATAATATTACAAAAAGAAAATATTCAATTTAAAGATGAAAGAGATGTTCGTAATTCTTAAAAAACATACCAATTTCAAAGATTTACATTTAGAACAATATTTGGTGATGTATTGTTTGCGTCAGGTTAAGCAAATTGCTTTAATTTTACACAAAATAAACCAATAACTGGTCATTTGGCTGGTACCAAATGAAAATCGTTTCGATTTGAACCAGAAGTTTCTTTAAAAAATAACTATATATCACACTAGAAATTATTCCACAAAACTTTGGTCAAATTCTCGGTATGTTTAGTATTAAAATTGGAATTTTTTTCATTTTATTAATTCAGTAAATAAAATTAATAATACATATTTGAATATTTTACCGAACCAAAACCCAAAACAACAAGCAATCGCAAAAACTAAATACACAATCTAATAACTTGTTATTCTACTTTAATAAGAATACAGACCCCTCAACAAACGTTACCACTGCTTTTCCTTTACGGAGAAAGTGTAAATAATTATCGTACGCATCTCATACACGCCAAGTAAAAGCGCCAAGGTCATCTTGCAGGGAGAGGCCGTGCATGGCAGGAATGAACAGAATGAAAAACTCAGCTCACAGCGGGTCATGTATTGTACTCGATCCACCGATTCTTCGGGATTCAACAAGACATCAACAGCGACCCATATTTTGATGAGAAAGTGAGAATAGTTTATCTTTTAAACGGATTTTCATTTAGTTAAATTTTATTACTACATTTTTAACATATTTTTGAATTTAAAAAAAATTATATATTTGAGAGAATAATGGGAGATAATGCAAATGTAAAAAAAGAAATGGAATGTAATAATCAACCGTTATAAATCTTTTCTTTTATTCAGCGGACGGGAAATATTTACGATGTTATTTTTAATATGTTTTAAATTTGTATTGTAAAAAAAAAAAAAAAAAAGAAAAAAAAAACTGATGCTTAAAAGCTTAATGATACTTTTGATAGTATGATACTTAAAAGCGATATGGTATATACTACAATGTATCCGCAAAATTGCTTTTGCTTAAAAAAGTTTCATAAAATTTAACGATGAAGTTGAAACATTCATTTAAACTATTTCCAATGAAATTGAACATTGACACTTTTCAGTTGAAACCGCTTAAATATATTATGCATAATTTTATTTTACCTTTTGAAATATGTACTTTGAGGTTCATAAAGTAAGTTCCGTTGGTAAATTTGAAAATTGCGAAATGTAGTAAAACAAAAAATTTTATTGAACGCTGAAGTACAAATCATAGGTTATGACTGTACATAACTTCCACACCTGTTGAAGCGTTTGTTAAACGATATATCGAAGTCTGTAACTTCATATCGAAGAACGATGCTGTATTTCATGTCATCCAAGTGGTAGTAGAATATTTGACAATATCTTAATCTTCAAATATCTGGTTAGTTGGCAAAGCTCTCATTTGCAAAAATATTTTCTCTTCTACATACGACTTAATAGCCCATAGAGTTGGAGAGATTGCCGTCCACTCTTTTTCTAAATAACCAGACTGCTCGATTCTTCCGACTTTCTGGTAAAATATCACATCCATTTTTGTACCATTGAGTAACTCTCTCAGTTTGCCCTCTATACATTTTAGAAATGTGACGTTAAATTTAAACCACTGGCACATTATGCGTATTCGAATCTCTATAAGTATACGTACTCCGCATATGGTGCGTTTTTTCGCAATCTATTACCAAGCGCCTGCACTTCTACCTTTTGATATATAGTCCAGGCAATAGAGGCAATAGGCAATTACCATATAGGGGCTCTATCTAGTAAAATTCATGGTAGTTCTGGAAAAAGACTTACTATATGTTTTTTGGGTCGCTAAATCCGAATTTTTAACTTCCCACCAAAATTTCCCCCGGCAACCTCCCCAAATTTTGGTAAAATGCCTCCCAAAAATGTTTTTATTAAAAAAATCAACTTTTTTATTGTTTTCGGGGGAAAAGTATCTAGAAATTCAGAAAGTAGACAAAATTTGTAACAAATTAGATATATGACATTATGACTTAGGATGAAGGGGAAGACGGGGATCTGCCTCGGAACATGCGCTGCTTCTGCGTAGACTAAGTTGCACAATTCCAACCACTCACACGTTTACATTCGCCCTCCCATCTCCCCTCCGAACTTTTCTATAAGGTTTAATTTAAGTTTTTTGTCTTGCTGAATCCGTATTTTTAACTTACCCCCAAAATTTTCCCCCCCGAAAACAAAAAAAATAGTTGTTTTTAAATTAATTTATTTATTGCTTTAGGGAAAAACTATGTAAAAATTCAGAAAGTAGACAAAATTTGCAACAAATAGAATATATGACATTACGACGTAGGATGAACGGGGAGGGAGAGGGCTGCCTCGGAACATACACTGCGGCGCTATGTGCACTAAGTTATGCAATTCCAGGTAATAGGGGATTTTACCTGGCAAAATTAATGCTAGTTCTGAATTTCGGCTCACTTTATGTTTTTTGGGTCGCTGAATCCGAATTTATAACTTCCCACCAAAATTTCCACAGGCAAAACTTCAAAAAATTGATTTTTCGAAAAAATTTGTTTTTTGAGAACAGCGCGCGGGGAATGTTCCGAGGCAGCCCCCTCTCACCCCGTTTTTCCTGCGTCATAATGTCATATATACTATTTGTTGCAAATTTTGTCTACTTGCTAAATTCCTACATAGTTTCCCCCCTAAAACCATAAAAAATTTTATTTAAAAACAACTATTTTGGTGTGTTTCGGGGGGGGGGGGGATTTTGGGGTGAATTAAAATTTCGGATTCAGCGACCCAAACTTAAAGTAAAACTTATAAAGAAAGTTTGGAGGGGAGATGGGAGGGCGAATGTAAACGTGTGAGTTGTTTAGTGGAATTGCGCAACTTAGTCCACGCAGCACAGCGGTGCATGTTCCGAGGCAGATCCCCCCCTTCTCCTTCATCCTAAGTCATAATGTCATATATATAATTTGTTGTAAATTTTGTCTACTTTCTGAATTTCTAAATACTTTTTCCCTAAAACAAAAAGAAATTGATTTTCTTAATAAAATCCTTTTTGGTGGGGCATTTTACCAACATTTGGGGGGGAGGGGTTGCCGGGTGAAATTTTGGTGGGAAGTTACAAATTCGGTTTCAGCTACCCCAAAAAAACAAAAAGTAAGCCAATTTCCAGAACTACCATTAATTTTGCCAGGTAAAATCCCCTATTGCCTGGACTAATATTGGTCTTTCTGTTTTGCCTTTTATAGTAGGGTGGAGTGAAAAAAACGAAAGTTGGAATTTTGATTTCGGATAGCAGCCAAAAGTTGCCTTTTAGTACCTTTAATAAATGTGTAAAATTTCAAGAATTTGGAAAAATACCTTCAGGGCTCTACCAGAACTCTTATATTTTCATTGTTTCACACAATAGGTTCTTACCATAAATTCTATATTTACAGTGTTTTTTGGTAATCTCGTTTAACATTTTTAAATTTATAATTTTTAGTGTAACTTCCTTTAATTTTTAAACTTTAAGTCTTTATTTTAAAATATTTGAAACATTTTATTGAGCTTTTACGTATTGTTTGTCTCATTTTTAGAGTCAAAATGAGTGTCCCCTATTTGGTGCTCCTTCAAAACTAAATGAAGTTGTTTTGAAAACCATAGCAGACGTTATAAAATATTACTTACATACAAGATAATAATTAAAGCACAGCAGAAATGGTGAAGATACACCGAGGTAAATAAAATCCTAAAAAAAAAGATCGAAAAAAATTAAAAAAAAAACAACACCAACTATTGTAGTTTTCTGCCCCAGAGGCGTATTTATCAAATACTAGGCAACAATTTTTCTGAGCACCAGAAACTTGTTCGATTCCTCTAATCCAAAAGAAATGATAATTACGTGAAGAAAGTTCAGATTTACAAATCTGAAGCTGTACGTAAACTTCTAGACATTTCGGCGTGCAAATGCAAACCAATTCCTAAGTGCACATGTGAAAAATCAAAGAAGGTACCTCTAAAAGAACAAGAATTCTTCTTGCCAAAGGTATGCAAGTAATACGGTTATTGCACGCTCGATGCTGACATATTAGCCACTGCAAGGGAAGACTAATCTTTGTTTCAAAAATCTAATAGCACCATTCTTTTTCCCAGTGTTTACAGTTGTTCCGTCACAACATATGGCCATAAGTTTATCAAGGTTTAGATTGTTTTCAGCGCGGTATTTTAAAATGCTTTCTTTTATGATGCAGAAAATGGTGTAATGAGTCCCAAATACAGTGAATTTGGCTCTTGAATCAGATATACATGTTCCTCACTTTTAGTTTTTCGATGTAATCTATCTCCAATTCTCTTGATGTAGTGTTTTATCTTTTCTTTCATCAAAATATATACTTTCGATTCCTGCTTCTAAAGTTTTCAGATCACTTTTTTTAACACATTCAATAGTTTTCTTTTGTTCTCTGCGTACTTTGCGTCTGTCAGCCATATGTGATGAATCGTTTTCTGTTACAATGCCAACAATTTGCAGAATTACAGAAGTTATTGCTGCCACGCATCTTTCAGAAACCCGATACTGATCTGAGACCCTTGAAACCGTATGTAGATGTGTTCTCTTTTGCCTTTGTGAATCTTCCTAAAAAAAGATTCTTGTGTGATACGGACATTAATTCTTCACACTCTGATGAAGTGCTACTACTTGTTTCTTCATCACCACTGTCACAATACATAGCAACTGTACTGTCCTGATTAGCCCTCATCAAGTTGTTTTTATGTCGTCTCTTTGTTTCAATTCACTTCTCTTGACTTTATTGAGCTTGCCAATAACCATCTTTCTTGTTGACCTTTGGGTAAGAAGAAGTCTTTTAGAGGCGCCTTCTTTGATTTTTTTCAGGTATACTTAGGAATTTATTTGCATTTGCACTCCGAAATATCTAGAAATTTACTTACAGCTTCAGCTTTGTAAAACTAAACCTTCTCCATGTAATTATCATTTCTTTTGGATTAGAGGAATCAAATAAGTTTCTGGAATTCAGAAAAATTGTTGTCTAGTATTTGATCAATACGCCTCTGGGAAACTAAAATAGTTGATGCTTTTTTCCAAATTTCTTCGACCTCTGACTTTGGTGGATCTTCACCATTCCTGCTGTACTTTAATTATTGTCTTGTATGTAAGTAATATTTTATAACGTTTGCTATTGTTTTCAAAACAACTTCCTTTAGTTTTGAAGGCGCACCAAATAAGGGACATTTCACTGCACTTCTAGTAATGGTAAACTTCATTTTGCCTCCCCTCGCACTCATTTTGACTCTAAAAATGAGACAAACAGTACGTAAAAACTCAATAAAACGTTTCAAATATTTTTAAATAAAGACTTAAAGTTTAAAAATTATAATAGAAATTACACTAAACACTTAAAATTTTAAAATGTTAAACGAAATTACCAAAAAACACTGTAAATGTAGAATTTATGTTAAGAACCTAATGTGTAAAACAATGAAAATATAAAGGTCCTGGTAGAGCCCTGAAGGAGTTTTTCAAAATTCATGAAATTTTGCACGTTTATTAGAAGTACTAAAAGGCAACTTTTGGCTGCTATCCGAAATGAAAATTCCAACTTTCGTTTTTTGTCACTTCACCCTATTGTATAGTGCCTCTTTGGTGCGCATGTGCATTCGTGGAAATATAGAGCAGCTGCAATATAAAATGGAAATGAAACATTTTTTGTTGATAGCTCTTAAAGAATTATTGTGTTCAAATATGTAATCCTCATAATGTTAAACATGATTGCCAGTTTGGCCTCCTTTTTCATTCAGAAATTTAGACTTCATATCTAATGTCATTTTAAAAGAAGCACTGTTAGTTTAAGTAATGATCAAATTCCTGAAATTCAATAAATAAAAAATTTCTATCCGATATCTTTAGAATAATTTCAGAATTTCTGAATAAGTCGGGAAGCCAAACTGACAATTGTTGAGATCTAAGGATTTTACAAAAACAACAACGGTGTTCTTTCCTTTAGTAATTATTATGGTGTTCTTAGTTGGCAGAATTTTTGTGACCATGCGTCAATCCGTAGCTACAAAATGCGGGAGAGTATACAAATTTGAATAAAGAAAAAGAATTAAAACTGCAAAAATAACGCTTTAAAAAATATATATCACGAAGGTATGGTTTAAAATGCTTATATGTTGTATTCTTTTGAAATGCATTTATATCGACGCATTTAATTTTTCTATGTTATTTATGTTGTTTAATCATGGTATTATAATAAAACAAAATGAATCTTCCCAAACACATTGAATCTTCAAAAAGTAAAACTGCAATTATGCTAAACTTCAGAATTATAATAATAAAACAATTTTCACTTTAAACGATACTGATAATGTTTAAAACAAAGCATTATTATCCAATTCAAATAATTAATAAATAACTATTTAATCATTGGTATATGTTAAAAAGGAATGTAGCATTTAGTTTTCAGATTGTTTGATTCATCATTTATGTGCTGTATTTCCCTATATATTTCTTTATGTTACACAACTGCGTTTACTCATATAATTCGCCCTTATTAGGACTAAAGATTTTCAGAAACTTCATATAGATATGAATATATATCTTATTATACATATCTTATTTGATAAAGTTATTTATTAACTTTTGATTAAATTAATGCTGATAAAGTAAAATATATTAAAATTTACTTTTGAAAATTTTGAGAATTTCAAAAATTTCACATTCGATAAATAAAACACAATCACGCTGAAAAAAAATGGTTAAATGACTTTTAATTATTTTATTTATTATATTATATTCAGGCATGAGAGTGGGTAAAGAACAAAAAGTCTGAAAATACGCGTAAGCAAAAATTTGGTAAAAAACTAAAAGACCGCGCAAAATCATATTTTGCACAAAACAGACAAAAAACACAAATTTTGTCAAAGGGCTCGAAAAAAATGTGGATTTTTTCATTAAAAAATTTTTGGATTTTTTTTGTGGATTCGTCAAATGACCGCTGGAAAAACACGAATTCCGTCAAAAGATCGCTGAATAAACGCGAATTTTGTCAAAAGATCACGGAAAAATGCGAATTTCGACAAAAAAACGGGAGAAGCACGAATTTCCTCAAAAAAGCTCAGAAAAAACGCGAATTTCGTCAAAAGATCGTGAAGAAAAAAAATTAATTTCGGCAAAGGATCGAAAAAAAAAACGCAAATTTCGTAAAAGATCCGCTGAAAAAAACACGAATTTAGTTAAAAGATAGAGGAAAAAAACGTGAATCGTCAAAAGGCTGTAAAAAAGCGAAATTCGTCAAAAGATCGCGGAAAAAACGCGAAATTCTTCAAAAGATCGTGCATAAAAAACGAATTTCGGCAAAGGATCGCGGAAAAACGCAAATTTCGTGAAAGAGCCGCTGAAAAAACACGAATTTAGTTAAAGGATAGAGGAAAAAATCATGAATCGCCGAAAGGCTGCAAAAAAAATAGCGAATTCTGTCAAAGGATCGCGAAAAAAACGCGAAATTCGTCAAAGGATTGCGAAAAAACGCGAATTTCGTCAAAAGATCGCGAAGAAACACGAATTTCGTCAGAGGATGGCGTAAAAAACGCGAATTTCGTCAAAGGAAAGCAGAAAAAACGCGATTTTCGTCAAAAGATCGAAGAAAATACGCGAATTCCGCCAAAAGATCGAGGAAAATACGCAAATTCTGTCAAAAGATCGAGGAAAATACGTGAATTCTGTCAAAAGATCGCGAAGAAAACGCGGATTTCACCAAAGAATCGCGGAGAAAATGCGATGCAATTCTGGTGCGATATGTCTCGTTTGGCGCATTTTTCCGCTGCCAAAATTTAAAAAAACGGCAAAATTCGTTTTTTTTTTCTTTCTTTTTTTTTTTTTTTACAGATAAAAATAAAAAAAAATATGAAAAGTCGGAAATTCCGATTAAAGTCGGAAGAATCTCATCCCTGTATATTGCTTTAATAATACATATATTGCGAAAAGAAACTTGTATACATTGTCTTGTATAATCCAAGACATAAAAATAAACTCATTAACAACATAAATGCAACACTAAAATATTACAATCTTTTTTACAACTTTAATTGAAAAATGCTTGACAGATTGTTTGTTAAGCTGAACATTTACTAACTCAGAAGAAGGTAATTAATTTTCCAGTGACACTTTATAAATATTGATGGCATTCTACGCATTATTTTTGCAAGATTCTCAGTTGCTAATTTTTATAAAATTAAGCCGTAAGTGTTTTTAACTTTTTACTTTCAAAATTTAAAATTGAAATTTAACGGAACTTAGAATTTATTTTTACAATCTGGTATGAAGTCAGTAAAAGATATATTAATTATACCAAACTATAATTTATAAGCCTATTCTTCAATATAAACTTTATTATTATTATTATTACAATTTAATTTGAATAATGTCGGAATATTTAGGATATTTCAATAACACAAGACAATGCAAAATTAGCTGATTTATGTAACTCCGCAAGCAATAAAACCACATGGTTATGCTCTCTTTTATTCATTCTTTTTTCAAGTTGCGTCACGGGGCATACAGGGTACAAAGGAAAGTCCATTTAACCTCAAAATACTTGCGAATGGAGAGAGCTACAGCTATGCAAGTGAGGTAACGGTATACTAAAGCGACTGCGCCCGATTTAATGCAAACGACAGCAGCGCCCCTAGTGGCGAAATTTGGAAGATAACCATTATAAATCGAAAACGAAAAGCGATAGAGCAACGTTTCCAATTAGAAAATTTTAGAGCATCAATTAATTAGTGCGAAACGGCATTTGGTTTACATGGATTTGATGAATCTTCGCCTGTATACCCAAAAATGTCCGAAATCAATGCACTGCATTTTGTGTAAACATTTGAACAGAATAACCAGAAGTATGACGAAATACACACAATTTATGGTATAAATACGACTTATCTCAATACATTTTGATAACATCACAGAAAAAAAACAAAAAAGACAATCTGTCTCGCAGCGATTAAATGTTAATATTCAGTATGTTCGGAAAGTTCGGAAAATTCGCCATTGCTCACGATACACGTTTGTATTCGTGAGAGAAAAATCGTGCATGCGCATTTCTCAGCATAAAACGTCTTTTGCAATCCTCTTCAATACGACGACATAGATTTAACCCTTTCAAGGGCGGTGGCTAGACGATCTAGCCACCTAATTGTAAGTCAAAAAATGACAAATGGCACCTAGAATATTTTAATAAAATTTTGCTTTTGTAATGAAAGTGTAAATTAGCGGGTTTTTATTTTCTAAGACATTCGTTTGAATATTCTGGTGTCAGTCAATTATTTAATTAGTTTACTAACAGAATTCTTCTGCCCCTAAAAGAGTTAATCTAAAATTTTAAATGTATTGGAAATTAAATTTTTACAAACATTACAGCAAAGTACAATGTCACAATCTGCAATTGTGCACTTCTACATTTCCGGAATGGGAATATGCCAAGTAGAATCGTCGTCTCATCGATTTCGGACATTTTTGGGTATACAGGCGACGATTTGTCTTATCCGTGTAAACCAAATGTCGTTTTGTACTAATTAATTTATACTCTAAAACTTTCTAATTGGAAATTTTGCTGTATCTCTTTTCGTTTTCGATTTGCAATAGCTAACTTCCAAATTTCACCACTAGGGGGATTGCTGTTGTTTACATTAGGTCGGGCGTAGTCGCTTATATCACTTGCATAGTTGTACCTTACTCCGTTCGCAAGTATTCTCAGGTTAAAGGGACTTTCCTTTGCACCCTGTATACGCAATTCTGTGAAAAAAGCATCTTCCAGAATTTCCATGATACATAATGATTGATTCAGAAATATTCATTAATAATACTACGAATATAAGTCAATTCCAGCGTATTGATACAATAAGTCAATAAGAGTTTTTGCAATTTACTATTCATATGCGAACAATATATAGCATAGCAAAAAAAAAAAAAAAAAAAAAAAAAAAAAAAAATAATAATAATAATAATTATTATTATTATTATTATTATAATTTTCAGATAGAAATTTAAACATGTAAAGATAAGCAAAATTTCCTTTGGCGTAAATAAATAATTTAATTTTAATAAGTTAAATTTATTCAACTTTAATATCGTTATTACATATCTCAAACACAATGAATTGCTTTAAACAAATAAAATATAATCCCTTTCTTCATAAAGTCGTTGAATGCACATTAACATTTATTGTAAAATTACAATGAATAAAATTTCCATTTAAATGACTTGCATGTTTGCCAAGCACATCATTGTCAACTTACAATTAAATGTAAATTAAATCTTTAGCATAACGTTATTTATCTGTACGAGTATTATAAAGCACAATCTTGTCCGTCATTATGGGTAAGCTCAAATGCAACATTGAATGTTGTATTCGTCGCTATTAAATTAGCTTTCATCACATATAATTTTCGGCTTTAACTCATTGAATAAAGAAAATATATAATTTCAAATTCGTTTTCATTAAAAACTGTAGCTTTGTTTACCGATTCTTTATTATTTTTATGAATATTTTTTTAACATTTAATTTTGAAGTTTATCAACATCTGACAACAGAGTATATAATATTTATAATACGATAAAACAAATATACAAAACTAAAAAGAGGAAGATTTTCAGTGTTTACAAAACATAGATAGTTATCAATCGTTACCGCCCATCTTTATCATGGACAGCGTCTTCTGGCAAACAACAATAAAATGATTGAAAAAAAAAAGAAAAAAAAAGATCAAATTTGAACATGTATTTAATCATTGTAGTAATAGAAATTATCTACATTTTAAAAAGCAAAAATTAAGAGTACGTAAAAAAATGCGTAAAGGTCTTACAATTGTACACTATAGTGCATTAAGAAATTATAAGACCACTTTGATTTTGAAAATTATGAATTAAATAAGGGTTCAAATTATAATTTAAACACATGACACATCTAAATACAACATATATATTAAACGATATTGGTCTTCAATTTTCCCTTATAACCTCAAACACTCTGTTTTTCATATTGTGCCATTCTTTTACAATGGCTACTTCAAGATCATTGGCAGATAAAAACTGTTTATTATTAGCCTAAACTTTGCGACTTAATACGCTTCAAAGATTGTCCATAGGGTTCAAGTCTGGACTTTGACTTGGCCTTGACAAAACATGATTTTTTTTTTTCATTTTTAAAGCATTGCTAGGTGTATTTAGACACATTGTAAAAAGCATTGCCCTGCTGAAACATCCAGTTAGCACCACCTAAAAAAAGTCTAAACGCTTCCAAATGATCGTATAAAATAGCCTGATATTGCGCAGAGTCCATAAGTTCCGAAATTTGGGTTAAATCGCATAATCCATCATGGCTAAAAGCTACCCAAACAATTACTGATCCCCATCCCATTTGTCGACTGAAACATTGTTTCGGTTCCTTCGTCAAATCATGCCAATAGTGATTCCGGAACTATCACATCGTCAAGATTTTTTTTTTCATCTGAAAATATACATTTCTATCTTGTTTCCATTTCTTGTCCCATGACATGGCATTTTTAGACCATTTCAGTCTTACTTCTTTATGATGTTTCATTAACCTCGGTTTTTTCAAAAGTTTCATACATTTTGCATTACTATTTGATTTCAGTCTCTTCCGAACTGTTACGTGTGAGGTTCTTTTATAGTAACGGTTCAAAATTTACCGAGTTCAAAAATCATTTTGAGTTGATAATCGAAATATTTGTCAAACATCTCGTGCTGTAAAAATCCTTTTTTTTCAGATTGTTTAATTTTATTTGAATCCTTTTTTCTAATTAATATTGTGTGAATGGCTTTTAGAACGCTTCATTAACCGAGATATTTCTCGTTCGGATTTACCAGCACCCTTATAAAGCCAAATTTTTCTTACTTCGGCCTCAGAAAACTCTTTACCCCGCGGCATCTTCAAATATATCGTAAATAACAGTATCTAAACCTGCACCTCTGCTTCCCTGCACTGTTAAAAATTTTGCAGCATTCTGGCAGGTCATTCGACCGTTTTTTTTTTTTTTTTTTTTTAAACGGTTTCATAGCCATAATGTAACTATATTCTGACCATAAAATGGCCAATAATATGGTCAGAATAGTGTTAAAATTACGGTTGTGCAACCGTTTTCGGAAAAAAACCAGTCAAATGACCTGCCAGAATGCTGCAAATTTTTAACAGCGTGGAATACTTTCACGATATACAAACGCGTACGTTTCATAATGATTCTGATGTAATGTATAATATGCTAATTTCCTCAGGTGGTCTTATAATTTCTTAACAGCCACCTTATTTACGTTAAAAAGATTAGAAGATTTTATAAAATTAACTTAAATTTTAATATAGCAATTATAACAGAAAACGCTCTACGATCAATTTTAAATACACAGTCTAAAAGATTTCATATTGTGTCGTCTTCTTCAGAAGTGCACAAATTCGTTAGTGTAGTGGTTTTATAATTTCTTAACGCACTGTCCGTGTGTCCGCAACGCGATGTGTAATTTTCTTCTGGTCCCCTGTCCTTTCATCTGCGATATTTAAGCCAAATTTCTTTACAAATTTTTATTCCTTACATTATACATTTGCAATACCATAATACAAATATGTAAAACTAAGGTGTAAATAATATTTTACCACAATTGACGATATTTATCGCCCAACTTTATAGAGAGCGGCTATTTTTAATAAACAACAAGAAAGAAAAATAAAATATTGATTAACTTAAACACATGTTGAATTAATGTAATAAAATTCATCTTTCTGGCAAAAAGAGAGAAATCAAATATCACATAAAACAATATTAGAGTTCCATGTATGATAATTGTACAATAATGTTGTTACAATAACTATGCCATTGGTGCAATTCATTATTTTCTGTCTTCTTTCTTTTTATCTTCAGTATCCATTCTAATGTAACTAATAAATAAATATTCAGTGCATTATACGTACTGCCATTTTCCACAAACAAGATGATAAATAGCCTAATTACAATGTTATTTATCTTAAAACATATTTATTTTCAGTATATCTATTTAAAATCTGGGCATATGTTGTGCAATAGAGATTTTCTCAAAAAAAAAAAAAAAAAAAAAAAAAAAGGTCTATTTATATTAATCATGAAAACCTCATGTAACAAATTGTTCTATTTAACAATTTTATAATTCATCAATAATTGATTATATTGTTTTAAAAGAGTGGTTTTCCAAAGTAATATTAATTCGTTTTTTGGAGTTTGAGAAAGCTTGTTTTCATGTGTTTAATCATTGAAAAGAGATTTCTAGATTATTCGACAAGGGAATGAGTTTAAGAAAAGGTTTTTAAATTTCTGCGTTGTGAATAGGGTATTTCTCAAGAAAAAAAATCTATTCACATTTATAATGAAAACTCTATGTAACAATTTTATAGTTCATCGTAATTGATTAATATTGTATTAAAAGGAGTTTTTCCAAAAGAATATTAATGTGTTTTTTCGAGATTTAGAAGGATTGTTTTCATGTGCTTAATCACTGAAACACGATTTCTAGATTATTCGTCAAGGGAATGAGTTGAAGGAAATGTTTTTAAACATTCTTTTCTATTATTTTATTATTATGGGGCTATATTTTAAAAGTTGTATTTTTGTGAATGAGTTCCATATCCGAAAAAAAAAATTCTAAAAAAGAATTTATGTATGTTGAGATAATAAACATTACTTTGGTACATATTTTAACGGATGTTTTTTAAACGTACACTTCTCAGGAAGCTTACTTGTAATAATGTTTTCCCTTTTGGTAGCAAACCGTATTCCTTAATAGCTTTGGATATTTTGATTAAATATTAATTATAATCCTTTATTTCAATACAATTTTTTTTCAGTACTGTAAAAAATAAATGTATTTCTGCATAAAGGTATATATATAATAATTATTTATGTAATAATTATTATATATATAATAATTATTTATAACTTTTATGTATCTGTTATTTCGGGCATTTAACAAAAAATTATAACGATTTACGACCTTACTTCTACAGAATAGGATGAAATAAAGAATTTTTAGAATTACGAAATTTTGTCATTAAAAAGGTTGTGCATATACATAATCTAAATATGAATAAACGATTATGATGCTATGTGAAACACTGTTAAAAATCAGCCCATTAAAAAGGAAACTTAATAGGACATCTTCAAACTCACATTTCTGTCTGCACTAAGTTAAAACTTAACACTAAGTTTAAGCGCTAAGTTTAAAGTTTAAAAATATATTATTTGCAATTACTCTTTTCTGGCTAAATAAAGGATAATCTGTTACTTCAATTTTCATTTATTGAGTTAAGTCAATAATGCTTTGTTTCATATCGGCCTTTACAAATGTTGAAAAATAAATGACCCGCATAATTGTGCGGGTCCGGGTTTTACCGTTTCCAAAATGGGTACAATTCCTAATATATAAAATTTTTATTATTAAGTGATGTTTTTAAAACTTATGTTTTTAGCAATTTATTTTTTATTAATTACATTTTTAAACCGGATTGATTTTAAATTAATAGGTTTGTACTATTCATGATTCCTATTTAAAATAATCATGATTTCTATTTAAAATTGATAGTATTAGATATATGATATGCACTTGTAATGAACTGTATGTTTCTGCTTTGAGTTATAGATGTCATATATGATTTATAAGTTTTATATGAGTTGTATGCATATCATGAGATAGATTTTTAAGTTTGATAAATTCTTTCCATTTTGTCGACACAGCAAGTAAGCCACCAGGAATAAATAATAAATTATGGAAAAATCAGGAAATGTTCAACAGATTCCGTAGTGTCTGCTTGAATTTACCAAGAGATCAGGGAAAATTTTCCATAGATGAGCAGACGATTCCTTTTTTAGGACGTGCTTCAGTAAAGCAGTATATAAAAAACACACCACACTCTGTAATAACAGTATCATTTGGGATAGTTTTAAATTTTGTAGTTTATCATTGGGAAAGTACAGACCTAGTACACAAGGATCTGGGCTTAGGACCTGTTATAGTCCTTACTCTGGTTCAGACCTAGTTTTATGTACATCGATCGGTATTTCAACAAAATACCGCTGCTGGAAAAACTAAAAAAAGAAATTTGAAGTATCAGGCACAATCCAAATGGAGTGAAGGGCATACCATTTGCCAATGGCTCTTAAGAGGATTGCGAGCATTGAGCACATCTCAGAAAATGAAATTGTAGTGGTCTGTCCAAAAACAAAAATTGATTCAAACATTTTCATTGTGGCTGATGAAAATTATCTCAATAAACAACAACTTTTTTTACTTAAACTTTTATTTTTAGATATTTGCACACATAATCACAATTGTATAGATTTAGCCCAAAAACGACTGCATTAAGTCCGAACTCACAGAATTGTGCGGGTCCTCCCTTGGCATAACTTGACATATGGTATTTTTTTTATATTTTGTTTTCAATCAAATACAGTCCTATCGATAAGGGGAAACCACCCAAACTTTCAATTTCTACCAAAAAATCTCCCAGTCTTAAAGGGTTAAAAAAAACGAACATCTTTCCTACTGTTATGTCTACATCACCGCACTGAGTATCAACGTACTAATCGCTTTTAAATTTGAGCTTTAAAAGCTTAAACCTATTACATAACAATTTATCTATTGCCTTCCCTTGAGAGACGGAGGATTACTTGAACATGTAGTTGAATCATTAGGTACTCTGCCACGTCTTGATAATAGACTGATGTGATCAGTGGGCTGTAGTGCATTAATCTCATGTTAAACCTCTTATAGAGCTTATTGCCTTGAACATTTGTAAAGAAATTACCTTATCAAATATTCTACATTTAATGTATCGCATTTGCATTCATATTTTCTTTCCTTTCATAATGTTAAAAATTCTTCGAATATTTCTAAATTATCTTTATGAAAATACCATTGTATTGTTTTACATTAGATTTTAGATTATAAGCAAACCTGTATACGATGTGACTAAAGAAAAACTCTGCAAATTTTAAGAGGTGGGCAGTGGACACTGCAACAAACAGTTTTTGTATAAGAAAATAGTCATATATTTAATCAGTCAAAAATACAGTGCGTTTCTCTCGTATTCTAATTCATAGTTTTTTTCGTAACTTTAAGGATATTATAGATATTTTAACGAAAAATAAGATGTATTGACATTTTCTGTTTGAAGTTTAAGGCTGTTGTGAGTACTAGTGGGGTGGTTACCATTGTTTATCTATTAGTGCTGAACTAGTCCCTTAATACTTTGCAATGTAATTGTCAGTGCATATGGCTTCACTTACCGAAATATTGTGCGCTTCTACACGATAATACATTTTCTAATATACACGGATTATTTCATATGTAACTTCTGACTTCCATCTTTTGACTGAAAATTTATATTTTGAGTGGAAATGGTAAATTTTCCTAACTAGTCCCTTAATTCTTTGCAATGTAATTGTCATGTCATTGGGCCTCACTTACCGAAATGTTCTGTAAAAATTTTCCTCATATATACCGGTTATTACATGTGTAATTTCTTCTTTTGACGGAATATTTTATATTGTGAGTGGAAATGCAATTTTTTTTCGGAATAAACGAACACTTTATTTTTGTCCTAACTATCCACTTTTTAGGTAGCTTTCTTTACAAAAAAGCTACCTATTGCAGCCGTTCGGAGGAAAGCGATTTCAAAAAATTTTGGTATATTTTCATCGATCATGACCCCCAGACCCCGAAACCACCCTCCGTTCAAAATTGATATATATATATATATATATATATATATATATATATATATATATCTGACCTATGTCACACTGTAACTCCCGTAATTATGAACCGATTTCGATGTAATTCGGTGTGTACATAGTACATACCAATGTCTCGACCGAGTTCGTTGGCCAGCTTCATCCGCCGTTTTGTTTCAAAATGGCGGCCATTTAAAAATTTTAAAAAATTTTAAAACTTGAAATGTGGTACGAAAAAATTAAAAATGGAAAAATATTTTTTTCTTATGTATTTGACCTTTATACAAAGATTCCGGAGCAGTTTTTGTTTCGTCTATATCTTAAAAAATGACTGAGTTATAGCATTTTGAATTTCTAGCGTGGCTGACATTTTGAAACGTCCTGAATTTTGTCACGCGATAAAAGGCGTATTTATGAACCGATTTGGATGTACTTCAGTGTGTGTATAGCACATACCAATCTCTCGACCGAGTTCGTTGGCCAGCTTCATCCGCCGATTTGTTTCAAAATGGCGGCCATTTAAAATTTAAAAAAAAAATTAAAACTTGAAATGTGGTACCAAAAAATTGAAAATGGAAAAATATTTTTTGCTTATGTATTTGACCTTTATACAAAGATTCCGGAGCAGTTTTTGTTTCGTCTATATCTTAAAAAATGGCTGAGTTATAGCATTTTGAATTTCTAGCGTGGCTGACATTTTGAAACGTCCTGAAATTTGTCACGCGATAAAAAGCGTATTTATGAACCGATTTGGATGTAATTCAGTGTGTACATACCAATCTCTCGACCGAGTTCGTTGGCCAGCTTCATCCGCCGATTTGTTTCAAAATGGCGCCATTTAAAAATTTTAAAAAATTTTAAAACTTGAAATGTGGTACCAAAAAATTGAAAATGGAAAAATATTTTTTTCTTATGTATTTGACCTTTATACAAAGATTCCGGAGCAGTTTTTGTTTCGTCTATATCTTAAAAAATGGCTGAGTTATAGCATTTTGAATTTCTAGCGTGGCTGGCATTTTGAAACGTCCTGAATTTTGTCACGCGATAAAAGGCGTATTTATGAACCGATTTGGATGTAAGTTTGTTTATACATAGTACATACCAATGTCTCGACCGGGTTCGTTGGTCAGCTTCATCCGCCATCTTGTTATAAATGGTGGCCATTTTAATTTTTAAGAAAAATTTAATTTGAAATGTGGTACCAAAAAATTAAAAATTGAAAAAATATTTTCTTATTATGTGTTTGACCTTGATAAAAAGATTCGGGAGCAGTTTTTGTTTCGTCTATATCTTAAGAAATGGCTGAGTTATAGCATTTTGAATTTCTAGCGTGGCTGACATTTTGAAACGTCCTAATTTTTCTCACGTAATAACAGGCGTATTTATGAACCGACTTGGATGTACCTTGGTGCTTACATAGTACATACAAATATCTCGACCGAGTTCGTTGGCCGGCTTCATCCGCCATCTTGTTTCAAAATGGCGGCCATTTAAAAAAATAAAAAAATAAAAAAATTTAAATGAGATACCAAAAATTTGGAAAGTGAAAAAGATTTTTTTTGTATGTGTTTGACCTTAATACAAAGATTCCGGAACAGTTTTTCTTTCGTCTATATCTAAAAAAAATGGCTGAGTAATAGCATTTTGAATTTCTCTAGTGGCTGACATTTTAAAACGATCTGATTTTTGTCACTCGATAACAGGCGTAATTATTAACCTATTTGGATGTAACTTGGTCTGTACATAGTACATACCAATGTCTCGACCGAGTTCGTTGGCCAGCTTCATTCACCATCTTGTTTCAAAAGGGTTGCCATTTAAAAAAAATTAAATTTAAAATTCAAAATGAGGTATTAAACAATTGGAAAATGAAAAAGATTTTTTTATGTGTTTGACCTTGATACAAAGATTCCGGAGCAGTTTTTGTTTCTGAAAATTTGTTCTTTTGTTTATATCTTAAAAAATGGTTGATTGAATTTTGAATTTCTATCATGGCTAACATTTTGAAACGATCTTGTATTTGTCACGCGATAACACACGTATTCGCCTATTTCGATGTAAGAAGGCATGTGGATAGTATACATCAACACCTCGACCAAGTTCGCTGGCCAGATTCATCAGCCATCTTGTTTCAAAATGGCGACCATTAAATTAAAAAATATATATATATTTAAAGTGAGGTGCAAAAAAATTAGAAATTGAAAAAGGTTTCTTTCTTAAGTATTTTACCTTGATATAAGGATTCAGGAGCATTTTTTGTTTGTCTTTAGCTTAAAAAATGGCTCAGATATAGCAGTTTCAATTTCTACTGTGGGTGACATTTTGAAAAATCTGATTTTTTGCATGCGACAGCGCTTCTATATATTAACCGATTCCGATGTGATTGAGCATGTGCACAGCAATTACTAAGGTCTCGACCAAGTTCACTGCTTAGCCTCATCCACCATGTTTTCTTAAAATGACAGGCACTTTAAGAAATTGCCGAATTTGGCAGCCAAATATATGTTATTTTAAAGAAAAGCAGCTTGGATAAAGCTGACTAATTTCGCGAAATTCTCATTCATTACATTGATAAAAATTAGTATTGAATCTCCTATATTCGGTTTCCACTAAATTGAACTTCGTGTGTTTGAATGATATAATTTAGCTTTTTTAAAATAAGGATTATGAAAGCTACCTCTTCCTCCCGGCACTGGCCGGAAGGACTTTTTTAGATTATATTCTTTTATATCCCTTTTCTTATCCTAATTATTCCATTTTCTTTTTATCCTAACTATCCCTTTTTTTCTATTATGTTCTTTTATACCCCTTTTCTTATCCTAATTATTGCATTTTCTTTTTATATTAACTACAGTAAAACCCCGATAATTCGGATTAATTGGGACCAGGCCCAATCCGGATTATCCGGAGAATGAGAAAAAATGAAATAAAATAAAACATACTTACAGAAAATAACCTTTATATTAAACATATTGAATATTTACAGACAGTAAAAAATGTTTACTTTGTAATTATAAAGTTTGTAATCTTCTGCCGTGCCAGTTTTGTATACCTTTTGCGGGCCGCACGATCACGCATCCGCTTGAGCATAAGTAGTTCGTTGGGTGTAGCCTCCACCTGACGTTCAAAGAAACCATTAATTGTTCTAAATGAGACGTTGCTTCATTATGGCTAATAACTCTTGGTTGATCATCATTGATAATGGTGCTTTCGTCTGTATCATCTTCATTTTCATTTTCTTCATTTGTGCACAAAGCGATTATTTCGTCATCTATAAGTGAGGCGTAACCTTCATTATTTTCTGCTTCTAACCAATTGCTAATGTCGCTGATATTAACATCTGAGCAACCATCAATTTATTTTTTAACATGCTTACAAAATCTTCAGGCGTAATTTATCTTTCACTCTCGCTTATTCCTCCTTCTGTTTCAAGCTTATTATTCGAGAAATCACAATTTAAAGGGCAGAAATTCTTCCACGACTTTCGGAGAGTACCCTCAGCAGCCTGATCCCAAGATTCAGCAATCATATAGATTACTTTCTTGATATTGATTGATTTGAGAATCTCTACCACTCCATGTTCTCCATCATCTTCTAAAAGTTCATTAAACATTTCTCATTTATAAACTTTCTTAATGTTCTGAAGAACCCCTTGATCCATTGGCTGTACCAGCGCTGTCACATTAGGTGGTAAAAACTTTACCGTTATGTTTCGTTTTGTCAGTTGACTTTCTTCGGGGTGTGTCGGGGCATTATCAATTAGGAGGATAGCTTTGATGGGTAAGTTGTACGATTTTAAATGTTTTGTAACACCCGGAACCATAAAATTGCCAAACTTAAAGTGATACATTGTTGTTTCTTTGAAGGATAACATCAAAAAGTTTAAATAAGAATGCTTCAGGTATTCTTCTAAAGATTTCAGAAAAGACTTTTTTATTCAGAATACATGGAGGAAATAAATGAATGTTATGGAAATTTGCCGATCACGTCTCAAACTTGAAAAAAAAATCGACCAGACAGATCCGGATTATCCGGAGATCCGAATTAACGGGGTCCGAATTAGCGGGGTTCCACTGTATCCCTTTTATACTAACTAATACTTTTTTTGTATAATGTTAAAAATGGAAATTTTCCATTTAAGGCAGACAAATGAATATGTTCCAGGTGGCTAGGATGTTGTCAAATCGTATAGCGGACAGCTCATCCAACCAGTGTTGCCAGTAGGCTACTTTTTTAAAATTCAGATATCATGATTGGCACCAATTTTTTGAAATATGTATATTCGCCTTATTTAATGACATATTAATTAAGCCGAAAACAAGGGAAATTTTACCATTTCACAAAAGTGGTGCCAATCAAGAAACCTGAATTTTAAAAAAGTAGCCCACTGGCAACACTGCATCCAAGCTCTAGTGGCGAGTGCCAGCGCTCGAGTGCAGAGAAAAACAAAGCAATAAAAATGGGGATTGATAATATTAAATAGAAATACCTGATCCGTACAAACATGCATAGAATCAATATTTAGATTTTTTTAAATATTGTGCTGTTGCTCAAACAGAAATTTCCATCTTGAAAACGAAATAATACCACGACGGAAGTTTTGATTAAAGGCAGAGAATGGCCGACAATTCTGCAGCCAGAATATTTTTCGCCAATTTTTCTTTTTTTTTTTTTTACATCGCATAATTTTTTATGATATTACTAGATTTTATATAAATCAAGGTAATCCTGATGAAATTTGCTTTAAATTATTTTTATTTCATTACTGTCATGTGTAACAGCTATGGAATAACAGTAACCGATTGGAGTGAGATCCCCTGTATTTTTGTGTGAAAAAATGTATTATTATTTTTATAGGATTTCTTACGCAGAAATTGTTTGTTTTTATGTGCACTAACTGACTCAACCTTTTGAATTACCTTTATTATCATTGCACATAAGATACAATAATTTTATTTCTATAATAAATGTTCTACTGACTCATCTGCTTATTTTAAAGATTCGGTTTTTCACAGAATCTCAGAGATATTCATACAATGAAAGCGCTCTATAATCATTCACTCGTCCCAACGTTCTCACCTAATATTAAACAAATGAATCATATTTAATTATTTTCTTTCCATTTTTTGACAGTTTTACTAAAACTGAAGGTGCGTAAAGTCATGCGCAGAAATTAATAGAAAGTAAACATACTTTTGTATAACACATTTTTTGATATCTTCATTTCATTATTTTTTTTAAGAAATATTTTAATGAGTTAAATAATTTTCAATAAAATATTTAACAAAATATGCTTTCTTATACCGAATTTAATTTTTATTATCAACAAAATAATATAACTTCATATTTTTCTTTAAGTAAAGTTAAGTTTAAGAGTGATAAGTGCAATATTTAAAAAATAATATATAATGTTGTTTTAAACAAGTAAATTTTAAGAAACAAAACAAAACCTACTTCAATGGATTGTTCACTTTTGTGTTCACTTTTTGTGGAAAGCTTGATTTTTATTGTAATTAGAGTTCTGCACTGGTTGCATTACACCCAGCTCAAACTCGAAGACTCTATTTGAAATCAAACCTCAACTCGACTCCCTTCAAACCGAAATCTCAATCGAAAGAAAATTAATCCATTTTTTAAAACCATTTTGAAAAAAATATATATAGTGTCATTGCTCTGTAATTATATCTCTAATAAATATTTTATATTTTATGTAGAAAACTAAATATATATGTACTTACTTTTGTTAAAATATATAGTTTTTATTCATCTGAAGCATCACTGTGGAGTTTATTTTCAAACAATATGCAAATACATCCCTGACATCCTAAGACGAAACGCGAACCACAATGAGAGCTAACAAGTCACCCAATGAAAATAAAATGGCGCCATCTTATTCCAATGCAAGTGTTTTCCTTTGTTAGTGATTGAGAATGTTTTAAAACAATGGAAAAATTACCAAATGCTGATCCAATCCAAACGAAATCTAAAACGATGTTTTATTTCAAAGCAGGACTCTATAATCCATTTTCAAACTTAGTAAATTATGTTCATATAGTTTATGTATTTATAAATATTTTTTCGTGTGTGGAACAATTTTTTTAAAGGAAATATAAAAGAAAAACTCTGCTTACTACTAAAAGTAAATAATTTACTAATAGTATCGAAAATTTTTATAGTGTAATTGGTATAAATGGACATTTTATATCAAAATAAAAGTTTTACAACTCGTATTTTTTTCGAGAAAAACACTTTGAGTAAAAATATTGTAAAACATTTTTTAAATGTATTTAATAAATGTTTTTGCAATTTAATTTTATTACACTACTGGTACCATTTTTCAAAATATTTCTAAAATTTTTGTGATTTAAACCACAGTTCTTTCTTTACTTAGTAACTGGGTAATGCAAATTATTCCTAAGCCTTGTTCTATTAGCATACAGTTACGTAAGGTTTTGGAATGCATTTAAAGTAACAAACGAGTCCCTTCTTTAACACTCAAAGTAAAACTTCCAATCTATTAGACTAAACACCTTTTGAAATCAAAAATAAATGATTTTCTCAAAGAATTTCTGAAGGAATTCCTATTTAATTCAGCAAAAGCTGATATATTCAATCTAGTGAAAATGTTTCCCAGTAACGAACCTTATAGAGAAATTTGTTTTGTGGAGTTTCAATAAAGCATTAAAAGAGTTGAAGAAATTTATTTTTACATGTCATTAGACAATTATCTTTAGCGTTTAACTCTTTAAGACTGATGGGTGACGGGATTTTCGAATACGGAAAATATCTTTCTTAAAGCAAGGTATATTAGTGTTTATATGTTAAATTATTCTTTCAGATCGTTTATTATTAAGTGCGTTCGTAATTATATAAATACGTAGCACACACAGCTGTCTGTCTGTCCGTCTGTCCGCATATAACAGCGCAAAAACTACCTAATCGAAAGGTTTGAAATTTAATATACATAATCGTTGCAGAATTTTGTCGAGTCATTTTAAATTGTATGGAAATCAAATCAAAACTTAAAAAAAACTATTAAAGTTTTCTTCATTCTATTAAATCTTATCATAGGTAATTAATTCAATGATATCCCATAGTAGGTAATGATTGTAGGTTGTCATGGTGATGACGTCCTATTTAAGATGGAGTCCTATTATTTCCGTATTACTGAGTTTAATATATATAATCGTAATAAATTTTATATTCATGCCTTTTCGAATATGAGTGCAACAGCTATTGCAACAAGATATTAATATTTATAGAACTAGTTATGGGTCGAACGCAAAAAATTTGCCACATTTGCCGTACAATTTCCGACTTGTTACTGTTATTATTAAATGCTAAACAATAAATGAAGTTATAATAATAAATGTATACTATGCATTTAAGGAGGTCTAAGAAGGCATGGCCAGAACATTTTAAAAATGCACTGTAAAAAAACCACTGTAGATTTTCCAGAACAAACTCGATCACAGTGAATGTGCTGTATCTTTCTTTGGTTTCCTGACTATATTAACATGGGAAATACAGTAGTTGCGTAAAGTTAACAGCACAATATGATGGCAATTTGGACGCATTTTTTTTACAGCACAAACTGCTGGCGTCCAAATTGCTAGCACATTGTGCTGTTAATTTTACGCAACTACTGTATTTTCCATGTTAATATAGTCAGGAAAGCAAAGAAAGATACAGCACATTCACTGTGATCGAGTTTGTGCGCGAGATGAACAGTACTTTGTACCGTAAAAATGCCTTTTTTTTTTTTTTTTTTTTTACAGTGTGCATTATTTTTCTTTTATAAGTAGAAAGATTGATTTTGAAGAAAACTCTTCCCCTTAAAAATTTTTAAACTAGAAAACATGTATACTTTTTTCATAAATTTTTGTTGTTGCCGTTACATAAAAAGTTCTAGGAATACCAGTTTCCCAGAAAAAGTTTAGAAACTTTACAGTTTTTTTTTTTTTTTTTAAGTTTTACAACTCGTATTTTTTTCGAGAAAAACACTTTGAGTAAAAATATTGTAAAACATTTTTTTAAATGTATTTAATAAATGTTTTTGCAATTTAATTTTATTACACTACTGGTACCATTTTTCAAAATATTTCTAAAATTTTTGTGTTTTAAACCACAGCTCTTTCTTTACTTAGTAAATGGGTAATGCAAATTATTCCTAAGACTTGTTCTATTAGCATACAGTTACGTAAGGTTTTGGAATGCATTTAAAGTAACAAACGAGTCCCTTCTTTAACACTCAAAGTAAAACTTCCAATCTATTAGCCTAAACACCTTTTGAAATCAAAAATAAATGATTTTCTCAAAGAATTTCTGAAGGAATTCCTATTTAATTCAGCAAAAGCTGATATATTCAATCTAGTGAAAATGTTTCCCAGTAACGAACCTTATAGAGAAATTTGTTTTGTGGAGTTTCAATAAAGCATTAAAAGAGTTGAAGAAATTTATTTTTATATGTCATTAGACAATTATCTTTAGCGTTTAACCCTTTAAGACTGATGGGTGACGGGATTTTCGAATACGGAAAATATCTTTCTTAAAGCAAGGTATATTAGTGTTTATATGTTAAATTATTCTTTCAGATCTTTTATTATTAAGTACGTTCGTAATTATATAAATACGTAGCACACACAGCTGTCTGTCTGTCCGTCTGTCCGCATATAACAGCGCAAAAACTACCTAATCGAAAGGTTTGAAATTTAATATACATAATCGTTGCAGAATTTTGTCGAGTCATTTTAAATTGTATGGAAATCAAATCAAAACTTAAAAAAAAACTATTAATAAAAGTTTTCTTCATTCTATTAAATCTTATCATAGGTAATTAATTCAATGATATCCCATAGTAGGTAATGATTGTAGGTTGTCATGGTGATGACGTCCTATTTAAGATGGAGTCCTATTATTTCCGTATTACTGAGTTTAATATATATAATCGTAATAAATTTTATATTCATGCCTTTTCGAATATGAGTGCAACAGCTATTGCAACAAGATATTAATATTTATAGAACTAGTTATGGGTCGAACGCAAATAATTTGCCACATTTGCCGTACAATTTCCGACTTGTTACTGTTATCATTAAATGCTAAACAATAAATGAAGTCATAATAATAAATGTATACTATGCATTTAAGGAAGTCTAAGAAGGCATGGCCAGAACGTTTTAAAAATGCACTGTAAAAAAACCACTGTAGATTTTCCAGAACAAACTCGATCACAGTGAATGTGCTGTATCTTTCTTTGGTTTCCTGACTATATTAACATGGGAAATACAGTAGTTGCGTAAAGTTAACAGCACAATATGCTGGCAATTTGGACGCATTTCTTTTTACAGCACAAACTGCTGGCGTCCAAATTGCTAGCACATTGTGCTGTTAATTTTACGCAATTACTGTATTTTCCATGTTAATATAGTCAGGAAACCAAAGAAAGATACAGCACATTCACTGTGATCGAGTTTGTGCGCGAGATGAACAGTACTTTGTACCGTAAAAATGACGTTTTTTTTTTTTACAGTGTGCATTATTTTTCTTTTATAAGTAGAAAAATTGATTTTGAAGAAAACTCTTTCCCTTAAAATTTTTTAAACTAGAAAACAGGTATACTTTTTTCATAAATTTTTGTTGTTGCCGTTACATAAAAAGTTCTAGGAATACCAGTTTCCTAGAAAAAATTTAGGAACTTTACAGATTTTTTTTTTTACAGTGTTGATTACGTATTATTTAAGATGGAGTATTATTATTTCTTATTATTCAATTTAATATAATAAATCGTGTATTCATGTATTTTTGCATAATAGTGCAACAGATATTGAAGCAAGATCTAAATATATATAAAACTAGTTATAGTACGAACGCAACTCATTTGCCCCTTTTGACATACAATTTCAGAGGTATTCTCCTTTAGATAGTTTACAACAAATGAAATTTCGTTAAAAATAGAGTATAACATAGGAATATGTTGTTTTTGGAAGTTTATCTTCTCGAAAGTAATTAATCACCGGAACAACCAACAAAATAATTTGTCTTGTTAAAAAAAAAATGCTACATAATTATCGTATTGGCTGGAGAAAATTTAATCTCAAACAAGTATTAAAAAATATATGATTAAGGCTACAGAAATCTAATAAATTGCATATGCGTGGCATACATCTCATAAAATAAATTAGAATACAAATATTTATTATTTAGTAATATTGGATATACTAATATTAAATTGTAGCGTACATAGATTAGTACGGTATTTTATTGTGCGCGTTATGAGCACGGAATCTGAATTATGGTCAGAAAATCCACTTCCTGATAATCCTCCTTTAAGTAATTCCGTAATTTATTCTCTTTCACAATCATAAGCTTTACTTTAGAATCTCTTACAATTGATGAGGCATAGTTATTTTAGTAAATACGTTTAAGAAAATTCAAAAATTTTCGCTAACGAAAACCACTTGTATAATACGTGTCCCATTTGTACAGCCTTTTTCAGAAGTAGATGAATAAGAACCATGTTTCAAGATAAACTTGTACTATAAATTCAAATCTTAATGTTTTACATAATAGATTCTATATTTTATTATTAGTAACAACCGTGTTCCCTATTCCTACGGAGACTTTGGACATTTTATAAATATAGTGAATGTCCTGTGAGGAAATATTTTTAAGTTATAAATATAAGCATCTTACTTTACTACTGAAATCTGATTACTTTATAAACTTTATACTTGAGTTTAATATGAAACAGAAGTATATTTCAGCTCTTTAGCTCCCATTCAATCTTATATTTTCACTATCTATTAAATTGCTATTAAACAAGCAACTTTTAATTTATTAAACAAGATGGTAATTATAACCGTATCCTTGGAATAACGCTCCAATCTCTACATTTGAGCTACGAGGATGATACCCAGCCTGGCTTCTCTCACTCACATATGTGGGTAAGGTTGCAACCGCAGCACAAGATGGAAAAGTCTTCATGACACCGCAAACCCGCAGCAAACATGAGACGCAAATAAAGGCCAGCATATGTCAACATACATATATTTTTAATTAATTTTTCAATTAATTTTTAGCAGTGAAATAACTCCCGAAATTAGTGAATTTTTACATTGCTCACTACTTTTTTTTTTACTATGATGTTTATACGCTTATTTAGCAATGGAAAAATTCACATATTTAATATTAAAGGTTTGTTTATTCGCTAATATTCTTAAGATCAAATATACTGTCGAACTCGCTTATAACGAGTCCTGATTTAACGAGGAAATCAGAAACATTTGGTTGGTACAACATTAAGTCTATTTGAGCATATCTCGCTTTTAACGAGCAATCCCCGGTTATAGCGAGCAATAATTTTGTGATTCATAAAATTTATATTGACTTTCAACTCTCCAGCTCCGGTAATCATTTCTTGGGAAAATTCCTTTATCATTCTGAAGTCAATTGAAAGTTAGTGATGAGTCATAAATCTTGAGAACAATTGATGGCGGCATTTTTCACGTGCGAGGAACTCCCACGACGACCTTGAGGAGACGTACGAAGAAAACGGAGGTTGCTGATTGGATGGAAGTTTACTTTGTGTAGGAGTGGCAGATAGGGGAGATGTGTGGAAGTAATTCTTTGACTTGCATTCATAGAGTAAGCTCATCAAATTTTATCTTGCGATATCGAAACGTAAAATTTTATCAATTGACGAAGAAGTAAAGATTTTACGGGAATTAGAGGATGACATGGAAAATTCTGGAATCTGCAAAAAGCATGATTTTTCTTCTACTGTTTCGACTTTGTTAAAGAACAAGGAAAAATTAATGACTGCGTACGATGAAAATAAAAATGACTGTAAACGTTTGAAGAAACGTGCTAAAGAGGATTTGGACAAAGCTCTTTTGAAGTGGATGAAGGTGCAACGTAGTGCAAATTTACCTGTAAGTGGTCCACTTTTAAAATTTAAAGCAGAAAAATTTGCTGAACAATTTAGCTATTCCGGATTTCTATTTTCGAATGAATGGCTTCATCGATTCAAAAATAGACATGGGATAACTTTTGGAAAAATTCGTGGTGAAGCAAAGTCTGCAAACATGGTAGATATCGCGACATGGATGAGAAAAACGTGGCTAATCATCAGAGAAGGATACAAAAATATGACATTTATAATACCGATGAAATAATTTTCTACAACGTAACCCCTCAACAGTTCAAAGTTGAAAAGTGCATCAGAGGTAAGCTCTCCAAAAATCGATTGACAGCTTTCGTGTACTCTAATATGTCTGGCACTGACAAGAAGAAACTGTTGTTTATTGACAAATCCAAGAAACCTAGGTTTTTTAAGCATGTAAAAAGCTTCCTGTTGATTATCACCACAGCAGGAATGCCTGGATATCTGCGGACATTTTCACAAAATTTATTTCAAAATGGGAGAGCCAACTAAAGAAAGAAAAGCATAAAATCTCCCTTTAATTGATAATTGTTCCGCGCATCCCGGAATCACTGGACTTACAAAAATCTGGATTGAATTTTTACCACCAAATTCTACGAGTGTTATCTAGCCTATGGACAGAGGGGTCATCAAAAGTTTTAAATCAAACTTTCGTAAGCACTTGATTTTGATGCTTCTCGATAGAAGAGAAAAAATAGGAACAACCTCAAATGCTAATGTAGACATACTGGAACCTTTAATGAACGATGCATGGGAAAACGTTACATCAACATGCATTACCAATTGCTTCCGTAAGGCTGAATTGGACATTTCTCAAGAGGGGCATATCTCTGAGGAAGAAAATGTAGACAACTTGAAAAATTTGGAAAATAGAAGAGAAAAATTTGAAAATTATGTATCAGTTGACGCTTCCGAGATACCTATAGTGGGTTGCCAAATTATTAGGGACAGTCATATTTTTTGCTAGTTTTCTACTTTGATTGCACTTGACTGCGGATCTAAGTGGTTTAAGTGTTGCAGGAATGTATTTTACCGTTCTCAACTCTCTACAATTCAACTTTTGGCATGTTAAAAGGTTTATTAGCTTTCTATAAATATTTTAATAACCGGAGAGACGCTGAGTCTTTTACACACGCAATAGTGGAAGACGCTTTTCTTTAATTTATACAAAATTCTTTAGGATTTTTTTGGAAAAGTTAAGAATTATATGTGAGTATTATCTTTCTTTTATTGATTAAATATTTGTTTTTTGCGAAATTGTTTACAATTTTAATTTATTTTTTATTTTTATTGATTTTAGTGTGGGTCGAGGGGTTGATTTGTCGCCTAGAAAAAGTCTGAGGTAAAAACCATTCTTCTGCATACGAATCATTCCCAAAGGAAGATAGCAGAACTTGCTGGAGTTTCCAAGTCAGTAGTCAACAGGATAAAAATAAATCTGAACAAAAACCAGCCACTTTCGCCCAAACGAAAAGGTAAAAGTGGAAGAAAACGCATTACAACTCCACGTACCGATAGGAAAATCCGGGATATCTGCTTAGGAAACAGAAAGATAAGTGTGGGACTCCTTACTCAGATCGTTCAAGAATCTGGAATACTAGTTTTTAAGAGAACTGTGCAGTGGAGATTAGCGGAGGAAGGGTTGACAGCTCATCGTCCGGCCAAGAAAAAAAGCGATGAAGAAGCAGCGCCTTGCCTGGGCTCGTGAATACCACTAGAAGACAGTTGATAACTGGAGTGAGGTCAGTTGTTAAGATAATTATTATGTATGGCATTTAAAATCATTTATTTCTTAATTATTAATATATTTAATTTTTTTCAGGGGTGTTACGCAGATGAATCAACCTTTGAGATTTTAGCCGATAAAAGCCTCTTTGTCAGGCGACGCCCAGGCGAAAAATACCGCCCTGACTGCATCGTGGAAAGTGTTAAACACCCTGATAAAGTAATGGTGTGGTCTGTCATAAGCGCTAAAGGGCTTGGACGCCTCTACATTGTCCAGGGAATCATGAGACAAGACCAGTACAGGCAAGTTCTGGAAACTCAGCTGCTGCCGCAAATTGAAGAATGGTTCCCAGGTGGTGAAGAGTTCATGTTTATGCATGATTCAGTGCCTTGTCATAAAGCTAGAAGTGTTACAAAGTTTTTGGCAGACCACAATATCCCAGTTTTACCTTGGCCTGGCAATTTTCCTGACATGAACCCCATAGAAAACTTATGGGAGATCACAGGCCGGAAATCGCCAAAGATATGATTGCAACCAAGTTACAACTCATCGAAAAACTAACAAATGTATAGCATCACAACCCTAAAAAAAAGAAAGTGCCAGAAATCGCATAGAAAGCACGCCGAGACGCATCGAAGCACTCCTCGAAGCCAAAGGAACTGTCACCAAATGCTAATATTCTTTACTTAACATTGGTAAATTGACTGTATTACATTTTTGTTGGGGTTTTTTCATATACTAAAATTGCATAAGTACTTAAACTATAACAATAAAGCTTTTTAAATTTAAAAACAGTGTTTATTTTCAAATTATATCCTAATATTGTACAAAAAACCTATACTTCATGACTGTCCCTAATATTTGGCAATCCACTGTACTCCCTAGAATACTGTAGCTGAAATTCAGGCTACAGAAGATGAAACAAATGATGAAAGCGACAATGATAACAGCGATTGTGAAGAATTTCAAGCTGAACCGCCGCCAACATACTCAACGGCTTTTGAGCGTAAATTTCAAACTTTTTTCGAGGCCAGAGGTACAAACGATGATGTTTTTCGGGCTATGAGTCTTCTCCGAAGAGCAATAACACGAGAAAGAAACAACAAGACAGCTCAAAGCAAATTAACTAACTTCTTTTGTACTGTGCAGAAATAAAAAATAAATAAAATATGTATAATAAAGTAAGTATGCATGGATTTTATAAACAAATTTCGAACCCTTTTTACGAGCACCCGGTTATAACGAGCAAATATCTCGGTTCCTTTACGCTCGCTTTATGTGAGTTCTACTGTAATAAAATCAACGTAAAGAAATATCCTTTAACGAATATTATTTCTTAATAACAATTACATAAAATCGAATAATTGATGCAAAATTAGAAACAACAAAAATAAATTAAATATAATAAGTGTTTCTGGAAGAACTGTAAAACCTATTTCTCCTTCGTATTTACAAAACTATTAAAGATTTTAAAATTAAAGCGAGTTCCAAATTTGTTGGAAATAAAATATCCTATATAATCTTGTAGTTAAATTTAAAAGTCCTATATGATATTTCACGACTTGATATATTGTATCATATTAGCTACTATAATATGTCCAAGTACACAGCTTTCAGATTAGTTACAGTTCAATGTTGATTAAGATGTTCCTTCACAGTATGTGAATTACGTAATAATTCTTAAAACGTGCATTTTAAAAATGAAACATAATATGACAAAAACAAACCTAATGTTTTTTTATACCAAATTCTTTTTAAGTAGCCGAGATAAAAAAAATCGAATATTATTGATTTTAACAATTTTTATACAATAATTCTAGAATTTTGAAAAAAATATTTATAAATGTCACATTTCCCTTAATAATATTATGATGCATATTTTGCAATTTTGTAATTTTGTATTTCTAATACTCACTTTGTAATGGGCTACCAACTCGCTTATAAAGGGTCTCTAAGATTTTGAGTGTGAGTGTGACATCAGTCATTTAACCTGCGTGACGCAGCAGAGAACTCTGTATTCTATTTTACTCTAATTTTCCAAGGTATGTGTGAATCTCTTGGAATTAACGGTTACGTGTTTTCGCTGTTATTTTATGCAAATTTGGCTCGTTGCTCAGTCTGTAGAGTATATAAATCTATTCGAAAATGAATTATGTTCAGATTTGTGTCGAGTCATACCACAGAAGGTGCTTTAGACCTGCGTGAAATGATAGTGAAGGATTTCACGACACGTGGAAGAAAGTTTGGAGATTTTGATTGTAGCGTAAACTTTGGTAAGAAGTTTCGATTCATAGTTTGAATTAATAAAGTTCTGTTTGACAACTACGGCTTATCAGCTAGATTGTATTGAAGATTTAAGTTGCAGCTCAAGGTATCATTTCAGCTTGCTGCTATCAAGTGAGCCTTGTGTAAGTTAAATCCTTCATATTTCTTATTTACAGCTCATATTCAAAATATTGAAATAATTGAGAAAAAAATATTTTTCATTTATTTATTTTTGATACTAAGTAAATGCAATTAAATTTCTGGAATGTTTAGATAACATTTAACATCTACAAAATATAAAATACAGTACAATAAATTATGTATACCGATTTCTGAAACACATCAAAATATTAGAATAAAATTTAGATTGGTTCAAAATATTAGAATATTTTATTTTACGAAACAATATTACCTTACGAATATGAAGTAAATTTTAGTTAATATTTTGCAGCATCCCCGAGCTTTCATAATAGCGTACAATCGATCTTGCATACTATATACAAGGTGTTTACAAACATTTCTGTTAGCCCAAACAGACTTTATACCTACCACTAACTCAGTTTTACTTGAAGGAGGATTTTCTTGGAGTTTTTTCTTCATTATACACCATAAGTTTTTGATGGATTAAGGTCTGATGAGTTTGGTAGCCAACGAAGTACCTTAATGTTGCGTTGGCGGAATCAATTCTTAGTTGACAGAGAGGTATGCGGTGATGCTAAATCTTGTTGAAAGATGAAATCATCCTCAAGTAAATCTTCTGATAATGGAATCATGTAATATTCCAAAATTTCTTGATATATCTGAGAGTTAACCTTATCGTAGACGATGCATAACTTTCCAAGTCCTTCTACACTCATGCAACCCTATACCATGACACTAGCAGTAAATTTTTCGGAACGTTTAAGGCCTACTTTATCAAATGCTTCTTGCTTCATTCTCCAAACTCGAATACCTTCATTAACATATGAAACTCAAAACATACTTTTATCACTAAATAATGTATTTTGCCAATCTTCTTCAGTTCCTAAACGTCTTGTTGATTTATCACCAACTCAATATTTTACGCTTTTGTTTTGCAGTCATGAAAGGTTTTGTTTTCGGTACGCGAGATTTAAACTTAAATTTTCGAAGGCGTCTTAAAGTTGTCGATGTAGAAACTTCTACTCCTTCTTTCCATTTTCGGTGCAAAAATCGCACACTTTTAAAACGGTTTTTCTTAACTATACGCTTCAGTTTCCTGTCATCTCTATAAGATGTTTTTGGTTTTCTGCCGCCATTTCGGAGATTATTTTGAAATTTTCCATTTTTTGAACACTGTGTTAGTATTTTACTAACGCTTGATTGCGAACAATGTAAATAATTCGCTATATAACATTGATTTTTACCGTGCCAATAGAAATCAACCATACGAAGTTTAATAGATTCGGGAATATCACTCATACGACCCATTTTAAGACAAAAAAGCAATCAAACTGCAAAAAGAATACTGATTTTAAATAAAATCGTATGAATTTAATCAATGATGCCACCAGTTATGAATTGGTGATAATTAAAAGAGAATTAATGTAAAATATTCTGATATTTGGAACCACTTGAATAAATATTCTAATATTTGGAGCCACTTGAATAAATATTCTAATATTCTGACTTTTTAAAATAATTTGTTTTTCAATTAAACTTTTCAAAAATGATATTATTTTTAAGATAATAAATAAGAATAATCAACAATAAGTTCTTAATGAATGTAACGTTTGCATATTTGCATTAAAAGACATTAAATTACCAAACGATATTTTCAATTTGTAAAAAAAATTAATTATTCTAATATTTTGAATATGAGCTGTAGTAGAGTTGTGAGTGTTCTTCCTTGTTCGCAGAGTAGTCTTACGCAAAATTTGCGTAAGAAACTCTATCACTTTCCTGCCCGATTTTTTTAAATAAATGTGTTTTTATATTTTATATATTTAAACATGACTCGGTTATTACGTAGCGTTGTTGCCGTGGTTGTTACAACTTTAAATACATTAACACATTCACGCCGGCGCCTATATTAATGTTTTTCGCTGTGAGGCGGCGCTCGAATTCGTGTGTTGCTTCATCTGGCGGCGCGGTACTTTCGCTTATTCAGACACTGTATGTAATGACACGCCCCTCTCATATTTATTAAATTGAACTCGAATACAACAAGCAGAGTTGATTGTGAATGTCTGAAAGTTTGTAAGGAGTGAGCAAATTACTTACAGACATGATTTTATTGACTATGTACGAATTTAATATAAATGTCTTAAAATCTACAGAAATATGGACAACATGATATAAATGCATTTTCTGTAAGGTAAAAGCCACGCCCTTAGTCAATGATATTTTTTGAATAAAAACGAGAATTCTCGTTTCCCGTCGTCAATGTATAAGGTTTATAATATTAGAATTATACCTCTGGAGGTGCCTTGCCAGGTGAAGGTCTCGTCATCTGATCAAGGTTCTAAATTACGAGACCAACATGAGTAGCAATGTGCAGGTGCCAAACAACAGGATATAAAGTTAAGTAACCGGCAAAACAAAGTATACACAAACGAGCAGTAGGCACTGCAGATAGGATGACGATCGAGGCAATGATGTCAGGTTTATTGCCGCTTCGCGGCGATTAGGCGGTCTTTCGCCCCGATGCCAGGTACTAAACCCGTTAAGCTGCGGCAACCCGGCAGGTAGGGGCCTGGTCGTCGGTTAGAAAGAAAGAAAGGTTTATAATATTGAATTGTTTTTACTACTGAATTTTCGAATATTCAAGTGTGACCCACCTGTAGTGCACGCCTTCTAGGGCATAATCGAGTGTGACACATCTGTAGTGCACGCCTTCTATTTAAAAATGGAGTGTGACCCACCAGTGATGCACGCCGGCGTGAACGTATTAAAGGTTTTCTTTATTTAAATAATTGAGTTATTAGTTATAAATTGAGTTCTTAGTTTTAAATTTTTAAATAAAAAGTCTATTGAGAAAACTAAATTTGAAATGCAAAGAAATTGAACAATTACATTTTTTAAAGTTTTGATACGCATTTCGTCAGGACGGGACATTTTTATTCCCAAAACTAAAATATCTATCCTTTTAAAATGAAATTTCTAATAAAATAACTAATTTCCGTCTTCATTGGTTTTTAGTAACCATAAGATTACAGATCAATTTTTCATCTGGCGCATTATTGATTTTCTGCAACATATGTTAGATAAGGAACATACACATTTCTCAGCGAACTCTGTCCTATAAAAGTCAATAGTTTTCATTCTACTTGCAATTTTTAAAAAGAAATTAGTATCGTCGTTTTTTGTAGTTTAAATATTCTACAGTACGTCGCACTTAAAAACATGTAATATAAACAGGTTAGTCACAATTTAAATGCATAATAATTATTTTACCTTTTAATTAATAAATCATATTTTAAAATTTTATCTAATTTTCCGTTTAACATTTACAAATGAATATTATGAAAATGAAAACTGTTATCATTTAGAGGTAATTTTTTTTATGGTATCATATAAAGTTCAAATATGACAAACTTTTTGAAAGAATTTTGTTTCTCTTCTTCGGGTGCAAAAAATACTTTAAACGCAAGAGAAAGACAAAAAGAAAATGAAACGGTAAAGGTGAAAGCTAAGGACACTATTAAAAGGAAATCAGAAGATTAGGAAAATTTTTAAAGCAAATTGAATAAACAGTCACAATAGTAAAAAAAAAATAAATAAATAAAATAAAATAAATATATATATATATCATATATAATGAACAAAAATATTAAAAATAATAAAAATACTTAAATAATTAATAAACAAACTAAATGTAATAATAATAATAAAAATGAAATGCGAATTCAAAAAATAAATCCAAATAAAATTAAGATTAACAATATGTACAAATATAACAAAATAAATGCCAAAATAATAATAATTTATTTTAAAACTTATAGTACTGAACAAGTTTTTCTAAGCTGCAGAGGACATGATAGAATCAAATTTTTCATTAACTATAACCTCACGATTAAGATAAAAAGCTGCATTTTCAAGAAAGAATTTTTCTGGGTCGGTACTGACATTCATGAAAATTTCAGCATTTTGAAACGTAAAAGTGTGACCGAATCCCAAGAATGCTTAGCTATAGAAGTTCTTCCTTTTCACTTTTATGATACTATTTTTATTCAATTTGCTTTATAAATTTTATTTTGTTCAGTGTTATTAATTGGATAATGTTCTTCTATGCTTGGCTGATGTCTTCTACTTTCCTATTGACTGTTTCCTTCAACTGTTCTATGTTGGAGAAAAGGGTGATCATAAGCAGCCGTACATTGCAGATTTAAGCAGTTGCTCGCGCATAACCGATAAGGAATCGTAATCCCGATTGAGAAAATGATACAACTATTGCTTATTGTAAAAGATAAAGTATTTTCTTTGCAACATATTTTATTAGTAGGTAAAGTGGTATATTTTAGATGGCAGGAAACATAAAAATTTATTACGGTTGGATGGCCCCGTAAATTTAACACAACATTTAAGGCAGAAGTCTACAGCAAAAAGTAATCGACCGAAGTACATGTATATGCGAAGTATATCATATCACCGCCATGACGAGTCTAGAAAATTCCAAATAAAACAAAGATATAAAATCCGTTATATGAAAAGTCCATGCGATAATTTAAAATTACATGATCTAGAAGTTTGAGCACCATCTCGGAAACATAATCTGTATTTTAATAATTATAACCCTATTACGGGTTCTCTCCGAGCAGACACAAGAATGAAGCAATATTTATGTTATCTCAGAAAATGGATCTCTTATTGCAATTATCGAAATAATTTAAGTGTTAGAAATAGCATACCGGATATAATCATAATAACATAAATAATCGTTAAATTAAATTGTGGAGTGAGGATTAACTGCAAATAAACAGAAAAATGAAGTATAACTGAAAATGATTTTTAAATGTCTAACGCCTTTATTTTGTTTCTTTTATTTTATTTATTTACTCCTGTGGTTTAATTTAACAAATTAGCAGCTGCATTATATTTATTGAGAGAAAGCAGAAACAATTTATACTGCGACGGTTTTTCCTGTCAAAGATAAAGTATTAAATTTGGGAAAGAAATGAACATTTAGAATATTTAAACATCAATCTATAACCACGTTATGTCTCTTTTCCCTTTTATTTCTTTTCAGTCTTACTGCTGTCTTCAAAGTGGTACTAGCACGTCTTCTTTGCACCTTAAGGAGAATGAAAACGTTCTTTCAAAAAGCCTAGCTCATTTCTTAATTTCGTGATGCCATTAAGACGTCTTCTAAACTTTTTGTATCATACCAGTCTATTCAAAACTTTAATGTTATTATTTAACGTACAAGATTACCTGTTGAAATATGGCTGATTTCAAAAGGAAATCTGATAAAATCTGTAAAGTTTAAAACAAAAATAGCTCTTGCACCTAATTCATGTGATAGGGAGCTGCTTCCCAGTGTTTTCCTAATTTTAGCTGAAAAAACGGCTAGTAATAAGTATTGGCATTTTGGTGTTTCATTAGATCCCAGATATTTTCAAAACAAAGCAGATATCCAAACAATGAATATGTTTGTATATAATAAAGGCATTAATCTGAGACGTATGTATATAAATGATTTGCTGCTGGAATTCTCAAAATCGCAGTCTAAATCAAATAGGACCGGAGAATCCAACTTAAAAACACCTGATATATAGTTCTGCTATAGCTCTAATAGTTGTAGACAGAATATTTATATTCTGTGTAGATTCATTGTATGTACTCTGCGCACAGAACATAAGATTGGAGGAAGACTATAGTAGTGCATTGTTATTAAGAGCTATAGATCCTTAGACCATAATGTTTGCAGTGGATGAAATGCATATGATAAAAAGATTATGAAAGTTGATAATCTTGCAAGAACTTTGCATTAAGGTTCAGAGTGGACAGTTTATCTCATAGCCTCCGCACTTGTACAAAATGATCATTTTCACTCAAAACAAAGAGGTAATTGTTAATGAAAATCAGTCATAGGCCGACAGCATCGCTGAAGGCAGTTCTTTGTTGGAATCATAGCAAATTAACTACAGTTCTTTAAGAATGAAATAAAGAATGTGCGAAGGACCGGAGATCGTTAATTCGTTGCAAAGTCTATTTAAACATTGCAGAACAAAACACTGTAGACGGCTTGATAGGTTTCGACGAATCATAACAAGTTAGAAATTGCTCTTCAAACGCAGAAAATAAGGTGCGTTTGTACTATAAATAGTTTTATAAATACTTTTTGCACCGAATATTGTAATAAATGTATATTTTAATGCACTTTATAAGTGCATATCAATCTTATTCTCTTCGAAATGATGTAACATCATTAAAATGCACTTGAAATAATTTTTTCCCATTGACCTTAATGTAACGGAAAACTTTGGACTGTCCCTGTAATTAAACTATACATGCGATTTTCTTAAAATTTGAAATGAATCAACAAAATTGTGCAACAGTTATATATTCAAAATTTCAAACCGTTCAATTGGGTAGTTTTTGCTTCGTTATATGCAGACTGACGGACAGACGGGAGGACTGAACGACGACTATAGGTGCTACGTATTATTATAATTACGAGTGCACGTAAAAAGACCACCACCAACATTTTCGCGAATTATTTATTCAACACGTAAGCTACTTTAAACGACCAGAATTTGCAATCTGTGTGCGAGTGTCTCCAAGGTGCACTGTTTATATGGTGTTATTAGGTTGGTTATTATCACAGGTTCCGCTTTGTTACCTATTGCTGCCATATAAATCATAAAACGTCTCAAATCTTCTTGTAAACTGGCATCTCTGCCTGTTAACCTGTCATATATCTAAATTTGTACATTGTCAGATAATTTCGTTTTTATGCACCGCCGATGGCAGACTTATTTTACTAGCGCTATCCGTGCGTTATCCTATATAGGGTTATCCTATATATGGTGTGACGTTTTATTTGATATGACTCGGAGACCAGATGCCCTAACGAAATAAACATCGTTAATTGGAACCTCCAGATGCCTGCTATAACTTCACATGTCACTGATTCACAAAAACCAGAGGGAACATGTAAACAGTTTTAATCATGTAAATATCTGGAGAAAAAGTGCTGCGTAGAAATGTTATAAACTGAACTTGTTGACTAAAATGAGTCAAGATCTCACGTGGGGTATTTAGGAGATGAACTGATCTCAGAAAAACAAGGCCCCGTGGAGGGACAGTATCTGCTGTGACACGACCCCAGACGGTCAAGTTCTCGGTTCTGCCGAAAGGAGCGTCTCGCTCCGGAAAAGATTAACTTTTTGCCGTGTAAATATTACGTGTGCTTGTTATGTGTGTGTCCCGTGTCGTCTAATAAAACTCTGAAAAAAAAAACGAACGCCAAGTTCTTTTAATTTCTAATTAAGAATCTTTCTTAAGTGAGTTCTTATACGACGGTACAGTTGGTGTCAGAAGTGGGATTCGAGTTGTTCAAAAAGGTTGGGCACACACGCACACTGAAATTGTTACCCACGGAAGGAATGATAAGGTGAAAGCTCATTTTTTCGAGAAATAGAGAGCCGTCCTGATACTGGAATAGAAAAATAAAAGGAAAATCGTGTGTTGGAAGAAGAGAAAAAACAGTTCGGTTTGTGAAGAAGGAGCTAGTTTCGATTTTCACCCGGTCAGAGAAGAGAAGGGTGTTGTTTTCACTCCCGTGTTGGAGGAAAGAAAAAAAGTAGCTTGGTGTTATCTGGTTTCGGTTTAGGAAGACTTGGAGAAAGGAAACTTGAGAAATACTTACCCAGTGTCGGAAAAAGTGGAAGATTGTTTTTCCCCCGTTTGTGATCAGCTGTTCGACTGCGGAAAAGAAACAGAGTTACGCTGTTTGGTGATGAAAGGATTGCGGAAGAGTGAAAAAAAAAGAAGATAATTCTGTGATTTTTAGGGAGCCAAGGCCTGAAACAAAACTGTGATTGTAGAAGTGGATCGGCGTATAGAAAAAGATTGTAAATGTGAGTGGGCCCCGTTTTGGGTCGAAGATAGTGTTCAGTGTTCCGTGCCTCAGGATATATTATTTTTAGTGGACCTTATGGTCAGAAGTTGTGTTCAGTGAGCCATCCGGCTGAAGAAAAGTTGGATTACCGGTTAGTGTCTGAGCCTTCATTGGGGTAAGTCACAATTTTGAATTTGGAGTTAATGTTTAGTGATTTTTAATTATTTAAAATTGCTGATTTTGTTGGGAAAATTCAAAAACGGGAATGACAAAAATTGAACAGGTACTAGTCATGGAAGTGAGTCAGTATTTACATATTGCTGTGTTATTGAAAGAAATTTTATGATTGATTGTGATTATTGTTAATATAGTATATATTTTTTTTTGTTGTTGTATTAGTGTAGAGAAGTACCTTTTTATAGAGAAATTTTGTTTGAAAAACAAAAAAAGGGGTAGATATGGCTTTCCTGGGTAAAGGAAAAAAGGAAAATATAAAAAAGTTAGTGGATGAATTGGAACTTGCCAGGACCGGAAACGAAACCCGGATTCAGTTAACGCACTTGGTGCTGGAATCTGAGGAGTATGAAGAAGAAATAGTACGGGCTCTGTATGAGACTATATTAGAGACAGCTAAGGAGGAATTAGAACGGGAAGAAAGTCAGCGCGCACGGTTACAAGCTATCGAGAGGGAGGACATGTTGAGTAAACAGACATGGGAGCGTGATCAAACCATTAGGAAGGAAAAATTGGAGCACGAGAAAGAATTAAAGGAATTAGAATTAAAAAATAAATTCGAGTTAGAAAAACTAAAAATCGAGAAAGGAAATGCCCCGTCTTCAGTAAATGCAAATAATATACATTCGCGTTCCCCTGAACAGAACTTGAAAAAATTAATCCCGGATTTTAATCCAGAAAAAACAGATATTAGCTTGTATTTGGTTCTGTTTGAACGCCAAGCTAAACGGGTTGGGATACCGAAGGAAAATTGGGTCTCTCATTTAATTGGGCTTCTGCCAGTAGACATTATTTCCATTATTGCCAGACAACCCGAGACAGAGTCAGAAGATTACGATAACGTAAAAGGTATATTGTTAAAAAAATTTAAATTAAACCCAGAGAGTTTTCGGCAGAAATTTGTTAGCCACCAGAAGTCGCAATCTTTAAATTGGCAGGATTTCGGTTTCGAAATCCGAAATTATTTAAATGAATGGCTAGCAGGTTTAGGAATAACTTCTTTAGACGAACTAAAAGACCTTTTGGTCACCGATCAGATTAAATGGCGTGCGACGTTTGAAATGCGTGAACACTTCATTGACAAATGGCCACAGTTTAAGACCGAAGCAGCGATAGTGGAATTATTGGATGGATATGAGAGTATAAGGGCCTCTACTCCGAAGGCCAAGGATACCAGAGATGTTAGGGTGGAAAAAACGCGGCCGTTTTTTCAAGAAAGGTCTCGAGAAACTAGACCACGGTTCTCCCCCCTTCGAATGCAAATGCCGTGCACAGACCAGTAAACCGAGATAGAGCCTTTGAGAAAAGAGCGAATTTGAAATGTTTTAATTGCGGGTCCGAAACGCACCTGTGTTCATCGTGCCCGAAGTTGCAGAAAAAACCTCCGTCAGGCTCCGTAAATAATTTGCAAGATGTACGAAAGGACGATTTATTGGACTCTTATACATTTCCTGGGGTTGTTAACAACCGAAAGATAGGAATTTAAGAGATTCGGGAGCGACGCTTGATTTAATTTGTAGGAAATTTGTAGATCCGCAGGATTTTTGTGGAGAGAAAATCTGGATCCAACAACCACTTAGTTTGGAGTTAGTTTGTCTACCGTTAGCGCGGTTAGAGATAGAGGGAAATTTCTGGAAAATTTGTACGAAAGCCGCTGTTTGCGGAACTCATTTAAACCAAAACCGATATATTTTAGGAAATAAAACTACCGTGATGATAAGAGAGAGAACGTGATATGAATTTTTGCCAACTGAACAGGTAAATGCAGTCCAGACGTGTGCGACTACTAGACGCTTAAAGGAAGAGAAAAGGGAGCTCGAACGGGTAGCTCAAGATGAGGAGACACCCAAGGAATCGAACGTAGCGAATCAGGAAGAATCGGGACTGCGGGATTCAACGGAAAGTGAGGGCCCCATTGAAATTCCGGCGTTAGAAGTTGAAACTCCGGAGTTGGACTTATTAAAAATCGATAAAGAAGGGTTTTTGAAAGCGCAGCACGAATGTGCAGAGTTAAAGGAATTGTTTAGCCGAGCGGGGGCGGACAAAACGGAAGGTACGACGAAAACTTATTCAGTTGTTAACGGGTTACTAGTTAGAAATCGCGAGGATCGTTTTGGAAACGTTACCAGATTGCTAGTTATTCCAAAAGGGTTAAGGCCGAAAATAAAAGCATTGTGTCATGAAGGCACGTCAGTACATTTAGGTGGGACGAAGTCAAAGGATAAATTAATTCGATATTTTTATTGGCCTAACTGTTATAAAGAAATGGATGAATATGTGCGCAGTTGCGATGTTTGTCAAAGAGCGGGTCGAGCGAACGAGAAAAAGAAAGCCCCGTTAAAACTTGTCCCAATAATTCAGGAAGTTTTCCGTAAAATAAATATCGACGCATGTGGGCCCTTACCACTGACCACGGGTGGACACCGGTATATTTTAACGGCAGTATGCATGGCGTCCAAATACCCGGAGGCGGTTCCGCTGGTGGACCTCTCCTCTATTAGAGTGACTGAGGCGCTGCTGAATATTTTCTGTCGCATTGGATTTACGAGCCAACTCCAATGCGATCAGGGAAGGTCCTTTACCTCAGCTTTAATGACCGAATTTCTTAATAAATTTGGCATTAAGATCACTCATAGTTCTGTTTATCATCCCCAGAGTAATCCCGTGGAACGATATAATAGGACCTTAAAACGACTTTTGAGGGCTCTGTGTATTGAATTAGGCGCCGATTGGGATAAACATTTGCCTGCGATTCTATTGGCTCTTAGAAACGTAGTTCATGAAAGCACAGGTTACTCACCAGCCGAGTTGGTGTATGGAAAAAATCTTCGAACACCCGAGACCTTGATAATGAAACGATGGTCCGACCCTCCACCTGAAAATGATGTAGTGACCGAATATGTTTTTAAATTAATTAATCGGTTGAAACGATGTCGCGAGGTAGCTGTTTCGCACATGGAAGAAATGCAAGGTAAACGAAAGGTTTGGTATGACAAAAACGCGGTAAAACGAGAATTCAAAGAGGGAGATTTAGTGTTGGTTTTAGCCGTGACGAGACCCAATAATCTGTCCGTGCAATGGATAGGTCCGGGAAAAATCAAGAATAAAATATCTGAGACTAATTATGTGGTAGAACTGCCAGGAAGTAGGAATAAAACCCAAATTTGTCATGTTAATATGCTGAAACCATATTATACGCGACCCGAACATGTAAATTTGTTGTGCTCCAAAGACAATTCAAATTTAATAGAAGATCAGGATTTAGATATTCCGTATTTAGAGAATAATCCTACGATTTTTGACTTTCAGGAAATAGTTCGGCTTAGTGAGTTAGAAAAAAACCTAAACGAAGCACAAATTAGCCAATTAAGGGAGCTTTTAAATAAATATGCCGCGTGCTTTTCAAACGACCCTGGTACAACAGATTTGGTGGAGCATGATATAACTTTAATTAGCGATAAGCCCGTACGATCAAAACCTTATCAGATGTCGCAAAGACAAACTGAAATCGTAAAAATGGAGATTCAAAAGATGTTAAGATTGGGGGTTATTGAAGTTGGCGAGTCGGATTACACATCGCCTTTAATCTTAGTAGAGGTTCCGGGTAAGGATCCTCGTCCAGTTCCTTATTTAGATGACGTCGCTGTATTTTCGAACACCTGGGAAGACCACTTAAAACATGTCGCATTAGTTCTAGATAAAATTCATAAGGCAAATCTTAAAATAAACCCCTCTAAGTGTAAATTTGCCCAGAGTAGTGTAAAATATTTAGGGCATATTGTAGGAAATTGTTCCCGCACTCCAGCAGAAGTCAAGATAGAATGCGTAAAAAAATTCCCTACTCCCGAAACAAAAACGCAGATTCGTGCATTTCTAGGGCTGGCCGGATACTACCAGAGATACATAAGGAATTTTTCCATAATAGCAGCCCCCTTGACTGACGTGCTAAAAGGGAAAACCCGTCGAGGTAAAGTCGAGTGGACTCCCACGTGCGACAGCGCTTTTCGGTCTCTGAAAGCGAAACTAACCGAACGGCCGGTCTTGCATGCGCCGAATTTTCATCGTGAATTCCTTATTCAGGTCGATGCATCGTTACGCGGTGCCGGAGCTGTGTTGAGCCAGGTATATGAGAAGGAAGAGGAACACCCGATTTTGTATTTGAGTCGGAAATTCTCTCCGGTAGAACAACGCTATAGCACTACCGAGCGGGAGTGCGCCAGTATTGTTTTCGCCGTAAAAAGATTACATTACTATCTAGATGGAAGAAAATTTAGGATTATAACGGATCATAATCCTCTGCGCTTCTTACAAACTCATGCGAGTTCCAACCCAAGGCTTATGCGTTGGAGCCTCGCGCTACAACCGTACGGTTTTACAATCGAACATCGAGCAGGAAAAAAACACCAAAACGCTGATAGTCTAAGCAGAGTAGCGTTTGAAGACTAGAAATTTTATTTAAAAAAAAGTTTAAGAGTGTGTTTTGTTATTGTGTTAAAATTCTTTTAAGTAACTTATTGTATGTAAAAGGTTTAAAAGTGTTTGGTTTTATTAGTGTATTAGAATTCATTCTTAAGAAATTTATTTATATATATATTATTATTGTTGGTTATCCATGTGAACACGAGAGAGCGAACTTTATTGTAATTACTCGTGATGTTTATAAACTTTATCTATCCTGTTTATGTTAACGGAAAATTATTAATGAAGGTTCTGGTTTATTATAAAATTGTTGAAGTGCTTATTATAAATCTTAGTATTATTATATAACGGTGTGCAATTGCAATGTGTTTATTGTTACTGTATTTATTATGTTTGTTGTGTGTTATGCTGAATCCCTTCCATGGTAACGAAGTATTTCTGATAAATGTTTTGATTTTAAAATTTAAAATTTTATTAATTTTGGTGTAGATAGCATTGTTAGGAATAGCATTAACTCCGAATTTCGCTATGATTGTGCACCCGAGTGTGGAAATTTTTCCCTTAAGGAAAAATTTATATGGTGCATGGAGGGACTGTGACGTTTTATTTGAGATGACTCGGAGACCAGATGCCCTAACGAAATAAACATCGTTAATTGGAACCTCCAGATGCCTGCTATAACTTCACATGTCACTGATTCACAAAAACCAGATGGAACATGTAAACAGTTTTAATCATGTAAATATCTGGAGAAAATGTGCTGCGTAGAAATGTTATAAACTGAACTTGTTGACTAAGATGAGTCAAGACCTCACGTGGGGTATTTAGGAGATGAACTGATCTCAGAAAAACAAGGCCCCGTGGAGGGACAGTATCTGCTGTGACACGACCCCAGACGGTCAAGTTCTCGGTCCTGCCGAAAGGAGCGTCTCGCTCCGGAAAAGATTAACTTTTTGCCGTGTAAATATTATGTGTGCTTGTTATGTGTGTGTCCCATGTCGTCTAATAAAACTCTGAAAAAAAACGAACGCCAAGTTCTTTTAATTTCTAATTAAGAATCTTTCTTAAGTGAGTTCTTATACGACGGTACAATGGGTAATGTTTATTAGGGAACGAATATTTTATTTCGGTTCGAGACAATGTAATTTTCTGTGCATATAATTTTGTATTAATTTATTAAAATTGTGCTTTTTTACTAAGTTTACTTTTCCAATCGTGTACTGATAATTAACATTACGTTAATCACTCATATTTTAAACATACACTAATTTTCTGACATAGGCAAACGAGTAGCAAATAACAATATGTGCACATTATTACACTTTTAAATGTTCTTTACCTGTGGTTATCAATTTTTTAGGTAGATTTCGCAAGAAATACTACCTATTGTAAATTCCCTTTTATTGGAATTTCTGAAATTTTTTGGAGATCTACGTCGATCTAGAGCCCAAAACCATTCCCAATTCAAAACTTTATCTGTCTACCTATCTATCTATCTATATATCACTTTTTTATGGACACCATAACTTCTATAATTCTGCACAAATCTCTTCCAAACTGATACATAAAAATTAAGGGGTAGAAAATCTCGGTCAAGTTCGTTAATGGACAAAATTGGACCAGGGGTGGGGGGGGGTGAAAATAGGGAGAGGTTTTGTGGAAACCGAAGAAACGCCATAACTTCTTAATTATAATACACATCAGATCAGTTTAAAGTTATTATTACTTCGTTAAATGGGCCGAAAATTTAGGCATCGCAGATTTTTGTTAAAATTAAGAATGGGCTCAAGGGGTTAAAAAATTAGGGCTTTAGGGAGAAAAAAATTTATAACTTCGTCTTTTTTCAAGATATCAAATCCAATTAATTTTATTATAAATCTCCTTAATATTATTTACAACTTTTATATTCACAAGTTTTTGGCAGGACCAATTCGTACCGTAAAAAAAAATAAAATTTTAAAAAATGGGGAGAGGGGTGAAGAAGAAAAAAATTCATAACTTCGTCATTTCACATGATCTATTTAACAAGCATTAACAAAAAGAAAAGCTTTTATAAACAAGTATTCAGTTACTTTCACATATAAAATAGCAATTTTTTAAATGTTTTTTTTTTCAGTTTATCCTTCACAAACACATCATGAAATATGAATAATTTACGATAATCGCACAAAAGTTCATTATTTAATAAATTATTGTTTGGAATTTTCGCTGTTCTCCAAATCCATGATTAAAACTAAAGCTTTCTCAGTAATGTCTTTATTTAAGGTGAAATTTATGATCAAGTGAAGAATAATTGATGAAATTATTCTTATAGTTGCAAATTATTATTTAAAAAGAAGAAAAATTACGAGATCCCATTGTTTGCTTTAAGGATTTCTTGCATTACAGATTATTTATTTTAGCAAAGTAAGAAAGAAATTATTAAATTATCCGCTCCGTTAGTTTTTATGACAATATAGAAATAATTTAAAAGTCTGTACATAAATAGATAAGATGATGTGTAACAATGCACATACAGTTTTTTTGTAGATTTTAACACGCGCGTAAATTTCAGTAACGATAATTGTTGAGAACAATCACATTAAACATAATCATGAAACAAATCAATTTTGTTTTCAGATATTTATACAAATTTCTTTCACGAAAACAATGTTATATGTTCTAAGCATGTACGGTTAATTGGGAGTAATTATGAAGATGGGGTAATTCAGAACAATCCCTATTAAACCTCATGCGAGAGTAGCTGATACCAGAGTGAAATATAAATCAAAGGTCTACTCGACAACCCATCCCCCCTCCGCAGACAGAATGACTGCATTCCCACCGTTTTTGTTTCCCGGTCACCACCCTCGCTCGCGCACATTAAATTTCTTATTAGTTAAAAGTGACAAATAATTTTATGTTTTCTGTGAATATTCTTTGTTTGTGTCCGATAAAAATAAAGGTAAGTCGTTGTTCTTAATCATAATTCGTAAATATCTGTATTTATTTTTATTTTTATTTATTTATTTATTTTACAATTACGCATTTGACCCTAAATGAAATCTATTCTAATAAATTATTTTCAAATACATTTTTAATGTTTCAATGAAATCACATTTTGTTAATCTTTATATAACATTTATCAGATGCTGTAAAAAATAAAAAGTACATCGGTGATACATTTACGTCCCTAATTTAAATTGATTGAAAAACAAGCCTGTCTTCTTTAATTTCAATTTTTAGTTCACAATAGATATAAGTTATTGTTGGTGGTCATGTTTATGACGGCCGATTATCTACAATAGGGATATAGGCCTGAGAGGGGTTGCACTCATTGGGGTCTTTCTAAGGAATCTTAACTCGTATTTACGCAAGGTTCGAAGAGAACCACGAAAAACTCCAAAAAATTAGGCCGACGGGCACGATTGTGTTGAACATAGCACTGTTGATAGTCAGCTTTGAGAGTAGAACCTCTCATCCATTCGTGGGGCAGATATAAGTTAGCAATCCAGGGTGTAGCATTTGTGCATGGTGTAGCATCATCCAAGGTGTAGCATTGTTCATCAGTTTTCCCAATTTTGGCAAGAAACATATAATTTCTAATATAATTTAATAGGACATTCTACCTCAAACAGTTTAAAATAACTTTATATGGGTGAATGTCACCTAATCTAACAAACGAATGCGTGGGGGCATAAGAACCCATTTTGAGCTTAAAACATCATTTCAACATTTTGCAAACTCTTACGATTTCCAAGTCATGGTAGATATTAGAAGAAATCGTGAAGTCTCAAAATTCCCAAAATTATGATGTCTTAAATACCTACGCGCAAATTAAGCACTTATTTTGAGAATAGAACCAATGTAATGAATGAAGAATTTTTATTAAGTAGTGTAAAAAGACATTTTAGTGCATTTTAACTTTAATAAACATTGAAAATTGTGTAAAAATAATCAAATTTAATAACATCTGAAATAAAAGGTCTAAGATGAAATGGCACCACAATAAAATATATATAAGGATAATTACTTTTATAAGTTATGCAAATCATCATTATTAATTAACTGCTTTAGATAAAAAAATTCAAATGGAATTTTCATGTAATTTAATTTAATTTCTAAAAAATAGTTAGGATTTTATGCACTTTTAGATATCACATTTCTAATTTAAAAATGTCCTTTTCAAAAATTTGTAAAAATCTTGATTTTTTAAAAAAGACTTTTATTCAGAAAACACATAAACCGTAGACATTAATTGTTATTCTACCGATGGTACCTATTCACGCCAAAATATTTACATACATTTAGACTGGATTTATCATCAGTATAAATCAGTATATACCTTTATATTAATAAAGCTTAAAAGATAAAAAAAAAATCAAACCAGAATAGTGAAAAAGTTTTCACTAATTTAATTATTTTTTATGTAATATTTCAAGAATACTTTATAGTGCATTTTTCATAAGGCATTAATATTTTAGTTTGAAAATTATACTCGTCACAAATTTGTAACAAGTTTTATCTGTTCTCTATTTTCCCGGCAAAATACATTTCGTCTCAGAAAATCTTTTTAATCCTAGACATTAGAAAACTTTATAATCTACAGATTACCAGGCATAAGAAAAATCCATTGTTTCTCAAAATATTAATCCAATTAAGAAGAATATAAGATTTTATAAATTCTCTACTTAAGACCTACCTAGTATAACACATTACCTAGTATAGAAAATATGACTATACTATTAAATAAAAATAAAAAAAAGTTTATAAAAAACAAGTCTTTAAAAGCAATCCGATTTATCTTTAAAAACACTTATTATTGCATTAGTGAAATTCGGGTGAATTTGACGTGTGGCTTGATTTTATAAATTTCAGTGTTTTTATCTAAGCTTTATTTTAAACACGAATTTATTAAACAAGGATAAATTTTGCTGAGTTTTTTTTAAGATATGATAACAAAAAAAGGATTTTTGTAATACTGCAAAAGTTACATTATTATAACAAACAATTATTTATTCTCGATTCACGTGGTAAAATGATTAAATAAGCAATTTTTATTTCATTTCTTTTCACAATATGGCAACAGGAAGGAAGATAAAGCATCATTTAAAACTTTAAACTTAGGTTTTTGAATTGCAATGTACAATCAGAATTTAATTTATATTAATCTATTACTGTAAATATGAAAATTTTGTACAATCATATGAAATATATAAGTAAAGCAACACAATTTTTAGAACTTTTCGCATCAAAAAGTTTGGGTTTAAAACAAATTCCACCCAATTATTTTCACATACATGTTTTTAAAATTGGTTCATACCATAGAAAATTTACTTTTTGATGTTATTAAAAAGGCCTTTCTAATGAAATTTCAACTTATAGTGTCTTAAATTTTATTTATCCCGGAAAATTCTAAAAGATTTTGTATAAATGTTTTAAGAAACGATTCCTTGTGTATCCATTTACTAAACTGTATTTATAATCATTTTTAGATAAAATATTATTTCTTTAGAAAAATCTCCATTTTTTCTTTATTCTGAGGGTAGCGAAGCCCCTCTTTCAAAAAGTGCTGTTTAATCTTAGACATTGGTACTACTAAGTACTTAGGTAGTAATTAGGACTACTAAGTACATAAAAAAATCTATTTTATATTTCTGGTGTTAAATCGGAATATGTGAATAAAAAATCCCTTCGGGAACACTGATAGTAGCATGAATACTACCAATGGGCATTAGAGGGTTAATAATCTGTTAAGAATGTCCAATTTAAAGCCATATCGCCCGTGCCCACGCGATTACTCAATATTCTTCTCCTTTCTTCAATGCGATAATATTAATGGTGATTTAAAAATATGGTTTAATTTTGTTTTGTATTTTTAATTTTAATATTAAGTTTTAAAATAATCCGAATCGTTTTTTATATTATTTATTTATTTATAAGCTATAGATCAAACACATTACCATATTATTTATTTATTTATAAGCGATAGATCAAAGACATGATCAACGACAACATTTGAATGCTTTTTATACACATGATACTACAAAACATGAATATATAAATAGCAAAAATATACGTTAAATTATGCAGAAAAACGTTTTTCCCGAATAAGGGAGGTCCTGTCACTGCTGCAGTGTTGCCAGATTGGGGATTTTTTGTCCCCAGATTTTTTATTGTCACCGCTTTTTTTAAACAGAAATATTCGCCCTATTTAGAAATAGATTACAAATTCTGAAAAATAAGGCGAAGTATACTATTTTAAATAAGTGGTGACAGTCAAATAATCTGAATTAAAGTCCCCAATCAGGCAACACTGCCCAGCTGTTATGAGAGATTCCAATGTTTTTATAATGTTTTTATAGTATTTTCTATAGTAATGCGCTTAGTACAAAACATGTAGTTATGGAAGATAAATTTTAATATTTTAAATTTATATTTTAATTATTTAGTTTATTCTAGCCGTGCTATATATATTTTTTAATTAACTGATGCAGTGCACACAAGCATTCATCATAAAGGACTTCGGAACCTGATAGAATATAAATTCAATGGTGAAAAAAAGTAAGGTAGTTTTTAACATTTTAAGGGGGTCCGGGACATAAAAATCTTGAAATTTTCTAAAAAACTTTTATTAAATTAAAAATTTCTGTTTTTTTTTTTCTGCTTAAAATGACGTTTAAATCATGTTTCTATCTTAATCGGAACGGAATAGGAAATATTAAATTTTTCGTTTTCGTTTCTTTTCAAAATCTAGCTTTCAAGAATGGTTGTCATGGAAACTACTTCTTGTGAAAATGCGTTTATTTTCATGATGGGTTTTTTCAGCATTTCCTGAATTTAACTTGTTATAAGTCGAGAACTGTTAAAGATAAATAGTTCAAGCTTGGAACGTGTCTTTTTCAGCTATATTACTTTATTTCTGATCCAGAAAATTAGAAAAAAAATTACTTTTAAAAATATAATTTAAAAAAAAGTTAAATAATTTTTTTAATTTTTATTTTAAACTTTTTAAATTTTTATTTAAATTAATAATTTTTAAAAATGCTGAATCAAAATTAAAAGTTATATCTGTTTATTTAAAAGAAAAAAAAATTGAAATTCTATGAATAATATTACGAGTTATAACGATTTTAATTTACCCCACATTTTAATAAATTTTAAATTAAAAAAATTATGAGAAATTTTATCATGTGATCTTGTTTACAAATAATATGGTTAGCCATCACAAAAAAAATTCAAAATTTTAACTCGATAAATAAAAATTATTTTAAATTGTGTCCCGGTCCACCTTAAACATAAATGAAAAGCGTTTATGAGTTCGGTTCGCCTGTCTGGCCATGCTCTCACTTGTGTAAATATGCTCGGAATGAAACGCAATTTTTATGAGTTATTAAGGTTCACTATAGAAATATGGCAATTGAACATGAAGTGTATAGCATTTATAATTCGTTTATTGGGACACACAATATAATTTCTTATTCAAGGCTGGAGTAGCACAGTTGAAGTATATTCGTTCCCTTCTTTATGACAATATAATTTCGTTACATTATGGTCTGTGGGGGAAAATCGTTTGCGATAGGTTTTATTTAAATATATCATTTCACTGTATGCAAATTAAATTTCTTAATAATATTCTGTTAGTGTCTAAAAGGGTCTCAAAATTTGTGCTTGATGCATAATTTTCTCATTGTCGAAAATATTTCTTTTTTTGTAAGATTATATGTTTTAAAATTAAATAACAGGAAATGGTAAAGAATTGTATGCGTTATTCTGAGTATCTTATACTAGATTATTAAACAAAATTTAAAAATGAGATGGGAAAATTTCAAACTCGATAAAAATGATCCTTTGTTTAACCCGGGTGAACTCGCTGTATGAGATTTTCTCTCACCGTCGTACTTTTTTAAGACTCTTATTTAAACCATTTTTTTTATTTTAACTAAAATTTCGAAACGTTATTTCAATTATTTTACCTCTTTTGTGAATAAAAGTACTAAGCCAACCAAAAAAGTTGATATTATATGAATGTAAAGTAAAAGAAAAGCAATTGGGCATTCTCACTAGCGAGTTCTCCCGGGTTAAAAAAGAAACAAACAAAACGACGACGGCACTAACATATCCTTACCAGACAAGCACTATAAAATGAAAAAAAGATTTCAAGAAATTAAAAAAATATACTGATAGGCATTAGCAGTACTCACTATCTTTTTCAGACTAAATTTTCGACATTTAAGTCTAGGATTCCCGTCGCTTGCAAAATATTTCAATCTTAATTTTTTTTTTCATTAAAATTATTTTGTATGCTGACAACCGAATGTATTTTTATATCTTTACGAACAAATAATTTTTTATAGTTTGTTAGTCATATTAAACTGAACAAAGCGTTTTTAGTGTTATCTGAGTAATATGTGTTTAATTCTAGGATAGATGACCAGTCTAAATATTTGAAAAACTATACCATAGATTGCAGCATAAAGTTTGTTCGTAAGAAATAGTTCAACCTGTTCATTCACTGCCACGTACAGCTGTGTTTTCCTATTATAAAAAGAAAGTGTAATTTTAATATTTATTTAATTAAGTGGTTGGATATTTTTGTTGAGTTAGGTATCTGAGTGTTTTGCAGTAACTAAGTTAATTTATTTTTAATATAAGGACTTCTAAGTCACGTATATAATACAATCTTTGTTTTTAAGTATAAAACAAAGATGTACAATGGCATAGTGACGCTTTAAATTGGGTGGCAATCTGTCTATCAATTTTAGGAGAGATGGCCACATCAAATCGAGGAGAGATGTCCAGTCTAAATATTTCAAAAACTATGCCATAGATTGCAACATAAATTTTGTTAGTAAGAATAGTTTAACGTGTTCATTCATTGCAACGTACAGCTGTGTTTTTCAATTATAAAACGAAAGTGTAATTTTAATATTTATTTAATTTAGTGGTTGGATATTTTTGTTCAGTTACGTATTTGAATGCTTTGCAGTACCTATGTTATTTTGTTTTACTATAAGCACTTTTAAGGCGCACATATAAAATGCAATTTTTGCTTTTAAGTATAAAACAAAGACGTACAATGGCGGAGTGACGCTTAAAATTGAGTAGCAATTTGTACATAAATTTTAAGAGAGATGGCCAAATCAAATCGAGGAGAGATGGCCACCTATAATCAATATTTCAAAATTATACGGAGTGTATATTTTAACGAAATATAATTACTTTAAAAATAATTATATAATTTTTATGTTTATAATTATATTAATTGATATAATTATTTAATTTTCAACTAATATAAACATTTGAATGCAATAATATAATAGGGCCCAACGATGTATTTTTTGTTTCCGAAAACATTGAAAAACTTCGGAAAGGTTCATTGCAGAAACAGATTAAGTTGATGAAAAAAGAATTTAAAATCGTGAAAAACCTAAAATAAATGCATGAAAAAAACAAAATCATGGTACTTTCAGTAGCGAAGAAGGGGAAATACATTTGAAATTATTAAATTCTACAGATTCCGATGGAATAGAATTGGATGAGGATCACTGTGTTGGTTGCTGAGTAGAATATACTACCATAACCAAAAAGGATTAAATCATACAATGCACAAGCTGCCAGAAGTGGTTCCATGAAACTTGTACAAACCATCAAGATTTTTGCCGAAAATGTGGTAAAATTTTACGAAAAGAGAAGGATTGAAATAATACAAATTTTGTTTATTCCAATTTTATTCACTGATTTACCGTGATATAATTGCATATTTACAAATTTTTATGTGTTTTTCATGATTAACTACATGAAATGTGTTATTTTTTGCTATTTTAACTTCATTTTTTCATTCTTGTATTGTATGGCCATATCTTCTCCGCTTGAAGTAGAGATGACCATCTGCCTTTTTAATTTCAATTTTGTTTCCCACATTTTGTTCTAGATATTTAATTATTTTTTGTCCAAAATACGATAAGTATGTGTATAAGAATTTCAAATATGCATATATATTTCTCGTATTTGCATTTTAAGAATTTTTATTTCAATCTTTAAAAACTATGCCCATCTATCCTAGAGTTACCCTATATTTGAAAAAACTGTGAAAAATATCATGAAGGTAAAGATCATATCAGTTCCGTGATCGAGAATTCTAACAGGTGGGGGTCATAAAATAGCCACATTAAATAGAACTACATGAAAAATTAATTGCACAAAACTCAATCCTGCATCATTATTAAATTATGCATATATATTTCTTGTATTTGCATTCTAAGAATTTTTATTTCAATCTTTAAAAACTATGCCCATCTATCCTAGAGTTACCCTATATTTGAAAAAACTGTGAAAAATATAATGAAGGTAAAAATCATATCAGTTCCGTGAACGAGAATTGTAAGAGGTGGGTGTCATAAAATAGCCACAGTAAATAGAACTACATGAAAAATTAATTGCACAAAACTCAATCCAGCATCATTATTAAATTTAGTGTAATATGTAATCTATACTTACTTCCTATTATAAAGAGGAAAAAATTGTTTATTTGTCGGAGGTAAGCTCTGGAACTACCGAACCGATTCCTAAAGTAATGGTATCAAAATGATGGTGTCAGTCCAACTTAGAACATAGGCTATATCTTATATCGGTGCCACTACCTCAAAGGGGGTGTAGGAGCAAAAAACGTTCTAAAAATGCGATTTTAGCGTTACTGAAGGGCCTAGAAATATGAAATTTTGAATATTAGTTACTTATAAGATATAAATGATGTCTAAGAACAGTTCTTAAACAATTCGAAATTTAAAAGGGGTGAAAATGCACAAAAAGCGTTCTAAAAAACGTTCTAAATGGTAGTTTCTACACAATCTCAGGAAATACCAAACCGATTTAAAAAATATTGGTGTCAAAATGATGGTGACAACGCTTGCTCCAAGATAGGGTATGTTTTATGTCGGTGCCACTACCCCAAAGGGGGTGTAGGAGCAAAAAACGTTCTAAAAATGCGATTTTAGCGTTACTGAAGGGCCTAGAAATATGAAATTTTGAATATTAGTTACTTATAAGATATAAATGATGTCTAAGAACAGTTCTTAAACAATTCAAAATTTAAAAATGGTGAAAATGCACAAAAAGCGTTCTAAAAAACGTTCTAAATGGTAGTTTCTACACAATCTCAGGAAATACCAAATTGATTTAAAAAATATTGGTGTCAAAATGATGGTGACAACGCTTGCTCCAAGATAGGCTATAATTTATGCCGGTGTCACGACCCCAAAGGTGGTGCAGGAGCAAAAAACGTTCTAAAAATGCGATTTATGTGTTACTAAAGGGCCTAGAAATATGAAATTTGAAATATTAGCTATTTATTAGATATAAAGAATTTCTAAGAACAGTTCTTAAAGAATTCGAAATTTGAAAAGGGTGAAAAGGCGCGAAAATCGTTCTAAAAAAACGTTCTAAATGGTGGTTTCTACACAATCTCAGGAAATACCAAACCGATTTAAAAAAAATAACGGTGTCAAAATAAGGGTGTAAAAATGACGGTGACAACCCTTGCTCCAACATAGGCTATGTTTTATGTCGGTGCCACTACCCGAAAGGGGGTGCAGGAGCAAAAAAGTTCTAAAAATGCGATTTTTGCGTTACCGAAGGGCCTAGAAATATGAAATTTGAAATATTAGGTATAAAGGATTTCTAAGAAGAGTTCTTAAACAATTCGAAATTTAAAATGGGTGAAAATGAGCGAAAATCGTTCTAAAAAACGTTCTAATGGTGGTTTCTATTTACCAATTAGAAACTGTGTTAACCGTGTGTAGTTCTACTTATAATCGTGTCTGAATAAAGCTTTTGTAAATCAGCTTTTTCTGGTTTTCTCAGTATCGGGTATTTGAGCGTCAGTTTTCAATATGATTTAATTGATTATTACTGTGCCCGCAGAGTTTGTTTTTGATGGTGAGCACAGTTTTATTTTCGCAGTTAATAGTCTGTGCTCGGAAACGTATGCCAATATTTTTTTATATTTAGTACAAACAACAAACTTTAAACACTTGTATAATTTAAGCACAGGCAGTGTAAGGCGAGCGATGGTTCCTATGCATTTACTTAAATCTGACTATTAAATGAAAACTATTTCTCGCAAATCTCTCTATAAATTCAGGACGTGAGTTTCAAAACTCTTCTTATTCAAAAAAAAGAAAAATCGTGTATTCTGTATTCATCTATTTCGTTAGTAAACTTGTATCAAAACAACAATCTGCTGTCAAACTAGTTTTATTATGTATCCCCCCCCCCCCTGCCATCCTAAAATCTTGGTTTAATTTAAAAACTCACCCAATATATAAGTGATTTGGAAACAAAACTTGGCCCATCAAAATTTTCTTTTCTGGATAAAACGAAATTTGAAACTCACGTTCTCTATTACAATTTAGCTTACCACGAGCATAGAGTTTAGTAAGACAGGGGGTGGTATAACGTGGTCAGATTTGTAAAATTTAATTTATGCTTCTAAGTCAAAGTTGAAGTGCGAATCCATCATTTGACAATATTCTGTGATTGTGACAGGCATTGCAGCGGTATATATGGGCTTCGCGTCGTCCACCCCTTCCATCCTCTCTCTGCCACATCCGAATGCAATGATTAAATTCAAAGCCGTTTTGGTTGTTGATGTATGAAATGTCCCAATCCTGCTAAACTCTCTTTTTGATACATTTTACTTAAGAAAAATTCTTTAATTTTTTTCCGGTATGCTGTTCCGTAGTCGGAAAGCCATTTACGCAATAATATAGTGAGGTTCAAAAGGTCATGTCCACACGGCATGTCTGGGTGTGTCAGGTCATGAGGAGCAAGAATTACATACGAACTGGGGTTCGGAATCTGGATCATAGGATGCAATTGCATCATGACCGTAGCGCAAAGAAAAGATAACATTACCTTTATTTTACAAAAAAATCAATCTAAGCACAAAATACAAAGGAAAAATGTTACAACTCATAACAGGGGCTCCCGGAAATTTCCGCAGGAAAGTACGTCAGTTCCTGGACTTGATATACCCAAGTAGCTGGATTGGCAGAGGTGGCCTTGTACATTGGCCACCACGATCCCCAAACTAAAACGCCCTGTATTTCTACGTCTGGAGATATCTTAAGTCTTTGGTGTACGAGACACCGGTTCCGTCGGCCATGAACCGCATGGCACGGATCTCTGAAGCGGTGTCACGTGTCCGGGAGACTCCTAGCCAACTGGAACGTGTTCGCGATTCCATACGGCTCCGATGCGAAGCATGCATCACGACTAATGGGAAACATTTTGAGCACTTGTTATGAGTTGTAACATTTATTGTTTGTATTTTGTACCTAGATTAACTTTTTTTTGTAAAATAAAGGTCTTTTTACACCGTTTGTTATTTTTTGCGTCACGGTTGCGATGCAATTGTACCGTCACGATCGCGTTTCCGACCCCCAGTTCCTCTGTAATTCTTGCTCCACATGACCTGGCACACTCACGCATGCCGTTTGGACATGACCTTTTGAACAACACTGTATAGGTCTCACCCATTTATGGTTATCGAATAAATAATTTAGCAATAAATCTTTATTGTATTGCTTACTTTTCTTCATTTTATCTTTGTAAAATATTTTCTGTTGAATTCGGTATTCTCTTAAGAGTTAATTTAGGCTGTGGTACAATACGTTCTCTGAATTTCATAGACACAAGTTATCGTGCTGCGTTTCAGCCACGAATACTTGATTCTGCGTACTTGTTACAATCTCGTATAATCACGACAAAATGAATCATTAAACTAAAAATTGCGCACGTCGTAGTACGTTTTTACAGCAGAGTAGTCTGAATTGGGAAAACAAAAATTATGCACGGTTATTTTTTGCTCAATCATACTGATTACTAAAGAAATCATACGTTATGTTTTTCAACTGAAAACATGCCAAAGCTGGGATTCAAACCGGGAACCTTTGGCTTAAATTACGAATGCACTACCTATTGAGTTGCATCGGAAGACAACCAGCCAACATTCTATTACGATATCCCATTAACGTTATCTCAGAAAAATATGCCCGCGGGATGTCGGCTCATATAGCTCAATAGGAAGAGCATTGGTAATTAAGGCAAAAAATCTAGATTCAAATCCTATGTTGAGCCTTTTTTTTTTTTTTTTTTTTTTTTTTTTTTTTGCTCATTTGTAAAAAAAAATTAGTCGTATGAAAAGTTATTCATCTATTATTCTCACAACATACAATTTCTCACCATAGACTTCAAAATGATATAATCAGCATGCTCCACACAATGAAAATGAAATTGTATTAACATTAATAAAAGTGAGGCATTCAGAAATGATTATGTTAAATGATAAAACATTTTTGGCAGGGAGAAAGTATGATGAAAGTGACGCGACCCTCAAAAGAAACGACTCATTATCATCTGATAAAGCAAAATAGTTTACTATGATTGTATCAATATTATGTCATACTCACAGAACTTTCGGCTCGTTATATGATATATTTTTTATTTAAGAATCTTTTGTGTATAGGTAATAAAATACTTGTAAAATGAAGTTACTTACACGTAAAAGTAACAAATTTTGTGAAGAAATTGTACACTTTTATTTAATAAAGTGACTCAAAATTATATATTTTTGAAAACCATTCACTAGTAAAAACTAGATGGATGTTCCAATCCCAAAACTTTCTTCTATCTTATACATCTTAATATTTCAAAACGCCGTTACACATGTTAATATTTCTAGATTATTAGATCAATATGCCAACTTTGATTTTTATCTTAAATTTCTGCTTCAGTCAATTAAACGAACTAAAAAACGAGTTAATCTATATCAGGATATATGTTAAATTAATAGTTTTTATTTAATCTGTTGTTATCAGGTGTTTCCGAATAGCCTGCTTAACAGGAGGCGAGTTCCCCCCGCTGTACGAGCCACCGATGGAAAATAGAACTACGAAAAATCAAGAAAAGTATACAAAAGTCGCTATCATAGAGCCCCTTTACCGTGCAATATTTCCAAATTCAAGGAGGACCTTTTGGCCAAAGCCAAAAACATGCACAAAAAATTTGGTTCAATTCTATGCATAATTTTATACAGTTTTCGGTGGTACAATAAAGAAAATGGCACAGATATCGCTAATACAGCGCCCCCTTCCGGCAGATTTTTTTTCAAATTCAGGGAGGACTTGCTTGCCATAGCCAGAAACATACACAAAAAATTTGGTTCAATAATATGCATAACTTCATATACTTTTCGATGGTACAATAATGAAAATCGTACAGACATCGCAATTATAGCGCCCCCTAGAGGCGGAATTTTTTCCAAATTCAGAGAGGACCTTTGTGCCATGACAAAAACAAACACAAAAAATTTGGTTCAATTCTATGCATAACTTCATACACTTTTCGATGGTACAATATTCAAAATGGCACAAAAATTGCTATTACAGCGCCTCTTACCGGCAATTTTTTTTCGAAATTAATGAAGGACCTGCTTGCCATAGTCAAGAACTTAATTTTTTTGGGGGGTTCAATTCTATGTATAACTTCATTCACTTTTCGATGGTACAATATTCAAAATCGCTATTACAGCGCCCCCTACCGGCGAATTTTTTCCAAATTCATGGAGAACCTGCTAGCTATAGTCAAAAACTTAAAATAAAAATTTGCTTCAATTCTATGCATAACTTCATACACTCTTCGATGGTACAATATTCAAAATTCTACAAAAATCGCTATTGCAGCGCCCCCTACCGGCGAGTTTTTTCCAAATTCAGGGAGCACCTGCTTGCCATAGCCAAAAACTTAAAATAAAAATTTGGTTCAATTCTATGCATAACTTCATACACTTTTTGATGCTACAATGGCGACATACACACGGACAGAGGGACAGACAGACATTTTCTATAAACATGTTTTTTGGATCTCTAACCCCTAAAACGTGTAAATCCTTCGAAAATCGAAAGTCGAAAAAATTTCGATTACAATACTTTCTTCTATTGAAGATAGAAGAAAGTAATAACACTGCAGTTAATAGAAAGAGCATATTTTCATTTTCAAACTAATCAGAAATGTCAATCACAACTCTCTTCTATCTCATAAATGCTAACACTTCAAATTTTGCTACCACAGTGCCGAAATTAAATGTCATTCTATGCCCATCATGAGGATTCTAAAGGTATAGGTTCATTTAAGTATAAAAAGGAGATATATATGCAAGCATCTCATTTTTCAATGAAATACGTAATTGAATTTCGCCAAGCATTCTCTTAGATGTTTCCAACCAAAATTCCTCACTCAAAGAGAATAAAGTGACACCACTAGAGCAGTATACATCCAAGTCTAATAAGGATCTATTTATCTGAAAGCGAAACAGAGTATGACGTTTGATTAAATTCCGTTTACTATTTTTTTAGCTATAGCTTTCGCTAAAGCTGTGAAAATTGCATCATAGTAGCACTATCTGTTATGTGATTTACACGAGAACCTAACCAGCGTCAACTTATGTCAACGTCTAACCGAATCTGAATTTTGATAAAAATCCGTCCATTTGTTCTTGTGATCGAGCTATTGCGATAATCGTGTAAAATGCAGCATAATAGCTCCACCTGTTGGGCGATTTGCATTAAAAACTAATTAGCTCTCCAATCTATATAAAAGTCTAACTGAATCTAAAGTTCTATTAAATTTCGTGCATTAGATCTTGAGATAGAGTGCGCACAAAATGTTTATCATATATGTATAGACAGACTCAAAAACAAGCATTTTCTAAAAACTGTCAAATCATGTTGAGGACCGTCGAAAACAGGAAGTCTAGTTTTTTTACGAATCCAATACTTTCTTGTAAAGATAGAAGAAAGTAAAATTCCTTTGTCTTCATCAAGGTGAAATAATTTTATATGAATTTCAAAAAAAATTGTTTGTGTTGCATTTTGTGTCAGAAACCATTGGAACACGAAATATCTAAGATCATTGTTTTTTTAAACATTACCATTTTTCCTGGTAATCACTTTGACAATTTATCTCAGAAAATCAACAGAATGTTTTTTATGTACTCCGATGTAAATGGTGCGTTTTAGCATATAAAATGAATCATACCTAAAAGTACAGAAAGGCTTATTATAGGCATTATTTTAGATCCGGATCTCTAAATAAAATTGTACAATAATAATATAAATAATGCTAGCGATGTCATTTTTCAAATAAATACAACTTTTGAATTAAAAAAAAAATTTAAAAACTCACTGTGGTTGAACCATACAAAATGTAGTTATTAATAAAATACATGTTAGTAATAAATCGTTGTAATTACTCACTGTGCATCAAACAAAAAATGAATTTATAAACAACTTATTTTATCTGTGCGTATATGTTATTAGCGAATGTATGTGCATGTGCTTACTAGTAATAACAGAAATAAATCTACAGGAAATGAAGATGATGCCAGTACAAATCGATTTCAGATTTCAGTATTAAATTATATAGCTATTCTGAAACTATCTTAATGTAAAAAAAATAATTATTATCTTTATTCACAACTTCGTTCGCACAAATATTTATTCTCTGTTACGTAGTTTACTTATTCTCGCTCACTACTATGCAACCTGTCGTTAAATGTAGTGCTTATATCTGTCTTCCACTACAAATTAGAATATCTGAAGAGCTATTCAAAACAGCTTAATGGAATTGAAATGACAAGAGAAATCTCTCTTGAAGACAAAATTAGGCCGTTCACCGCATATGTTAAATACAGAATGTAAGGCTAAGATAATACGAAACTAAAGCTCTGATAAACCGAAAGTAAATGATCAGGGAACTGAAAGCAAATGCTAATAGGTAAATTAATTGAAAATGTATTGGTGTTAATAAAGATAGTGAAATCCTTAAACTAAAATATTGTAAAATAAAACATTTTTTTAAACTATTGTTAAAGATAAATATTAACTTCTGAGTGATAAAAATTGTTCAAACAATAGTTTTAACTCAGTAGCTGTAGCACATACTCAGGGCATGACATATGCTGTATGCGTATGGTTTTTATTTCTCTCACCACTATTTTAAAAAACTAAACTGTGATTTGTTTTATTATAGAATTTTTAAAAATAGTCTACGATTAAATAAGGCGGAAATAATTATTTGGATGTATTTATAAAAAAATTAAAAAATTACGCATCCTACGTAAATTCCGGTTTAAATTCAGAAATAATGAAAACAACATTTTTATGATTATAAAAAAGCATATATATATGCTAAAAGCGATTAGGGTAAATATAAAGGCTTAAAAGAAACTTTAAATAAACATACCTACATGTTTCGTACACACAACTGGTGACATTCTCAAGGACAGTAATGATAAAGTAAAATAAAAAGTATAATAAAAGTAAAATAAATCCTTTTACCGTTTACGTTTATTGTAATCAATTTAACATATATATTCTTTATTACTTTAAAGATAATAAGTTATTTTTTTCGTCAATAATTCTATATTTATTATGTTAAGTTTATTAAGAGAAGCTTTCATTAAAAAATGGGATTAAAAATAAAAATGTCAGACATATTTCTATTATGCTTTACTATGTAACAGCACATTGTATAGGCTGTTTCACATCTTATAGTTTTCAAGTAGCTATTTCCTAAACCACTAGCTTTTGAGGGGTAGTTTTAATTACAAGTGAACTTTATCTACAATGGACTTTCGTTATTGTGTCTACACTTAAGACGTATCTCCGGTTAATGAGAAGAATTTCATTTTCATTATTATTTTCTGTATGGAAATAACATTACATCCATAACTTGATTCACACAACACATCGGATTATGAGAGCACTTTTTGTCAGAAATTGGCCGCGCAAAATTTAAAGACATTGGTTTTGACCACATAGTAATGAAGAAGAATAAAGATGAAATAAGGTGGCTGTGGGTGACGCCTAAAATGTAACCCTAAATTCCGTTACATTAGGCCCAAACATAACCACGTGTTTTGATGCGTCTGTCAAGTCAAACCTGTATTTCTTTGCTTTTGTTTTTACCGTTGGAAATTGCTATCGTTTAAAACGCTTAAACATAAACAAAACACTTTATTTGTTTAGAGAAATGCACGGATGCAGTCAAAGAATTCGGTCATTGTTCCATGTGCATGTTTTGTTTGAGCCGAATGACAGTATTCAAATTTGAGCGATAACCGGCTTCGCAAGCCTAACCGTTTTTACTGCATACCGCACCTCTATTTTTTCTCTTTATTATGTGGGTTTTAACATTATTTTTTAAAAAGAATTTCTGTGCCACATCTTTTAGTGAGATATCAATAAACTGACAGTTACAGATGAAGAGAAACATAAGATTATCACACCGACAACATCAGAAGTTCAAAAGAGTGCTGTTCGGTTTTCGCTGTATTGCCAATAAAAATCTATTGTAAAAGACTAAATTTTCGAGTGAGTGAGAAAAATGATGTGGTAAAAAATCCTTTGCTCAACGATCGCAAAAAAGGGAAATATTACTTTAATTAATCTTAACGTATGCAAATAGGGAAATTTCTTCGTTTTAAACAATAAAATTTAGTATTAATCTCCAGAAAACAAAAGCACAAACAGGACGAATTTCGGGCTGGAAATATTAACAACGTGGTAGGCAGCGTTCGAAATCCGTGGAGGTCCGCTGATGCGAGACCACTAAAAATTCAATCGGACCACTAATTTAAAAAATATAATGGTCCGCAGGACCAGTAACCTTTTTCCCTCTCTGACAGGTAAACGTAAATTATCCCGTCCCTGAACAAAATGGAACCAAACACAAACCACAGAATTTTATTTTATTAAAAAATAAATAAATAAATAAAAGATTGCATTAAAACATAGTCAGTTGAAATAAGTAATAGAAAATAAAATACATAATTAATAATTTAACAGTTTTTGTTTATGTACTGTCTATTTAATTTTTAGAAAATTATAATTCTGTATTTTATTCTGTCAAAAATTCTGGATAAATGAAAGGAAGTTTGGTTTATGTTCTAGGAGGAGGAGGGGAGGGGTGTCACTCAAAGTGTTAAAAGTACTTCATAGAATTTTATGAAGAGGCCAATGATGATGTCTGCGGACCAGTAAACTCAGATGTTTACTGGTCCTTGGGAGCAGTGACTTTTTTATCAATTCTACTGCTGCTGGTAGGTATTTTTCAGATAGTGCAACATGTCGCATTCCTTGCAAACTCTCCTCTCTGCCTTTTCTATACACGAAATTCCCGCCTTACGGATACGTGTTTATATTGGCTGATAACGTGCTGTTATTTTTTCCAACCCGAAACACGTCCTGTGTGTGCTTTAGTTTAACGGTGTTCAATACAAAGTTGTATTATTTAATTGGGTTATTGCTAATTTTTCGGTGTTTCATCTGAATTTCTTCGTATATTTTGTTTGTTCTGTGTAACTTTTTGTACTAAAAAATTAGCATTATTTTTTTTTTAATTAAAATCACTAAATTTAAAAAATATGTTGTTCGATGTAGCGAAAAATTGATAACCTCTTTCATTTTTGTCACAAACTAAATTCAATTTCGCCAACGCAAAAAATTGAATTACATCATTCAAATGGTTACAATGATTAATGGAGACTTCGGTTAAGTTGGACGGACAATTGCCTTCCTTGTAAGTTAGCAGTTACTGGTATATTTTACTTTCTACTTTTTACTGTTTAAAATATTTCATTGTTCCAGTTTCACAGTTAGTTAGAATATTTTAGTGAACATGGTTTTGTATATGATTAACTCCATTGTTGATGTAACACTTTCACAGGGTAATTCGAAAAGAAAGGGATAAAATGGGAAGCAACGTTAAATTGCCCTAATGGATTTAATTACAAAATGAAAATGGAGCATGAAAGTACAACTATACACGTTTTCTCTGTCAACAGCGAAAATTCTGCTCTTACCGACATTGTCACTACTTATTCAAAATAGCAACATCTCAGACAGAGAAAGCTTACTGTGTGTTAGAATACGCAAAAAATTCACCGGTTATCCTTGTCCAGAGACATTTCCGTACCAAACTTTTTAAACCACCCCTTCGTCGTCAATCATATCATACTCCTATTATAAAGAGGAAAAAATTGTTTATTTGTAGGAGGTAAGCTCTGGAACTACCGAACCGATTCCAAAAGTAATGGTATCAAAATGATGGTGTTAGTCCAACTTAGAACATAGGCTATATCGTATGTCGGTGCCACTACCCCATTGGGGGTGTAGGAGCAAAAAACGTTCTAAAAATGCGATTATAGCGTTACTGAAGGGCCTAGAAATATGAAATTTTGAATATTAGTTACTTATAAGATATAAATGATGTCTAAGAACAGTTCTTAAACAATTCGAAATTTAAAAGGGGTGAAAATGCACAAAAAGCGTTCTAAAAAACGTTCTAAATGGTGGTTACTACACAATCTCAGGAAATACCAAACCGATTTAAAAAATATTGGTGTCAAAATGATGGTGACAACGCTTGCTCCAAGATAGGCTATTTTTTATGCCGGTGTCACTACCCCAAAGGGGGTGTAGGAGCAAAAAACGTTCTAAAAATGCGATTTTAGCGTTACTGAAGGGCCTAGAAATATGAAATTTTGAATATTGGTTACTTATAAGATATAAATGATGTCCAAGAACAGTTCTTAAACAATTCGAAATTTAAAAGGGGTGAAAATGCACAAAAACCGTTCTAAAAAAACGTTCTAAATGGTGGTTTCTACACAATCTCAGGAAATACCAAACCGATTTAAAAAATATTGGTGTCAAAATGATGGTGACAACGCTTGCTCTAAGATAGGCAATTTTTTTATGCCGGTGTCACTACCCAAAGGGGGTGCAGGAGCAAAAAACGTTCTAAAAATGCGATTTACGTGTTACTGAAGGGCCTAGATATATGAAATTTGAAATATTAGCTACTTATTAGATATAAAGGATTTCTAAGAACAGTTCTTAAACAATTCGAAATTTGAAAGGTGTGAAAATGCGCGAAAATCGTTCTAAAAAACGTTCTAAATCGTGGTTTCTACACAATCTCAGGAAATACCAAACTAATTTAAAAAATAATGGTGTCAAAATAAGGGTGTCAAAATGATGGTGACAACGCTTGCTTTAAGATAGGCTATTTTTTATGCCGGTGTCACTACCCCAAAGGGGGTGCAGGAGCAAAAAACTTTCTAAAAATGCGATTTACGTGTTACTGAAGGGCCTAGAAATATGAAATTTGAAATATTAGCTACTTATAAGATATAAATGATGTCTAAGAACAGTTCTTAAACAATTCGAAATTTAAAAGGGGGGAAATGCACAAAAAGCGTTCTAAAAAACGTTCTAAATGGTAGTTTCAACACAATCTCAGGAAATACCAAACCGATTTAAAAAATATTGGTGTCAAAATGATGGTGACAACGCTTGCTCTAAGATAGGCTATTTTTTATGCCGGTGTTAATACCCCAAAGGGGTTGCACGAGCAAAAAACGTTCTAAAAATGCGATTTACGTGTTACTGAAGGGCCTAGAAATATGAAATTTGAAATATTAGCTACTAATTAGATATAAAGGATTTCTAAGAACAGTTCTTAAACAATTCGAAATTTAAAAGGGGGGGAAATGCACAAAAAGCGTTCTAAAAAACGTTCTAAATGGTAGTTTCTACACAATCTCAGGAAATACCAAACCGATTTAAAAAGTATTGGTGTCAAAATGATGGTGACAACGCTTGCTCTAAGATAGGCTATTTTTTTATGCCGGTGTCACTACCCCAAAGGGGTTGCACGAGCAAAAAACGTTCTAAAAATGCGATTTACGTGTTACTGAAGGGCCTAGAAATATGAAATTTGAAATATTAGCTACTTATTAGATATAAAGGATTTCTAAGAACAGTTCTTAAACAATTCGAAGTTTGAAAGGTGTGAAAATGCGCGAAAATCGTTCTAAAAAACGTTCTAAATGGTGGTTTCTACACAATCTCAGGAAATACCAAACTAATTTAAAAAATAATGGTGTCAAAATAAGGGTGTCAAAATGATGGTGACAACGCTTGCTCCAAGATATGCTATGTTTTATGTCGGTGCCACTACCCGCAAGGGGGTGCAGGAGCAAAAAACTTTCTAAAAATGCGATTTACGTGTTACTGAAGGGCCTAGATATATGAAATTTGAAATATTAGCTACTTATAAGATATAAATGATGTCTAAGAACAGTTCTTAAACAATTCGAAATTTAAAAGGGGGGAAATGCACAAAAAGCGTTCTAAAAAACGTTCTAAATGGTAGTTTCTACACAATCTCAGGAAATACCACACCGATTTAAAAAATATTGGTGTCAAAATGATGGTGACAACGCTTGCTCTAAGATAGGCTATTTTTTATGCCGGTGTCACTACCCCAAAGGGGGTGCAGGAGCAAAAAACGTTCTAAAAATGCGATTTACGTGTTACTGAAGGGCCTAGATATATGAAATTTGAAATATTAGCTACTTATAAGATATAAATGATGTCTAAGAACAGTTCTTAAACAATTCGAAATTTAAAAGGGGGGAAATGCACAAAAAGCGTTCTAAAAAACGTTCTAAATGGTAGTTTCTACACAATCTCAGGAAATACCACACCGATTTAAAAAATATTGGTGTCAAAATGATGGTGACAACGCTTGCTGCAACATAGGCGATGTTTTATGTCGGTGCCACTACCCCAAAGGGGGCGCAGGAGAAAAACGTTCTAAATTGCGAATTTTGCGTTACCGAAGGGCCTAGAATCGTGAAATTTGGAATGGTAGTTAGTTATTAGATATCAATGATCTGTAAGGACATTTCCTAAAAAAATCGAAATTTAAAAGGGGGTCAAAATTCGCAAAAAGCGTTGTAAAAAACTTTCTAAATTGCGATTTCTATGCGATCTCAGGAAGTACTGAACCGATTTCAAATATAATGGTGTAAAAATGATGGTGACAGATCTTGCTCCAAGATACAGGGATAACTATGATTTTTGGTAGTAAATTTCGTATTTTATTGATATTTTGAAGGAAAGGGTTGCCAGTGATTATATTTTGGCGAAAATTTTGTTGATTAGAGAATTGAAATGGCTATATCCGTTAGACAATCACCTCGCAAATAAATGAAAAAAATACTGATATTTAATTTAAAAAGACAACAAAAAATGTTTTAATAAGACATAATATTATAAAATATATACATAATTTTTAATTTAAACAGGAAATAAATATTTGTAATGCTTAAAATATAATTTATTGTGAAATTTTACAATATTTGGCGAATTACCACCTGCCTTACGTTAAAAAAAGGAATCTGAAAATTTGATTAGACTAATTTTGAATTACAATTTTTTCCTTTTTTTTATTTAACTATTTAATCCACGTAATGTGTTTTACAGGAGAAATAATTCGATTATAAATTATATAGATATCAGTTAATATTTTAAAAATGGAATCTAATATTTAAATTTTAGTTTGAATTTCTGCCACACAGACAGACATATTGTAAAATCCTTTCAGGCTTAGATGCTGTATATTCAAGCGGACGCCATCTTGGATGTTTTGAGATTTCTTTGCAATATTTTGTTGACGATGTTTTACATTTTATTTTCATTAAGCCTTTCATGCACATAAATCGCTGCTTGGCGACATTTATTACTTGGCGGAAAAGGGGTTATTACGCCAAAAAAAAAAAAAAAAAAAAATCCCAGATGGCGGCCGCGGATATGACATCTGTTCCTAATTTCATACTTTTTAAAATTTTTTTCGCCGTAATTACGGAAGCATGTGATTTTTATAGACTCCAACTCAGATCAATGAATATTATCTTTTTTTTTTTTTTTGAAAGTATTATTGGTTATTAAATATTTCTTTGGCCATAACGCCAATTTTACGTACAGGAAATTTCACAGTTTCAAAATTTAGGAACTGAAAATTATTCTTAAGGAAATTTATGCAATCATGTGTTATTACTATAAAAAAAATTCTACACAGATGTCATATACGTATCAATTTGACGAAAACATCAACAGCATAAACAACAACATCCGCGTTACCATATCAAGCAAAATAACGATAAGTTGGCGCCAGTTAAGTACCCGTTGCGTATATAACATTGGCGTCAGAAAAAAATCGTGTCATGACAGTATGACATCTGTGCCAAAAATTCAACATTTTGAATTAAAAATTACTTGCTGAAAAAAAATTGCAAATTGTTTTAAATTCGTTATTTTTTCATATTTTCCGCTCTGTTAGGCAATATTTTAAAAGATATTGGACTAATCTTAGATATTTAAAAGCACATAAATTAGCGTCTGAATTCCAGTTTTATATTATTATTATTATTTATTAATTGTTTATTTTTATTATTATTATTTATTTTATAGTCTTCGCTAATCAAGTCACCGCCAAATGGCATATTTACTATATTATTGGAAGTTTTGGTTGCACAGATACGCTTCATGGTACCTAATGGGCTCCAAATTGGCGTTATTTTGCCTGACATGGTAACCCAGCTATTGTTGCTTATTTATTAATAAATTGTTTATTTACTTTTATTTTCTTTTTTACAATTATATAAAATGTTTTGTTCTATAGATAATAATTAAACATTTTTTTTTTAATTTATTGGGTACTACTTAGTTATCCATCGACCAATTTCGCCAAATTATATAAATTGCCAAACCACTCGCCAAATTATACAAATTGACATTTTTTTTAAATAATGAAAGAACAATTAAATTAGTATAACATTAATAAAAATACAAATAAAACGTCTAAATAAAAATCACCTGATGATGCAAACACATGTAACTTGCTTAAAGTCAAGTGAACGTGACATGTACGATCAACCATTATTGGCATTTAATCTTATAGTTTGACGATAGATTTTTGGTCGACGGGATAACTAAGTAGTACCATTTATTGTTATTTCCTTTTAAAATAATAGAAAATAATTTAAATATATATATATATGTAACTGGTATTCGAAAACGATGATTTCGCCAAATGAGCGTGAAAAAAATTGCGCCAAATCCGGTACATATATGATATCTGTGTCTAACAGTCATTTACATTATTGTGATTACTTAGTATCAGAAAATAGATTGAAGAGTATTTGGTATATTTTTACTATATGGGCTTTGGCGAGATAGAGAAAATGGCCTTGGTAAGTGAAGTGAATTTTATGTATATTTACTGGCAACCTATTTACTTTTCATATACATATAAGCATTTTTTTTTTCAATATTTATGATATTTATATATTACAAAAAAGAGCTATTATCTACTTTTAAATACGAATAGAAATAATTTGTGGTTCTACTTGATTATCCCGTCGACCAAAAAAATATCACCAAACTATAAAATTAAATGCCAATAATGGGTGATCGTAAATGTCAAATTTACTTGACGTTAAACACTTTACACGTATTTGTTACATCATCAAGTGATTTTTATTTCGACGTTTTATTTTTATTAATGTTTTACTAATTAATTTATTCTTTCGTTATTTAAAATAAAAATTATGTCATTTGCGTGATTGGCCTAATAGTTTGGCGATTTGTATAATTTGGCGAAATTGGTTGACGGTATAATCAAGTAGTACCTAATTTGTAATTAATAATAATAATAATAATAATAATAATATAAATATATAAATAAATTGTTATACATACATATATATATATACGTCTTACAAGGGAAACTGGCAGAAGTAATTGTAAAAATGAATAAACTTATGCGTTGCATTCTATTCGTTTATTACCCTGGCGCCAAACAAAGCGATTTTAAGTTAAACAGGCAGAAGAGTGACATAATCCCGAACAACGCTCACAATAATAGTGTTTTTCAAGTGTATGAGCACATTTGAAAGTAGAGTTTTATATTTAAATGTAAATTATATAAAAAGCAGTTAACATTATGATTGTTGAGTAAAATACTTAAATTTTAGGTTAAATGTGTGCCCCCCATCTCTCATCAAAATATTTTTCAACATGCTTTACTGTAAAAACACGCCGGTTTGTTGCCGTATTGTCCTATTGTTTTGTTGTCCTTTTGTCCTATTGGTTTGTGATCTACGTTTTTGATTCTATTTACTCTGCTGGAATAGACATATGGAAAACAGTAGCAGACCTGTCAGAAGAGGAAGTTTATTAAAAAATATAATGTAACATGTAATGCGATTGAATTTAAGCTACCAGAACCACATATAGCGCACGTTGAGATGCTGGAAGTTCAAGAACAAACAAATGAAAATGAACAATCCGAATGTTCTTAAAGTTCAAAATTCAATCTGCGCAATCATTGTAAAATGCTCTCTAATTTAACAGTGTGATGACTAGAGAATATTTTAATTCCGGTTGCCATAACTGTCTCATTTCCGTACCAAACTGTACTTTAAATGATCAACTAAAAGAGTTGTTTCTTAATTGCCCAAATTTTGTCCAAGGCATACGATAGTATAATATCTGAATGAAGTTCGCATCGTTTTCAGCAAGGAAATTGCGGAAGGACATTCCAGGTGATGGTCTTTATTGCTTTAAAATAGAAGGTTAAATTCACAATTTCGTTTGATTCAAGATTCGTTTGGAAAAATGGACCAGCGCAGCGGGCATAGTCTGCAAGTATGTCATAATTTCAAACGGTGGATGAGGCAGTTTGAGGAAGGAGGCTGCTTGTGCAAGGAAAAAAGCAGGCGACGACTGTCAAAAATGAAGAGGTGGAAAACATTCTTCAAACGCTTGTACGAAGTTCCACAAAAAAAAAAAAAAAACGATTTTTTTCTTTGGGATACGTGAAGGCCAAAGTTTTCCTGCCTCCACTTCCTCAGCAGTGGATAAGTTAAGTATCGGGCTCAATAACACCCGGATATGTTAAAAAAAGTGTAACAGGAACTGGAGTACCTCACAGACGTTTTCTGTGTCATGGGAGGGGACCACATTGAATATATTTAGAAACTGGTATAGTTATAGTTTCACGTTAAATTTGTATTTCAAAAATAAACCCATTACACCAGTCACGGTGTCGTGTCGTATGAAACATTTTACATGGATACGCAAAAAGTTTAAGAAAGCATCATATGATGAGTTTTGTAATGAGCGGTATTGGCAGCGATGGCATTTAAAATGGATGCAAATTAAAAGATGGGGCTGGCACAAAATGCATTGTTTACCTCTATCGCTCTTGGAAAAATACACCGGCTGGACATCAACAAGTAAATATCAATAAAATAAAGTAAGATAAACTCTTTTGAAATCGGTTATATATATATATATATATATATATATATATATATATATATAATATTTCAAATTCATTATTTTGTTTACCAGATTCAAATTTAGTGAATAATGAAAAAAATCGTGACACTTCATCGTAGGCAAAAAATACATCTGTTTTCGTATCCAAAAATATCTATTCAAATGAAAGTATACCACTCCGTGTTCCCTATTTAAGTATTTAATTATACCTTTTTATTTTACTTGGTTCATCTATTTAAATACGAATATTTTTAATATATTCTTCACTCTCTTCTTGATATTCTAGAATAACATAAAATAAGTTCACAGATGTGTTTCCGATGGCACTATAGCATTTTAATATTATTATAACTTAATTAAAAATTAATCTCTTAATATTCAAGGCAATTGGTCGTTCGCAAGTGATAAAGCGCCCAAATATGCTTTATGATAACAATTCTACACGGTGATTCAAAATGAAGGGACAAAAAGGAAACATACTACTTTAAAAACGTGAAGCAGTTCCTTAATTGTATTCTTAAATTTTATTGCGATTGGACAATCTTTACGAAAGTAAGAACCTATAAAGTAAAAAAAAAAAAAAAGACAGGTGGTCAAACATACAGTTTTTTGAATTTTTAATACATTTTTGAAGAGACCACTATCAGAAAGGACTCTTTTAATCTAAAATTAAAAAAAAGAAAACAAGAACGAAAATTCATGTACCGGGCATAGCGTATGAACACTTTTTAACACTAACAGAATTTTACTAATAAATTTAAATTTTAATACTATGAAATAAGATATCTAAATAAGCAATATAACGAAAATGGACCACAATCAATTTTTCCTTGTAGACCAAAATGTAAAAATATTCTTTTGTGTGTCTCTGAAAAAGAATTTATAAATGCTACGCACTTCATTTTAAAAGAGAATTATTCTGCAGGGTGAACCAAAAGTCTTGCCATGATTATTGTCGTGATTATAATAATTCATTACAAACTAACAGTTTGTATAATAATGTAACTTGTTGGATAGGTCAGATTTAGTAGTCTTTTTGCACAATATATGGAAAAATTTCCGGGTAGGTGATTGGAAGGGATGAACCAACACACTAGACCCCGCACTCTCCAGATATTAATCCTCTGGATTTTTTCTTTTGGGGTTATATCGATGGTAGAGTCTTTGCCACCAGTGTTGAATTCAAATATTTTTCTCCGGGAAGGATTTCCGTGGGGGACATTAATGAGTTCTGGGGGGGGGGGGGATTGAACTTTTTGAGCATTAAAAACATAAAATCTAAAATTTTCCGAGGGGGGGGGTGCATCACATTTCTCCAGTTGGGAATGTCCCCCCGACCTACCCTCTGAATTCAACACTGTTTGCCACATCAATTGCTGATGTCAAAGAACTAAAGACTAGGATACAAACTGCTGTGTATACTGTAATAGAAGATATGTTAAAGAACACTTGGCGGGAACTAGAATACCGCTTATACATTCTCCGAGCTACCAAGAGCACACGTTGAAATTTACTGTGGTACATGGCCTTATAAGAAAATTTATAACAGTACTTACAATGTATCCAAACAACCAAATGTCTAATTATAATAGCTTGAGAACAATAAATATTTATAACCAGGCCAAGACTTTTGGTTCACCCTGTATATTAAACCTCATTAACATATAAACAATACATGTTAATTTGTGTTTTTTACTCAAGTATGAGCACGGATAGACGAGCAGAGGGATAGATAATTTGAATAAATAAACAAATTTTCAACTACGTTCAAAAGTGTTAAAACAGATAAAAAATTGGAATATCCACTGAAAAGTTACGTGTAACATACACAAAAATTACATATGCATACATATGAATTGTGTAACAATCTTTTTGGAAAGTCAGTTAAAACAAATATTACTTTCGTTTTCAAAATTTAATGATATATTTTAACAAAAAGAAAAACAAAATAATATAATGCAACAACAGTCTAAATGACTTTCTAAAAAACCCGCATGTCATTATTTATTTATTTCAGTTATTTACAAAGCCACAATTGGTGTTTTTACGATAATCGGTTTATTCTTGTGTAAGAACATATTACATTTTTAAAAAAGCATATTGTTTTATGCAAATATTTTAAATAAAAAAAGTACGGTTAACATAAAAGGAAAAGTACATAATATGAAACTTTTAGAGTGAAAATTATTTTTTAAAAGTTTTATCTTTGCTTCTTTAAAAAAATGACTTTCGTTATTACAAGAAAAAAAAAGTTACTTCAAGAGATTTTGATTACATGTTTAAGAGAATTTTAAAAAATGCATTTTGCGAAGCTTTTTGTTATTTTTCTTTTAAATAATATTTGTTTCTTCATGATTCTATGAGTGAGAATTAAAGATCGAAAAAAGAAATATATTATTGTTTTCTTTTAATTTTCTTCCTTAAAAATTTCTTTTTCTCATATTGTTTCCTAAAATGGAAAAAATCATAACATGTTAATAAAGATTTCTCTGTTAACTTTTTAAGTACGTTATCACTTAAACTCATTCTTTTTTTTATGTTGATAAATTTCCCAGGATATTTTGTATGCATTATTTTTTTTGTTTGTATATTTAACGAAAAGAATCTTTGAATTTATTTATGAAAACGAATGAAATATGTCATGCTTTTTTCTGGGAATTTTAAAATAGTAATTTTACATTTATTCGTTGTTTCGTTAGACCAATGTGCTTTATATAATTAGACAAATTTGCTTAGAAACAAATCTTAATATTAATGTTATAAAATATCAATTTAACCCTTAAATGCCGGGTGTTACTTTTCGGCAACATACACAAATTAGGGTCTAAAATACTATTAGAATAATATTGAAGCTATAATGCCTAATGTCGCCAATAAAATACATTCTGAAAATATTATTAAATCGATTTTCAACATGTAGATGGCAACACTTGTGCTGTTTAAGAATAAAGATATATTTCTTTTTCAAATTGTTGCTACATGTTCTTTTTGTTTTGTTTGGAAGCTTGCGAAATACCCTATTTTGTTCTGCAGTGAGCAAGTAAAATTTATTTCTTATTATAGTTCCTAAAATTCTTGTGTGTTTAACATTATGGAATTTTATCCAGGAAAATTATTTTTTCAATTATTGACCAGTATTGCCGATTAGTAACAAACAGTGCTTTAGCCGTAAATCATACTTAAAACAAAATATGATTTTTTTAAGTATTTTTCCCATGATTTATTTAAAAAATGAAAGCCGAAAAACATTATTACAATGATTTTTGAAAAATCCAGCATTTAAGGGTTAAAAATTATTGCTGTAATTGAAAGCAAATTTCTCCAATTTTCAGTTACGTCTGAATATTTTAATTTATAAGATATATGTATGCACTACTTTCGTTTCGTTCAGTTGTTATTTAACTCCTCTACAATATAATTAACTGGAAACGAAATTGTCTATAATTATTTTACCGCAAATGAGAGCCCATTTAATACTACTCAATGTTTTTACATTTATCTTGGACGCTAAGTGGTAAAGTAAAAGCAATTTTCTTTTTTCAGAAAGGTCAAAATAAAATTCAGTTGCTGTTTGGGTATGAATATAAGAAAAGAAATATCGTTCTTACAACTTTTTTCACCGTTTAAGTATAACGCTTGTAATTACACCAATTGGTAGATATCAAGTACAGTAAAAATTTGATTATCTGACCCTTGTTTAATCGGAAATCTCCGTAAACCGACGTCGGTTTCCTAACCTTTTTTACTAGCGGTTTTCTTTCTTTTTTTAGGGTTTCGTTCATCTGACGAAACCCTATTCGTCTCGCTCCTCTGTCTGTCTGTCCGTCTCTCCGTCTGTCACAGAGCCCGTTCTCAGAAACTATACATGTTAGAGACTTGAAATTTTGCATACTTATAGCTGAACACTACACATCATACGACAAATCATAAAATTTTTAAAAAGTCGTACATTTAACCCTTTCGGCTCCCACATGTGTATTTTAAACAATTCTTTCTAAGTGAGACCCTAATTAGGTTGGAGGCGTGAAATTTTACATACTTATAGCTGAACACCCCCCATCAAACGACAAATCATAAAATTTTGAAAAAGTCGTACATTTAACCCTTTGGGCTCCCACATGTGTATTTTAAACAATTCTTTCTAAGTGGGTCTCTAATTATGTTGGAGGCGTGAAATTTGGCATACTTATAGCTGAACACCTCACATCAAATGAAAAATCATAAAATTTTGAAAGAATCGTACATTTAACCCCTTGGGTTATCACATGTGTATTTTAAACAATTATTTCTAAGTGAGCCGCTATTTAGGTTGGAGGTGTGAAATATTGCATACTTATAGCTGAACACCTCGCATCAAATGACAAACCATAAAATTTTGAAAAAAAGGCGTACATTTAATCCTTTGAGCTCCCACATGTATATGTTAAACAATTTGTTCTAAATGAGCCCCTATTTAGGTTGGAGGCGTGAAATTCTGCATACTTATAGCTGAACACTACATATCATTCGACAAATCATAAAATTTTGAAAAAATCGTACATTTAACCCTTTGGGCTCCCACATGCGTATTTTAAGCAATTCTTTCTAACTGAGCCCCTTATTAAATTGGAGATTTGAAATTTTGCATGCTTATAGCAGAATACCTGAGGCCAGGCAACAAATCATAAAACCTTGAAAAAGTCTTGCGTTTAACCCTTTGAGCTACCACATATGTAAGCAATTTATTCTAAGAGAGCCCTAATTAAGTTGGAGACGAATTTTTGCGTACGTATAGTTGAATACCTCAGACCACACGGTAAATCATACAATTTTCAAAAAGTCTTATAATATTTACTCCTCCGGGCTCTAACTTGTGTATTTTAAGCAATTTTTCTAACCTCCGTCCTTTTCACCAGGGAAGCACTTTTCCAACTTTTGCCGACACCCCTTTGACCATACTTTCATATTATGCACCATAGCCTTACATATTATAGTTCAACTTTTTACCGCCAGGGGTGCCTACTTATCTCGGGTGCTATCAGCCCAATCCCTTCGACTAATATATCTACGGATAGTATATAAAACGGAGTTTCGTTCGCAAAGAGGTTTGTTTGGAATAGAGTGCGCCCCTGGTTGCTAAATGTGGAACTAACAGATTTTTCAAAAGTATAAAGTGTTTTGAAAGGAATATTAAACGAAACCCTCTGTGCGATCTGTAATCACACTTACCTACTTGTTTTATAGCTGTTTTCTTTCTTTTGTTTTAACTTTCACATTTCTTGTGTATGCAAGCGGTCTTCCAAACGATAAGTACAGATTAATATTTTGGTTCATGTTTATTTGAATTTCTTTGAAATTAGGTAGAGCCCCCGCAATCTCCGATTCTCGGTATAAGTGTACTCTACTCCACACCCTGTGTACACGCCACTGTTTTAAACAAAACCCCCTTCAATTTCGAAATTTTGAAGGCCACCCGTGCTGTTCTTTGTCATAACATTCGAATGTTATTGCACCCTCTGATTGTAAGCTAGTGCAGTTAGCTGCAGGTACAGCTACAGAATTTCAAAAGGGGAGGAAAATTCTATGTCATATTTTCGATACACACTCGGTTACTCTTCGTTTAGAATTGGCACGCCTATTCTTCGTGGACGATTCTACTCCAGAAAGGGGTGATAGGCTTAGACGATTAGATGAACTAGATGATTATTGATAAATTTTCGATTATACGACGTAGGTTCGGCCCGAAATTAAGTCGGATAATCGAGGTTCTACTGTATCTCAATTTCCAGCTCTTGACTTTCCGCAGATCATGAAATACAAAAGAAAGTTACTCCGAGGTGCTTCATTAAGGAAACTGACGAGCATGGAATAAAGGGTTAAGGATCCAGTCCCTGCTGGCGAAAGCACTGACGAGATAATGCTAATCTTATGGGGAGGAATTTTCTAATATCTCGTTTGCATTTCGGCATTTTTAAATAATCTTTTTTGCATTGGATAGCCGAGTGACAGCCGAATGACACTTTCATTTTCAGAACCTGTTTTGAAAGGGAAAGTAACTTTATGAAAAAGTATCTGCGACCAAAATCGAAAAAGTAAAAAAGGTGCGATGTAGAGACGGACCTCGTCTATAACGAGTTATTAGATAAATCCCTCCCCATAGGATTAGCATCAGCTCGTGAGTGTCTTCGCCGGGAGGGGCAATCTCGAATCTTTCCGCTGAACTTTATTTTACTTTAAACTTGCCTTAGAAAACAAATTTTTAATCAAAGAAGGTTTCAAACATGTTCTAAAGAAGGCGCGGCATAAATCCCCCTCTGGGACACATGTTTTGGTGTCATCTGATTTCAAGAGCTCGCTGTTGTAAATGCTGCGTTAATTGTAATGTAATGAAAACATCTGCATTCGTTTCTGTTAAACAATATTCATCGATAATCACACATATTCTGTGTTTAAGTGCACTTTATACAGAACTTTTTATTTATCACAATTAGTATTTCTATGTGCATGGAAAAAGCATGATAGAAATTGTAAAATTAAGCAGAATCCGCAGATTTCAACAGCAATCTCATACATTTCAGGCAACAGGTGACCCAGTTCTAAAGAATGTTTTGGAATGTTTTCGCGATATCTTGTTGACAACATTAATAAAAAAAGTAAACAAATAAAGTAATGCAATGTACTTTTTATTCCTTGAAGGATCTTTCACATTTTAAACCAAGTTATCAAAATTTTCAAACTTTCTTTTTTCCAAAAAATACACTGAATTTTACGAACCACAAAGTAATAGTCACAACTCTACTCTTCGAAGTGTTACATTTTAAAAATTATGCTTAGTTTTTATTCATTTTAACTTATTAGCAGATACATACTACATTACTACACTCACAGTTTTCCGAATAACACTTACAGAACTCAGTCACATGGGATACTTTTTAAATGACATTAGGTAATGATTATATAGGTAAATAATGTCTGATGAAAATGTTTTACTATCTAAACAAGATTCGTATCCTTTCTTTAATGAACTGAAAATACATAGTAAAACCAGGAATTTGAAAAGACTTCAAAACATAAATAAGCATATTTTTATAGAAAATGCTAATTAAGACGTCTTTTACGAACAGCCAGTATAAATAAAACATATCCCATAAAAAACAATCGCAAAATTGTGGAAGAGAAAAAAGAAAAAAAGACCATTCAATTGGAAAACACTACGGTCGAGGCCGCTGCGGTCGACCGACATCTTCAGAATGCCGAGCCTAACCCTTCCCGTTTTACGATGTATTTAATTAGAGGAATTTCTCTTTTAAATTTGTTTTAACAGAATTACAACTCAAATGATTTATTTGCCAATTATAATTTTTTTAAGTATTAATCTAGTGTGATTACGTATCCGTTGTTTACTGGAATTCCATTACTTACCATTTAATCTTTTGAGCTGACTTATATACCTGATCAGATGCTAGAATCAGTAAGGATAGCTGTGTGAATTAGGTTCTCCAGATTCGCTCGGGATAGCTCAGTTGGCAGTTTGAGCCAAGAGATCTCTGCGTCAAATCCTGTTCCGGATATTTTTCATCCAGTTGGAAAATTCAACTGAAATACATTTTATGCTACTTTATTCATCCTCTGCCATTTTGCCTATGCATTGAGAAGTGGATATTGACAGAGATATAATATATGGCAATTGGCGGGTACGCGGCTTCCTCGCTTCAATATTTTGAATTATTTCCCATTACGATTTTTGCATTAATTTTTAATTAACGGAAATTTTCTATCAAGCAACGTGTTATAAGTAAATTCTAGTATAGTATACCACAGTCATGTACAAAATCCTTTCCTGTGATACCTCATTAATCGTTGCTCATTTTTATATGTGTTGAAAGAACTAATTAGAAAGATATTAAGCCAGAAATAATAATCGCTTGTGCGTAAAACAGCAGTGCAAATAATGCACACCATTGCGAGGCTTTCGCACTTCAGTCTTTGGTATTTTATGCTGAACGTCTTTTATATATTTTAAGTATCTGTAGTTTATATCCAAACAGTTTATTTTAACGAAACGGGACTGTATTATGTTAAAAGTCCGTATGGTAAAAGTACATATGATAACCCATTCATATTTGTCCATTTTGTATGTGCAGAGGAAAAGGGGTATTGATATCAGATATAATATAGTATATGATAATCAGAAAGCGTCTCATGTTCTTCAATCAATTGCGATGTTTTTAAAGAACAATTAATTCATTGTCCTAACTAGAATTTGATAATCAAACATACTTTCTACATTATTCATATCTTGTTATTATCTTGCACAGAAAACATTGATTTATTGATCTTCAGATACATTAATTGAATTATAATATACGATTTCTTTAAATACAAAATTAGAAATAATGTACATGTTTATTCAATTTTTATATAGAAGATAATGAAAATATTTAACTTTTCAAATTTTATGAGACATAATAATGCTGCAGGGAATAAAGGACCTAGCATCATTTTAAATATTTTTAATGCAGACAAATTCAGTTTGTTTGGCACAAGACCTTTTTAGATTTATTCCCTTGGGGTGATGTTGAACAAGTAAACCTGGATTTAATTACTACGAATTGTGATTTAGGAAAGCAGTTCTTTTAACTATAAATTATCTGAGAATACAGAGTTTGCATTACTAAATTTTAAAATAAAGGAATAGGTGTGTCTGAAAATTTTCATAAATACAGGAAAAATAATAAATGCCGAATGTAAAACCCTTATAAAGTTTAAATAATATATTAATGATAAACAAAAGCTAAATACAAATAAAACAGGTACTTTTATATAGAAACCATTAAAAATGCACAACAAGTTCGTTTTCTGATGAGAAGTTTGACATTTTTTAATACATTATTTATATTCGACTACGGAAAGGATATTACTTTTCCAATTTCCATATACATTAATCAAGTCATAATACACGTTTCTTTTAGCTATTAAATTAAGAACAATAAAAGTAAATTACTTATTCAATTTTAACCTATATTAATAAAAGAAAGTTTCGCTCTGTGTGTGTGCGATGGCTAGGAAAATGTACCGCATGTTCTTCTAAACATTTGTGTAATTTTAATTGAAGGCCTGCAGTTTCAGTCCTGGTGCAACTGAGACTCTGAATTATAAATTTCTAATAATTCGCTGAGTTATTAATTAAAAATTATAAAGGACTCTCAATAAAAACTCATCTCCGTTCTTCCGAGAGGGAAAAAGTGCTTGCACATGCGCAGAAGCCTTATTTACGCATCTGGAGGAAATGAAGATCGGAAAGAAAGAATTGGGGAGGAGGGTGGATTTCTTTCTATTTATTAATTTTCATCGGCCAAATTAGTAAAGTTAGTAAAGTTTAGTAAAGTTAAAAAGAAAGACATTCTAAAAGATAAAATGCCGCATTCAATATCGGTATGTTTTAAAAAATATGAATTTTAACCTTTTCACCTTTTCAAATATACCGACCAACGCAGGTCACTTCGAGCCTCACGGATACGATATTTATTTCACTCTAAAAGTAACTAAACGTCCGTACTTTAACACAATCCTTTTAGAGCATCTAGATAGGCCAGATTTACATCACGTAGAAAAATTTTGAAATGTTCGGAAGAGTAGAAATATTTGTTTACAAAATAAAATATTTGAACATTTCTACGAAATCAGTAAAAACTTGAGTTCACGGTTTCGTTTCGTCACGGTTTTGTTGGCTTTCAGTACGCATACACTCAAATGCCAAATTACGCAGAAAATGAAATACCCAATAGTATATACTTTTAATTTAATTTTTTTTGCAATTTTTTTCATTTAAAAATTCAGGCAAAATGGAATTAAAGATATGAAATCATGCAAATTTGAGGTTCATTTAAATTTATTATCACGGGTCCGGGCAACGCTGGTCGGGTCAGCTAGTATTGAATACAAAGAAGAAAAGGTTTTTGAATTTACCTGGACGTGCATAATGCAAATACAAGATCTCGTACATTATTAACCCTTTGATTAAGAGTTTAGACTTATATGTGTCAGTGGACTAGTTTTTATTCAATTTGTACCACCTTTGGAAAATAACCTTTGACATACACTTGCTGTAGGGCATTTTCAAGAGAAATCTACCAGATGAAAAAAAAATAAATTCTGGTACGATTGAGTGTGAAAATAGTAAAATTGCAGGTCCGCAATCAAAGAGACATTTCATAAATCCAAGTAGACTTCAATATTCCAACATACTTTCAACATTATTAATATCTGGTTATTATGTGAGAGAGAAAATATTGATTTACCACTATTCGGATATATTACAATTAATTTATTTCAGTATAATTATAATACACGATTTCTTTAACTAGCAAATTAGAAGTAACGCCCGATACATTTTTATTCGATTTTTGTATTAAAGATAGGAAAGCAGTTCGTTTAACGATTTAATTATCTGAGTATAGTAGAATTATATTAGTATTTTAAAAATAAACGAAAACGTTTTTATCAAAGTTTCATAAATATATAAAAATAATACACAGGCCTCCAAAAGTAAAGGCAAAGGGACTGGATGCTTTCGATTGCACACGTTTTGTCGAATATCTACAAAAATTATTGGTGAATTGTTCTTGAACTTTTCGGATGAAAAGAACATGTCTGATTTCATATTTCTTGGTGAAGATTTAGTCGGGAGGACAATTAAGAGGCTAATAATAAATTTAATAATAAAATAATATTTGCGATCACCTATGTAACAGAAAATGCTGGAAATGGTTTATCACTGTGTTAAATGACTATTTGGGTCTTTCTCAACGTTTGTGTGCATTTGTGTAAGCATAGTACTCATATTCGCGAAGATGGTATAGTGTCTGTGATAAATTCAAAAGTTTTTTGCTTATAGCATACAGAGTTTTCAACCAAATTTAACACAATTTTCCGAAAACTTGCCAAAGCATAGTAGCAACAGTATACTGCAATTAAAACATGAATATATTGAATATTTGATGAGATATGGGCATTACTATGAGATAATTTTTAACTGCGCATGCGGGGAAGATTTCAAAATTTTTATTTCATAATTTGGTAGTCAGTATTTTGGGGCAAATTCTATAAAATGTCCAGTCAAATGTTGTGAAAACATAGAAAGATATAGTGAGCTGATTGAAAAGTTGTGGAAAATACCTTATAATAAAGCTATTTTTAGGAAGTAACTCACTATATCGACCCTATCTTTGTGAATTTTCGCGATATTTGACTGGACTTTTTATATAAGCTGTCCTAAATAGCTAACTACAAAATTATATAATAAAAATTTTCGGATCTTCCACGCATGCGCAGTTAAAAATTATTTCATACAAATGCCCATATCTCATCAAATATTCAATATATTCATGTTTTAATTGCAGTATAGTGTTGCTACTGTTCTTTGTCAGGTTTTTGGAAAGTTATGTTAAATTTGGTTGAAAACTCTGTATGCTATAAACAAAAATTTGAATTTTACTTTTGAATTCAAATTTGGAGGTATTTCGCCAAATCTGGAGAAAAAATAAGTTGCGATATATGAAGCCAACTTGGCGATAGCTGGCTAATTTAACGAAATTCCCATTGGAACCCATTAATCTTTATAACCGAGCTCACCAAAATTTAATTTAAACTCAGCGCATTTAAAGTTTTTATTTTCAAAATCTATATGTGAGAATTTTAAAAGTAATATACAAAAAAGTACGCCTTTACATCTTCATCCCGATGCTAGTAATAAATTAACCGCCACTAGATGGCTCTGTACTATCGGACCTTTTTATGTGCTTTACATAGCCGGATCAGAATTTCATCTCCTCGGTTTGATAAAATGAGTACCAAGCTTGCTTGGTAACTAAACACCGAGGGTCTCGCGTTGGGTTGACCAACCAGCCGGGGCACATGCTGCATAGCACCTCGGGGCCCAGGATCAAGTAAACAGAGTTGGGCACTGTAGGCCCTGATCCTTCATGGATTGCACAGCCACAGGTTTAGTTTAGTTTTTTTTTTTTTTTTTTACATAGCCGGATGCAGAAATTAAATTCTCGGTACTTTTCCAGTATAGGGGCCTTTGCAAAACGGAGAAAACTGTCTTGGTGAAGAAGGAAATTTGGCAACATATATTCTGGCAATCTATTCACTGTTTCATTTCATATAAACGCGCATTTTTTTTTTCAATATTTATACAATTTAATTAATATAAAGAAGCCATATATCTAATTTTATGCAGGAACAGAAGCAATTTTTGCATAAAAAACAACAACAATGCAAATTTAATTAAAACGCATATATAAACAAACAAAAAGTTTCCTCAAGTTTGTTTTCATAGCTGTTTATAACATTTGTCAATGAGTCTCACTTTCTGATGCCCAAATTCTGCCAAGCTTAAAAAAAAAAAAAAAAAAAAAAAAAAAAAAAAAAACACTGAAGCCCCTATAGTGGAAAATCCTGAAGTATTGTGGTCAAATTTTAATTTATCCATAAATTTCATTTTTAATATATTCATTACATACATAGTTTTTCATAAATGTTTGTTTTTAAAATGTGTTATTTTCATCTATCACGGCGAAACATGCGAGAAAAACACATTATTGCTGATGTGTTGTATATATGTTTTTTTTTCTTGTCATTTTTGGTGGGCTATCTTTGTAGTAACACATATAAGTTTCATGGCGATCCGACTTTATTTACGCGAGTTAGAGCACAGACAACTAGACAGGCGGATAAGTAAACAGACAAAGTCATCTACGTTGAAAAGTGTCATTAATCAATGTTAATTTTTTTACATAATGTTATCCTCTACACTATACCAAGCACAAAATATCCCATCTCGATATGCGCTCTGGAAAAACCTAAAATTTGTTTGTAAATTAGGGCATGTGGTTTTTTGCTCTACTTGAAAAGAAGCATTTTTAAACACAATTTGAATATTTTTTCCACAACCGTAATAGCCCTATTCGTATTTTTTTTTCTGTGCTAGTTGGTCTCATTGGGCATCATTTGAGTTAACCCAATAACCGCCAAAACTAGAAGAGGGTAAAAAATATTTAAACAAATGATGCTGATTATTCATTTGAACATATATAACATTAATTTATAGTGAAAATAACAAAAGTTGTTGTACCGTACGGAAAATCGAGTGTTACATTTTCGCAACGTCAGCGAAATAAGAGCATTCATTTTATGTGACTTCAACTCAACATCTGTAGGGTTATCTTAGAGTTGCGCACTTGAAGATTTTTTTTGCTTTGTTGCTATTCAAAAAAGCAAACAATCACTTTACAGGTAATTAATTTATTATAAAAATTTAATTTATTTTTATCTTTACAAATAACTGATTATATCCAGAAAACAGTTTCAAACATTAAAAATTCACCAGCATGATGTAGCGAAATGTCACAAATTTACTACATCGATAAACAGTTCTTCTATGGTATTGTTTATAATGCAGTCTTCTGCTGTCTTGGGATTTGACGATTAAACGTCCACTTTCTCACTGTAACAGCTTTTGCATGCTGAACTTACTAGACTTTCCTGTTGCTGATTTGTTTCTGGCTATCTCTTCACTTTCAAAAGGTATTTGCAAAAGACACTATACAACTTAATGTGTATAATCTAAGAGAGCATTGTTATTTCCAGAATACAATCATGATATTTTCCACGAATTTTTCAAGGTTTAATCTTTTTCTTCTTTTTTTGACTGAGTCATATTCATTGGTTCCTTATTTATCCATTTCAAGTCTCCAGTTTTTTGTTTTTGTAATTTTTTTAGCATAACTTGCGCTGCATTTAAAGGGCACAAACTTCTATTTTACGCACACTTCAATTTCGCAAGAAGTATCGCATAGTAAAATATCATTGTTTTTTATTGTTACAAGTAGTTCTAATCTGGGAGTTCCCGGGTTACAGATTTTAGGTGAAAACCATATTTATACCTTTTTTAGTAGAAAAATCTAATAGATATTTTACATTTAATATCTATATATACACTGAGGTGACAAAAGTCATGGGATAGCAATATCCAAATATATAGATGGCGGTAGCGTCGCTTAAAAATTGTATAAATGGTCAATGCCTGGGCAGGACTTTCATTTGTGTTCAAATGCTTCGTGTGAAAAGGTTGATTATGTGATTATGGCCACAAAACGAGAATAAACGGATTTCGAACGTGTTTTCCTAGTTGGAGGAAGACGCATGGGATATTACATTTCGGAAATCGTTACGGAATTCAACATTCCGAGATCCACAGTGTCAAGAATGTGCAGAGAATACCTAAATCCAGGCATAACCTCCCATCATGGACAACGTAGTGGACGACCGCCGGCACTTAATGACCGCGACCAGCGACGTCTGCATACAGTTGTCAGTGTGATGAGACAAGCAACACTGCGTGAAATAACCGCAGGAATAAATGTGGGATGACCGATGAGCGTGTCCGTGAGGACAGTCCGACGAAATTTGGCTTTAATGGGTGGTGACAACAGAAGACCGACTCGGGTGCCATTACTAACACGACATCGCCAACAGCGGCGCTCCTACGTTCGTGACCATATCAGTGGGACCGTAGACGACTGGGAAAAAATGGATTGGTCAGATAAGTCACGATTTCAATTGGTAAGAGCTGATGGAAAGGTACGAGTGTGGCGCAGACCCCATGAAGCCATGGACCAAGTTGTCAACAAGGCACTGTGAAGCTGTTGGCGGCTCCATTATAGTGTGGGCTGTATTTACATAGAATGGACTGTCTCCGCTGGTCAGACTGAACCGATAGTTAACTGGAAATGATTACGTTCACCTACTGGGAGACCACTTGCAACCATTCATTGGCTTTTTGTACCTAAACAACGATGGAATTTTCTAGGATGACAATGCGCCATGTCACCCAGTCATAACTTTTCACGATTGGTTTGAAAAACATTCTGGACAATTCCAGCGGATGATTTGGCCATTTTTTTTACGGGATGATTTTGGAATGATTTGCGATCGCCCGACATGAATCCCATCGAACATTTATGGGACATAATCTAGAGATCAGTTCGTGCACAAAATCCTCCTCCGGCAACACTTATGAATTACGGACGTCTATAGAGACTGCATGGCTCAATATTTCTCCAAAGGATTTCCAGCGACTCATGGAGTACATGCCACGTCGTGTTTCTGCAATTCGCCGGGCGAATAGATAACCCACACTCTATAAGCAGGGTATCACATGACTTTTGTCCCCTCAGTGTATATTAGGTTTTTTACTAACAATACCAAAAATCGTTTTCATATTAAAAATAGCAATTATGTATTAAAATAAAATTTTTAAATTTATTAAAAACAGTAATTTTGTATTGGTCTTGTGTTAGAATTGAACAGTCGAAGAAATCGCAAATGATCACTAGCCTTTTTCATTCTGATAATTTCAGTGGTTTAATTTCCTGTCTTAAATGTGTGTTTATTTATATGTTATTATTTTATTTATGGATGGATAACGTTTTAATTTCGTTGTGGTATATAATCCGGAAATAAATGCTGAACTATTTTATTTATATTAATTTTAGTGCAAACAGGTTTATCTTTTGTAATCATCTGTCTGCAAGTGGCAGAGATATAGAATTTTAAAAATCATGCTTGAAAATTATTTTTAAAACAATAAAAATTCAGTAAGGGGCCATCCATAAATTATGTCACGCTTGGAGGGGGGAGGGGGGTTCATGAAATTGTGACAGTTTGTGACAAGGGGGTGGGAGGGGGTAAGAAGCAGTGTGACATCACACATTTTGGTTAAAATAAAAGCATTAAAAATCAGCAGATTAATTTTTAAAGTTATTTTTGAAATTAAAGTATTTTGTTTTCACACAGTAATGATAACATTTAAAACCAAATATATTAAATTTCATTTCAAATTCCAAAATACTACTGTTTTTAATTGTTCTTTCATATTAATATTTTATTACTATTGTATATTAATTATATTTTTTGTTGTAAATCTTAATCTTATTTCATACAAAATAAGTGCACGAATCACTTTTATTATTAGGCTCACAAATGTCGTTAAAACACATAGTTAAAAGTTTCAAAATAAAGTTTGAAATATGATCTATAACATAGTACTTTGATTTTGAACTCCAAGTACATGTTTATGTAATATAGCGTGACATGTGACAAGAGGGGGGAGGGGATATGGTGAAGTGTGACACTTTGTGACAAAGGGGGGGGTCAAAAATATGAAAAGAAAGTGTGACATCATGTATGGATGACCCCTAAATTGCGATGCAATTTTTAAACATAATTCCGATATATTTTTCAAACAAATGTCATTTGAAAGTTCATTTTTTTTCTTTATTCGACGGTGTAAAAATTAAAATTTGCGGTATTCAGAAATTTTTTAAAAAATGCAATAAAAGCTAATAAAAGTTAAATTTAATCGACTGCTGTTGCCATTCGCAAAATGACGTCAGCGTTAGTCACAAACACGTTTGTCCTTTATAATATAGATAGATATTATCCTCTCCTTCTCCTTCATCAATAGATTTTGCTATTTCCGGTAAAATAACAATAATATAATTTTCGTTCGCGTCACCCTTATCTGAATTGTCATTCAAAAGTCTTTCAAGAGCTTACTCTATTATACTCGTAAGGTATCTAGTTTTAAGCATTTATATGAGCACAGAATGAGAATAAATTTCACAGATTCGAACGACATGAGTGAATATAGGATATAATATTTTTCCTTTGACGATGCGCAAATGCAACACTTACGTTTGTCTCGCTATATTTTTCCTGCGAAAAAGACAACGTGAAAATTTTCCTTTAAATATGCTTCTAGGATATACTCTTTTTCCACTGGCGATGCGCAAATGCAACACCTGTTTTTTCTGCCTCCCCCACTCAAACAAAAGTAACTGATTCGTGGAAAGGTCTTATGCACTTTGACCTTCGCCAACAATAGATCATCTCTAAAGCTTATGTTAGTCTCACTGTATTTTTTTCTGCGAAAACGACAACGTGAAAATTTTCATTTAAATATGCTTCAAGGATATACTCTTTTCCCATTAACGATGCGCAAATGCAACACCTGTTTTCTTTTCCTCCCCCACTCAAGCAAAAGCATCTGATTCGTAGAACGGTCTTATGAACTTTTGACCTTGGCTAACAATAGATCATCTCCAAAGCTTACACGTTTGTCTCACTATATTCTTTCTTGGAAAACGACAATGAGAAAGTTTTCATTTAATCTGCTTCAAGTCTCAAATCCGTTATTAAATATAAGAAAAACAGTTGAAAAATAATATTTTTCTATTGAATTATTAACCATGATATTCTCTGTTTAAAAATAACTGTTAATATAAAATTAATTTGATAGCTTATATTTTATAAGAATCTATTTTTACTGTTGCGTCAACGCAACACGAGCGGTCTAAGGTTTTAAGGGAATTTACAAATTTATTTTCATTTTTTAGGGTTCCGCACTTAAAAAGTAACAAGTTGGAAATTGCTCGTCAAACGTGGCAAATGAGGTGCGTTCGTACTATAACTAGTTTTATAATTATTTTTTGCACCCCATACTGTACTGAATGTATACTTTTTTGCACTTCATAAAGCGCATAGTCTGATACATCATTAAAATGCACTTCCAATAATTTTTTCCCATTCCCCGTAATGTAACGGAACACTTTTGACTGTCCCAGTAATTAAACTATACATCCGATTTTTCTAAAATTTGAAATAGCTCAACAAAACTTTGCAACAATTATATCTTTAAAATTTCAGACCATTCGGAAAGCTGTAATATCATTAAAGTGCACTTGCAATAATTTTTCCCATTCCCCGTAATGTAACGGAACGCTTTTGACTGTCCCTGTAATTAAACTATACATCCGATTTTCATAAAATTTGAAATAGCTCAACAAAACTTTGCAACAATTATATCTTTAAAATTTCAGACCATTCGGAAGGCTGTAATATCATTAAAATGCACTTGCAATAATTTTTCCCATTGGCCGTAATGTAAAGAAAAAATTTGACTGTCCCTGTAATTAAACTATAGATCCGATTTTCCTAAAATTTGAAATGGCTCGACAAAATTTTGCAACAGTTATATCTTTAAAATTTCAGATCATTCGGAAGGCTCTAATATCATTAAAATGCACTTGCAATAATTTTTCCCATTGGCCGTAATGTAAAGAAAAACTTTTGACTGTCCCTGTAATTAAACTATACATCCGATTTTCCTAAAATTTGAAATGGCTCGACAAAATTTTACAACAGTTATATCTTTAAAATCTCAGATCATTCGGAAGGCTCTAATATCATTAAAATGCACTTGCAATAATTTTTCCCATTGGCCGTAATGTAAAGAAAAACTTTTGACTGTCCCTGTAATTAAACTATACATCCGATTTTCCTAAAATTAGAAATGGCTCGACAAAATTTTGAAACAGTTACATCTTTAAAATTTCAGATCATTCGGAAGGCTCTAATATCATTAAAATGCACTTGCAATAATTTTTCCCATTGGCCGTAATGTAAAGAAAAACTTTTGACTGTCCCTGTAATTAAACTATACATCCGATTTTCCTAAAATTTGAAATGGCTCGACAAAATTTTGCAACAGTTATATCTTTAAAATTTCAGATCATTCGAAAGGCTCTAATATCATTAAAATGCACTTGCAATAATTTTTCCCATTGGCCGTAATGTAAAGAAAAACTTTTGACTGTCCCTGTAATTAAACTATACATCCGATTTTCATAAAATTTGAAATGGCTCGACAAAATTTTGCAACAATCATATATTTGAAATTTCAGACCATTCGGTTGGGTAGTTTTTGCTCTGTTACATGCGGACAGACGGACGGACAGACGGACGGACGGACTGAACGACGACTATAGGTGCTACGTATTTATATAATTACGAACGCACCTAAAAACGGAACCATTATAAGATAACTCCTGTGTCTGTCTGCCCGTCTGTCACAGCCCTTTTAGTCGTAAACTGTGGAACGTGGAAAGTTAAAATTGGGGAAAGTAATAAATACTATTGACCCACTTATATACAGATTATTATAATATTGACAAATATTTTTAGGAAAAATGCAGAAGGGCTAATTAAGTAACTTGAAAAAAAATCTTCTATTTGTGTATCGTGTGGGGTATCCTGTGAAATATTTCGTAACTCTGAACTCAAAATTACATTTAATTTAATTTTAGGTATTATATTTTCAGAGAGATTGTCGAACATGTAGTGCAAAAATATGCTCCGCTCCATCTATTTCCTAATCTACTGAAACTAAAATTATGAAACAATTAGAGGTAGTAGAGGTTAATTGAAACCTTGCAGGGAAATTATAGCTATTACCCTAGGTCACATAGTTTTTGAGAGTAGAGCATTTTTCCGTTACACACAAATTTCGATTTGCCGGCACTCAGCAAAGGTATTGAGAAGTGCTGGAGGTACCTATCGTAGCAGAAGTATAAAAGCATTGTTTATAATGATTTTTGAAAAAAATCGTCGGTAATTAGCCGAAATATTAACAATTAAAGACACAGATTGTTTGGACATACATAATGACAGGGGCGGCGTACTGTATGTACCATCGGCTTTTAAAACCTAGATAGCAACTTTTAATTATACATTTGTATAATACAATGTGCAATAGCAGTATAAAAGCAAAAAAACGTCAAATTGTTAAAGGTAGACTAATTTAATTGGAATTAATCAAATAAATACTATGAAATTCGTGACTAGTTTCCATTGAGTTGATCTCTCCACCTCCCATGTCTTTAAAAGTTAATTAAAAACCTAACTGGAAAAACGCGGCACGGACCAAGGTGGCGTTGCAACTTTGCAACCTCCTTTTAGCATATTGCCAAGTTTAAACTTTGAACAAAAGTGTTTTGTTTTAGCTACGCTGTAAAAAAAAAGTTTATTACGACGATGAATTTAGTTTTATGAAATGCAAATGAAGTTTATATGCACTACTTTTGCACTACTTTTATTGCCAGTGCCGAATTAAGTTCATCATAAACAGATTATAATAAGATTTAAATAAAAGTTATACAGAATAGCAATATTTAATATTTAGGCTTCATATCTCTTTGAACTTTTACGGTATACCCATTCATACTTTTCTAGTATATATACAGCTATACCAAACCCTATGTTATATAGCTTTTTACAAACTCTTATTTTTCTTTTAGTAACGATTTTTTAACAATGCAGTTGATAATTCATATATTTATTGTACGGAACCTTCTGAACGCGAGTAATACTCGGACTTGACCGTTTTTTTTAACAGTACAAAAGTATATACATTCTTTTCAAAAATACTTAATTCATTTGATAAACCTTGTTTCACTAAAGTTATAAAAAAAATAGCGGTGATAGGATGAGTGGTTTAGGAGGAAATGTATATTTATGTAACATGCAGAACATCTAAATAGGTTACACCACCCCCTTTTGAGAAAACTACTAGAAAGGAAGAAATGTAAATTCTGGTATTATTGCGTATATAAAAATAGTTACCATTCCTGACACGCAATAAAAGGGAAAAATTAGTGTCTAACCAGAACTCGATATTCCAACATACTTTCTATATTATTAATATCTGGTTATTTTTTGGGAGAGGAAGCATATATTAGACAATATTCAGATACATTAATTGAATTATAATATACCACTTCTTTAACTTCCAAATTAGAAATAATGCACAATACATGTTCCTTCAATTTTTATATTGAAGATAATGAAAATATTTGTCTTTAGAAATTTTGTTAGACGTAACAATGCTTCAGGGAATACAAGGCCTGATATCATCTTAAATATTTAATGCAGACACAATCGGCTTGTTTGTCACAAGACCATTTTAGTTTTATTCCCTTAGGGTGATGTTGAACAATCAACTCCAGATTTAATTATTGCGAATTGTGATTTAGGTAAGCAGTTCATTTAATGAAGAATTATCTGAGAATAGGGAGTATTGTATTACTGAATTTTGAAATAAAAGAAAAATGTATCTATAAACATTTTCTTAAATATATAAAACAATAAACGCTGAAGTAAAACTCATATGTAATGTTAATTATCTTTTAATGGTAGCTAACAGTTAAATTAAAATAAAGCAGGTAATTTTCGATAAAACCTTTAAAGAAAGTGCTATTAGAAGTTTGTCATTTTATTTGTATACACCATTTATATTCGATAATGAAAACGATATTTCTGTTTGAATATGAAGATACATTAGTCAAGTCATAATACACGTTTCTTTCAACTGATGAATTAGGAACAATGGAAGTTGTTAATTTTTTCAATTGTTATGTTGAATAAAACGGAAATTTTCTGGCACTTGTCGTGGTACATACATAAATAAAATAGACAATCTCGGACCATATTAAATCTTTCATTATGGGTAGGGACTTATACGTCTCAGTGGACTAATTTTCATTCTAACCGTAGCGCCTTTTGAAAAATAATCTCCGCCATACACTTATGAACCAATAAACCAATGCAGTGTCTGTGAAGTGCCTACAAGAGTCATAATGCTCTTGTTCATCTTATATCCACGGTGATAAGTCTATTTATCTTGATGCGTAGATGATGGAAGATTGATGGAATTTGGGCGAAAACTCCATAGCATCGGGCTGATCGAAGGAAACAGATGGTAAGAGAGGGATAGAAAAAGGATCCAGTGCCATACATTATATATACGAGTATATATATATTATCTAACGAGTATATATATATATATATATTAAATTTAATACAATATATTAACTTAAACTTAACAGAAAAAATCATACAAACATCGAAAAAATGATTAAAAAAGAAAGAAACCCCTTGAAACCTGCAATGAGATGATGAGAAGCGTTCCAAGGATAAATTTATCCGTTACCTCCAGTAAAGCAATGAGGTGTAAAAATTCATAACGAGATTGTAACAAGACTTATCCCTTACATCCAGTAAAGCAATGGTGTGTAAAAATTCATAACGAGATTCGAACAAGACTGACAGAAAAAAAGTCCCAAGAAGCCTCCATTAACCTTTAACTGATGTCACGCGGTCTTCCAGACCCCGCAACTCCCAGCTGTAAACACATTTACAGCTTTTTACTTTTCTGTACTGAAGTTAAATAATATGAATAAAATACTTTTTTCATGCAATTTAATCCACATGTTCCTAAGAGAAGTACAACGATATTGTTAGGACAAAACGAGTTTTGGAATTTTAAATTAGAATTGGGGACTTCAATTTGACCGACGTCTAAAAGATCATAAAATATTTGAGCTCTCAAAAGAACATCAATTTTTCCAGGTTTATAAAATTCTGGATCCGCTAATTTAATGTTATTAGGGTAATGTTATGTTGGAACGTTAATCCGATTTACTGGAATGGTATCCGATATTTTTGGTACACAAAGAAGTTCTATTTCCGCCTTAAAATTTGAATTGTTCGAAATTAATGCTTTTACCTTAGAGTTAATATTAACGGAGATGCCATTTAATCCTGAAACTGCAACTTTTATTTTTTCTTTCTTAATTCTTAAATAATCAGCACACTGAATCGTAATGAAATTACTCATTGATCCAGCATCAATCAAACCTCTTAACGGCTTAAATTCGCCAAATTTATTTTTAATATAAACAGTGACAGTTGATAAGATGCCAGAACTTAAATAATTCATCTCACAAACAGATGTACCTGAAAATACTCTTTCGTTAGAAATGTGAAATGTTGCAGCATTCGGGTCTAGACTTGAATGTGCTACGATTTGATTCTGGTTTTGGGTATTGCAATCACAGACCTCGGGTTTTGAAATAAATTCATTTTTCTATCGCTGTTTTCAATTTGCTTTTCATTTTCATTCTCGAAATGCAGTAAACTTGAATGTTTTTTCATACATTTCTGACAAGAATAAGTATATTTACAATTTCTAACCGAGTGGAATTTTAAACAGTTAAAACAAATTTTATTTTTCTTCATATCTAGAAGCCACTGAAAGATTTAAGAATTCTGGACATTTGTGCAAACCGTAAAATTCATCACTTTGACATTTAACACATTTAAATGTTTTTGAGTTTTTACCATTAGATGTAGATACCATACTAGTGATTCGTTGTTGAGCATTGCGTTTAGGAGTTACATTATTTATAAGAGGTTTGGAAACTTGCAGTATTCTCGCTTGTCTTTTTAAAAATTCGATTAATTCTTTTAATTTTGGTAGCTCGTCTTTTTTTTGTTCACGTTCGAACCATAATTTTGTGGACCCATCTAATTTCTGCCACAATATATAAGTTATTATTGTATCCGCAAACCCTTCAATTTTTTGATCGATAATTTCTAGAGATCTGATACATTCACTGGCGGTATCTGCCAAATTAATAATAGCACTAGGTGTTTCACTTTGTATTGAATTAATGGACATTAATTTTTTAATGTGAGCAAATGTTGTCTTTTATTGGAATATCTTTCCTGTAATAAGGAACACGCTGTTTGATAATTATCATCTGAAATCGTTATACTTTGTATAACTTTGGCAGCTTCAGAATGAAGCGAAGATTTCAAATATGATAACATTTGAGCACCCGAAAGTGCGCTATTTTTGTGAACGCTAGATTTAAAAAGATCACTAAAATATATCCAATCCTGTACATTTCCACTAAAAGATGGTAGATTAATCGTGGGAAGTCGAACTTCCGTTACACTATTCTCTTGTTTTGGCTTTGATTCATTAAGAACATTTATTTGTTTTTGTTTCGCTCTTTTAATTTTTAACCAAGTTTCATCTAACTCTTTTTCAATCGACGAATGTTCATCGATATATTTATCAATTTCCTCTTCATCGCACAATGAATAAATTTTATCAAAAATTTCTTTCAATTCTGTATTGAATTGATCACATTTCGTATTTACAAGTTCTAAAGAGCATTCATCAGAGTCACTTAATTTAATTTCACTCACAAATTTAGTAATTTTGCATTTTAAAACTCTTTTTTTAGTCAAAATATATTTAATTCAGTAGACATGTTAAAGAAAAAGTCCTACCTTATTCGAAGAAACCAAGTCTCGTCGCTGATTCTTGACTTTTAAAAGCAAACGATAAATCTATTTACTTTGGCCTCGAAGAACCAATTTCTGTTAAGAATAAAACAATAACTTACTCAATGACACCATTTTTAAGGAACTCTTCGCAGAGAACTGCATGTTTCTTTATTTTAAAACAATAATTGTTAAGAGTGAAACAGTCTCTCTGGCCGTTTCCAAGTCAAAACATTCCATCATTTCAATAACAACAAAAAATCAGTGTTTCCACACACTAGTAAATAAATTACAATCTATCGTCAACACGCAGACGATTGGAATAATAAATAAAATTACGGCTCTGACACAGCGCCCTCGTACGGGAGATTTTAATTACGATCAGTAACACTAGACTTATGTGAAGATGAGTCAATCTCAGTAATAGCATCAAGATTAGCTATTAGAGTTTTCGTTGCTTCGAGATTTTGAAGAATCTATTGTATTCGCTACAGATGCATAGGAGATATTAGAAGGAACTTTTTTGAAGTTCCAATTGGTGGTGGACTTTTTGATGGTAGGGATATGTTGAATTTTGATGCTTTGGGGATTTTTAGGACATTTTCTGAAATTACCCGTATGATTTGCAGAGCGGTTGGTGCTTTCAATATATTTTATTTCAGTGATATTACAATCTTCAGTTTTATGGTGGCCGGCAAATTTTTAACAGACTGAATTAAATATACACGTCACAAAGGAGGTGTTAAACTTTTGACAATTATAACTTTGTTTGGAACCCTTAAAACAGTATTTCTTAACCGCTATAAAGAATCCGAGAAAGAATTTTGGGTCAAAAATAGTGGCAAAATATAGAGGGAAAGAAAATTACAAGAAATATAGGAAGGGAAATTTTGTCTTGAAATTTTTTAACTGGCCTACTGAGTGAATTGAAAAAAAAACCTAATTTGACGAATACATTCTTTATCTCATCAATAGGAATATCCTTTGGGATGCCTTTAAGAATGACCTTTCGAGGTCTTTCAGATTTAAAGATAAAGCCGAAAAACTCGAATTTTGAAGCTTAAAAAAAATTTTGTATAGTATGATAGTCAGTAATAGAATATGAAAAAAAAAATCTGATAATATTGCAATTAATGACTTTTTTTTTTTTTTTGCTGACTTAATAATAAGTAAATAATAAGTAAATAACCAATAAGTTCATTAATTTTTTGAAAATTTTCCATCCAACTTTTGGTTAATTTTAAATAAATCGGCTCATGATTGGGATCTTTTTGCTTAGTAGAAATAGATTCTGTAGGTTTAGTAGATTCATCCATTTCCTCATCGTTTGCAATAGGAGAATATCTATTCGAAACAGAAACGTTATTAGACGTTTTAGGAGTAGTGTTATCAATAGATTTAGTCGCTCTAGTACTCGTTCGCTTGTTTTTCAATAAAATCATCATCATTAACTTTGAATTTTCTAGATTTTTTTATTTAGGTGAATCAATGGTATTTTAATTACATTTAGAATATTCTAATTTAAGCTCCTCATCTAAATTATGAAGGAGGGTTTGAGCTTTAAGAAATGCAGTTAAACAAGCATTTACCTTACCCAAATTAGTGAGATCTGGACACCCGGTGTAAGATTTGAGGAGATTCCACGTCCATTTCAAGGTGTTGATTATGTTGTTGCGAATAAAGTGATTGCCGTTTATCAAACTATCAGTGATAGTCTGCAGATCTGTCAGAGTTGCATTGTGCAATTTTTCACTGTCATGTGTAATGCCAGGCTGTAAATATAGCACGGTCCAGATGTTAACAGGCTTCAATTCTCGTAGGGAAAGTAATTGAAGATCAGCTGTAGAAGGAGTAGAAAAGTCATCATGCACTTCATTCATAATAATTAAATTATTTCTCATCATTGTAACATCATTGTAAGACATTATCAATAACGATATTCTTAAAATAACCTCATTACCCCCAAGTTTACACAATATCACAAACGTGTTAAATGCTCTTCAACAAACAAAGAATGAAAATACAAAATACTGAAAAAAATAACACGGATTTGACGGATTTTCAGTAGCCAGTGTGGTTACTTAATTGTGAAGTTTCAAATTGCCGTAAATATGACAGAGAGATAGCGAGACAATTTCCAGAAGCCTTCCCGGGAGAAATGGCAGTGTCGGATTAGACACTCAACTACTGCGGCCAATAAGGTTGCAGAGGTGCAGCGAATTAAATTCCGAGGGTCGAAAATTGACAGAAATAGTTGAAAAAAGGCTGACAAACATTAAGAAACCTAAGAGTTTTAATAAAATAGATAAATTCCGGGGCCAAATACATAGGCAAGAACAATGTCATAAAAATACAGTGAAAATTAAAGAATAGATATTAAAATGAAGCTAAAAATGATATAAAATTGTAATTCAGAAAACCCCGCTACGATGCGTTTCATGTGGTTCTTGACATCATACATTTACATTAGGATATTTTCAAGAGACATCTATCATAAAGTAAAAATAAAAATAAATTGTGGTACGACTGAATATAAAAATAGGCGTTATTCCTGGCCAACAATCAAATGGCTATCGCCAATGTAACTATTCTGCCAATGTCTAACAATGTCTAAATCATCACTGTCTAACTAGAATTTAATATTACTTTCTACATTATTCAATTCCTACTATTAGCTCACACTCTCCCTATATTTATTTATATATTTATAGATTTATCTTGTTCAAATTTTCAATCATTAATAAAATACTCATTATTCATCCTATCAAGTTGAAATAATTTTTTTTAAACTTGTACTGGATGACAATTGATGTTAATACACTTTTTTTCAAATATTAATTAATTAATTAATTTTAGTTTTGCATGGGAAACAAAATGGCGGCCATTGGTTATTGAAGTTCAATGAAAATATTTTCAATAAGGGGTTACCATAGGGGGACCCTGTTCTGTCGCCAAATACCGCCAAGTTTGTCGCCAACTTGGCGATATCTGTAATATTTCGCCAAATTCCCATAGAGTTCCATTGTAAACCTACTTGCTTATAGAAAATCAACAAATTGAGATATTTTAATGCAACAAAAACTAATATTAGCTTGATTATATTAAATTTTTCTTTGATAGCCTAAGTAGGAATTGACTTGAAAAACAAAATTTTTATATTACTTGTTAATATCTATTTATTATCTCGAAAGGGAAACATTGATTTGCCAATATTCAAATACATTAATTGAATTATAATACACAATTTCTTTAACTACCAAATTAGAATTAACGTACGATGCGTGTTTGTTCAATTTTTGTATTAAACATAATGAAAATGTTTATCTTTATAAATTTTGTGAGACATTTGTAATGATTCAGGTATACAAGACCTTGTTTTATCTTAAATATTTAATACAGGCAAAATAAGTTTGTTTGTCACAAGACCTTTTTATTTTTATTCTTTTGGCGTTGTGTTGAACATTCAACTATAGATTTTAATTACTAAGAAATTGTAATTTAAGGAAAAAGCAGTTTCTGTAAGGATGTTTTATCTGAGAATATGGAGTATTGTATCACTAAATTTGAAAATGAAGAAAAAAGTGTGTATGAAAATTGTCAGAAGTACATAAAACAATAAGTGAAAATATAAAAATAGTATAATAAAATTTATATAATTATAGCTAAAACTAAAATAAAAATGAAACAGATAATTGTATCTTGAACGTTTTAAGAATGTGTAAGAAATTAATTTTCTTATCAGAAGTTTGGTATCTTTGTAATTCTACTCTATTTCTACATAATCTATATTTGATTACATAACATATATAGTGTTTGGTTATTCTCATGCAGAATCAAATCATAATAAATGTATCCTTCAACTATTGAATTAGAAAAAATTGAAACTCATCATTTATGCACTTTTTATATTGTTAATAACGAAAAAAATATCATCGCATTTGTCTGTGGGCAAAAAAATTACTTAATGCACATATATGTTATCATATCATATTAACTTTGTGATATGTGTTGGGACTTTTTTACTCTATTCGTACCTGTTTTTTTTTTTTTTTTAATGGATCTTTGACATACACTTATAGTTTTGTATTTTCAAGAGAAGTCCACTAGAAAGAATAAGTTTCTAAATTATGGTACAAATGGCTATAACAATAATCACCAGTCCTGGTCCATGATCAAAGACCTAAATTATCTACGCTAATTGAAATTAAAATTTATAAATATACTACAGAATATTATATTAATTTACTAAAACGCAACACTCTAAAATAATTTTAATTAGTTTCATAATAAAGTTAAAGACAATATTATACAACTATTTTTTTTGGGTAACTCTAGGAGAGGTGGCCAGTCTAAATAATTCCAAAACTTGATCATAGATTGCAGCATAAACATTGTTAGTAGGAAATAGTTCAATGAGTTCATTCATTGCGACATGCAGTTGTGTTTTTCGATTATAAAAGTAAGTGTAATTTTAATGTTTATTTAATTACGTGGTTGAATATTTATTTTACTTAAGTATCTGAATGTTTTGCAGTACATACGTTATATATTTTTACTATATGAACTTTTAAGGCACGTGTATAATCCAACATTTGCTTCTAAGCCTAAAACAAAGACCTACAATGGCTCTTGATGTTTTAAATTGGGCAAACATCTGTATTTTAATTTCAGGAGGGATGGCCACGCCAAATCGAGGAGGGAGGATCGCCTTTAGTCAATATTTTAAATTTATAGGGAGTGAGGATTTTAACTAAATATAATTAAATTTAAAATAATTATATAACTTTTACATTTATAATTATATTAATTGATATAGATGTTTAAATTTTAACTAATATAAATATATCAATAATAAGAATGCAATAAGGCCTAACGATGTACATTTTTTTTAGAACATATGGAAAAACGTGGGAAAATTTCATCCCAGAAACAGATAAATTTGGTAAATAAACTTAAAACCGTGAAAAAGCTAAAATAAAAGCGAGAAAGAGAAATAAAATCACGACATTTCTAGTAGTGAAGAAAATGAAGTGCATTTAAAATTATCAGACTCTACAGTTTCCGAGGGAATAGAGTTGGATTAGAATCCTTGTGTTGCTTGTGGAGAACAATATAATACCTCAACCAAAATGGATGTCTGGATACAATACATAAGGTGCCTGAAGTGGTTCCATTAAACGTGTGCATACTATAGTTTTTTGCACTATATCGTACTATCGTATCACACTATCATACTATAGTACCTTTGCAAAGAATGTGGTAAATTTTACGAAAAGTGAAGAATTCAAATTATACTTCAAATTTTGTTTTTTCGAGTTTTATTCACTCATTTTCCGTGATTTAATTGCATCTCTACAAATTGCTATAGATTTTGCATGATTAACTACATGAAATGTGTTATTTTTTGCTATTTTTCATTCACCTTTTCTCTTTTGTATTGGATGACCATCTCTCCTCGGTTTGAAAGAGAGATGACCATATACCATTTTAATTTTAACTTTGTTTCCCACTTTTTGCTCTGAATATTTAATCGTTTTTTGCCTAAAACATAATGAGTATATGTATGAAAATTTTAAATATGCACAAATATCTCTTGTATTTGCATTTAAGGAATTTTTAATTCAATCGTTAAAAACTATGCCCATCTGTCCTAGCGTTACCCTATATACTTCAAAACATTTTAAGGAGTATTGTAAAAGCGAAATTTATTTAAATTCTTTTAGTACCAAAAAATTGTTTTGTGGCAGATTTCTCATGTAATCAAGTATATGAAGCATTATTCCAAAATTTTAACTTTCAAGAATAAAAAATCTGATGAAATTAAACTTAATACAATAACATTTTAAACTGAATGCCTTAATGATTCAAAACAAGTAATATACAAATTTTGTTTTTAAAGTCAATTCCTACTTAGGCCATCAAAGAAAAATTTAATATAATTAAGCTAATATGAGTTTTTGTTGCATTAAAATATCTCAATTTGTTGATTTTCTATAAGCAAATAGGTTTACAATGGAACTCTATGGGAATTTGGCGAAATATTACAGATATCGCCAAGTTGCCGTCACTTTTGGCAACTCATTCTGGCCGCCGAATTTGGCGATATATCGCCAAGTTAGCGACAAACTTGGCGGTATTTGGCGACAGAACAGGTCCCCCCTACATTAACCCTTATTGAAAATACTTTCATTGAAATTCAATAACCAATGGCGGCCATTTTGTTTCCCATGCAAAACTAAAATTAATTAATTAAAATTTAATTAATTAATTAATATTTGAAAAAACTTTATTAACATCAATTGTCATCCAGTACAAGTTTAAAAAAAATTATTTCAAACTGATAGGATGAATAATGAGTATTTTATTAACGATTGAAAATTTGTACAAGATAAATATATAAATATATAAATAAATATAGGGAGAGTGTGAGCTAATAGTAGGAATTGAATAAAGAAAAATAGTCAGCAGCAACGATTTTTTTTTAAAGTGAGGTTTAAGTCAAACTTGCGAGTTTGATTTTCCTTAACATTTTACCTCTCAAACTTTTTAGATTCTTCTAAATTTTTACTTATAATGAATTTGCATAGTACCGACAGAACATTCAAATAAGAAATAATAACAATGTAGTATTTTTCTCAAAAATTTTGGTATAACATTGTCTTAAAGGGAGTGAAGGAAGGGACGGTAAGGCAAAAAATGAACGGTAAGGGGGAAAAACGGACGGTAAGAAAGGGGTGCCCCCCCAAAATAGGGCCTGCCTTCCGGTCCCAGGCTCTTTCAAGCCTATCTGTCCCCCTCTCGGAACCGCCCGAGAGACAAGCCCCTCGACGCGTCCCGAAGGTCGCCGCCAGACAAGCCTCGGTAAGGCGGAAGCTCACGAGAGCTCCGCGCAAGTCGACACACTGCCCAGCGTACGTCATGCCGACTATTCCCAAGAAAGAGATGAATCGGTCGCATACGACAAACCTCACAACCCAGCTAGAAGAGCCAAATGGCCCCTTCTCTTGGTTACCCGGCAGCCCACAGGAACCGGACGCCTATAAAGACGCCGGCCCCATGAACCAACACGAGGTTTCCCGAGCCGGAGTTGCTTTACGGAGGGCCCACAAGATCAGATACCATTTTCCGGCAGAGACATTTATGCGGGCCAACCGATAAGTAAGTTATTTAGAAGCCCCTAGCGGAAGACCCTGGAGGACGGGGAAAGTCCCTCCGGACGTAAAGCGTCCCTGCTCCGGTCTTTTCGCCCGGTTCTCCCACCTCAACCGACGGGACCCCTCATGGATCTCGCCAGGAGTCAGTAGGACCAGACTAGGTGCCGTTAGCGAACCCAGGCGGGAACGGAAGGCTCCACCTAGACGGAATAGACTCCGCCTCGTTAGGGGGTTTAAGAGTCCGGAATCCTGCCCGCCCCCCGAAACTCGACTCCATCCGAAAGTGGAGAAGACACAGGAGGCCCGCAAAGGCCGGCTTCCTCTACCTTACCTCACGGCCGTCGAGAGTACCCAGGCACGAATGCCCATGACCCCGTGCAGTGATCGGCTGCTACCTGTTAGTGCGTTCGAAAGTTATGTGAAGAAACCGCTAGATCCTCACCACTGGGAGCGGTAACCTCCAGTAGCGCACAGACACGCAGGATCTGAGTCGGACCAAGAGATCCCCTAAGGTTCGAAACGCCGCCGCTTTACCGGCGAGCCTCCGGCCCAGTTCCCTGCGGGGATAGTGTTCGATGGCGGACCTGCCAGCCGACCCTCTTCCAGGGTTTGTGGCACGACATCGGGTAACCATAGTCATACTGGCCTACCCCTGCGACCGTTCCCTGGTCGACGAGGGCACCACCAAACACCACCTACCTTGGGATCAGCTCACAACTGCTCCAGCTGCAACTCTCGGCGGGATGAGCCACCTGACACAAAAAGTATCCCAGGCGCTGTCCGAAACCCTCGCCCTTCGGTTGCTCCGGCAGTTCCTGCACGGCGATCCAGCGAGCCCCGTCGTCACAAACGAGTCACCGAGTGTCTTCCTCTACAAAGCCCACTCTCTTACCTTAGGCTCCCTCTTAGTCAATTGGTGGATGAAGTCCTGTCGCTTTGGCTACCCTTTGCCCAGAGTCATCATCTGGTCTATGACCGGCTCTGGGATCAGGCTGTGGACTGTCGCTATCCAGCTTGCCCAGAGAACCCGGGTGCCGGAGGACCGCACCTTCGACAACCCGCGGGCTACGCCCCTATACACGACGTCCGTTACCCGTGGCCACCGGACTCAACACCTGTCCGCCTTGAATCTCTCCAGGAGTTAGCGACTCGTCCTCATCCGGCCCCCTCGGATTTGTGTACAACGAACTCGGCCGGGATCCGGTCTTCTCTCCCACTCAAGGGATCGATTCCGGAACACAGGGAGGGACGGCCACAGGATGGGACAATAAGGAAAATTACCACCTATTTTTAGGCAAATCATGTCAAGACTAAGTTCACAATGTTCTTTGATTTTTAGCAACAGTTATTTACATTGGATTAAAAAATAATAATAAGTTACCTCGAAAAGTACAGGAATAAATCTTGGGGACGGTACGGTTTCCAATAAAGCCACGATGGTCGAAATTGATATTTAAATGCTGATTAAAATTCTGCAATATATTTCCTTTCGAATTTTAGCCATTCCCTCATAGCATGCATGGTCACGGTAACGTCGTTGTGACGTCACTGTAAGTCACTGTGGTCACGACACATCTGTGACCAAAATGCCACCACTCAGTGATGTCACATTGTGACTGAGATGTGAACTTCTTAGAAAACTTTAAAAAATTACGAAAATTCTTCAAAACATGTTATTTACTGTAAAATTATATATTTCTGGCAATTAAAAAAAATTGTGACGTCACTGTTATGTCACTACTATGTAACGTACGTCACGTCACATATGTGACAAAAAAACCACCATATTGTAAGTCTCAGCGTGACAGAAATATGAACTTCAAAAATCTTTGAAAATGAAGATAAATATTTTAAACAGTCCCGAGTTACAGCGGCATAAGGAATGAAAATATATTAGTGGATAGCAAATGGTAAATTCTGTCACGAAAGGGGGGGGGGGCATAATAAATAAGGTGCGCGATACAAGCATTAATAAACTAAATTTTCAGGCTATATTTTACCAATTTGATATCTAAGACAGTGAATGTATACTTTTTTTATGATTTCAATTTTATATAACATTGCAATTTAATATAATAATCCTTCACTGATTGTCATTATTATAAAAGTGTTTCTCAGAAAAATGGTATGTGCTGGAGCAATTTCGATAATATATTTAGAATTAGGAATATTAAATTTGTACACTTTGCATATTTAGTCTGCTGGGAGGAAATTTCTTTCTTTATTTCTTTTTTTATCGACCAGGGTTATTCGAAACACTTCTGTGGTTTCAAACTAAAAAATTTCTATTACAGTTAAATATGCACCTTTTAATGTGTACGTAGAAAGAGTCTTCAGAGTTTAGTCCACTACGCATTTCTTGATTTATAATTTGTATTCAAGTCATAAATTATACTTCTTTCAGACTTTTTAAATAAAATTAGCATTTTCCGAAAATAAAAGAAATATACAAAATTTGTGCAAAACAAACTTTACTTTAAAAAAAAAGAAAAAAAAGGGGGGGGGGAGGTCGTTATTACCATTAAATTTATTTTTACACCTTTTAAAAATTTAAACAATATTTTATCTAATAAACTCTAATTATGAATATTATTATTATAATTATTTAGAAAAAATTTAACTTGAATTATTTGTTACGGATAAAAAGAAAAGGTTAAATACATTGGACATTTCTTTAAGTACAAAATTTTAATTAACGATACTTTCAGAAAATTACTGCGCATTTAAGTTCCAAATTTCTTGTATACAAAAACAAATAATATGTAACAGACCATCTGCTTGAAAATCGTCTGCCCACAGAAAAATAAATATGAGAAGACGCGGGAAATAGTTCACTGTTTAGAACATCACCACGTCTACAACACTTTAAGATAAGGAAATGACCATTTTAGGATACACTTTTAGCACCGGGCAACATAACACCCGATGACTAATTATAACTTCGTCGTTTACGTAATAAAATTAAATAAAACACTGGAAGCATAAACTTAAGACTCGATAAAAACTTAACTATTGTATATTACTTTAAAATTACATTCATCGCACGTGTGTGCGGCAATACAGTAAGTATATCGTTACAGTTCAGATCCTCAACCTACTTTCCTGAGGCAGTCCAACAGTCTACTGTAAAACGTTTCTTCCCGCCTTACCACGGAGCTAATCCGCGCGGTTTTCAGTTACGGCGGAATCGAAACCATGGATGTGGTATGACGAAAATAGGAGTCAGTTCACAAGCTGGCTTTGGGTTGTCGGCGATGCCAGATCCCCACAGTAGCCCCCCCTGAGCGATAGCGAAACAATTTCCACTATCAGAGGTAGCGAGGGTTAAATCTGACACGCCGACCAGAACGTGTGGTTACAGGGTCACTTTTGGGCATGAGAGTTTCTGATTGATTTGTTGATGTCTCTAACACCGGCTGCTTCTGTGCTGTTTTTTGCTTGGGAGGCTGTTCCTCACCTGAGCACCAGAAAGCAGGCTTCACTCTGTCTATGTGCACTGTGACAGTTCGCTCAGAAATTTTAAGTGTAAAATTTTTTTCAGTTCTTTGCAGCACCAAGTAAGGCCCCTCATACGGAGCTTGTAGGCTTCTCTTAACACAGTCTCTGCGCAGAAAGACGTGTGTGCATGACTCAAGCTCCCTGCTGATGAAAATTGGACGGTCAGCTGTAGACCGAGCGGGTACTGGGCACAATTGGCGTACCACCTGACGTAGCCTGCAAAGAAAATTTACCGGATCTGGATCGTCAGCTGCTGGCACCAGGAATTCTCCAGGAAGGGCAATGGTAGTACCGTATACCATCTCAGCTGCCGTTGCCTGCAAATCCTCCTTCCATGCAGTTCGTATGCCCAGGAGCACAGATGGCAATACCTTAGCCCATTCGATGGTGTTGTGCGCCATGATTGCAGATTTGAGCTGTCGATGAAATCGCTCCACCTGACCGTTTGCAGCTGGATGGTATGGAGATGTGTGGATCTTGGTAATACCCAGGAATTGATTCAGTGCCGAAAACAGAGATGACTCGAATTGGGGACCTTGGTCAGTCGTCAGACGTAAAGGTGGCCCAAAACGGGCGATCCAACCAGCGTAGAAAGCCTCTGCTACACTTTCAGCAGTAGTATCAACCAATGGAATTGCTTCCGGCCACTTGGTGAACCGGTCAACACATGTCAAGCAATACCGAAACCCATTAGATGGTGGCAATGGCCCAACCAAATCTATGTGCACATGCTGGAAACGAGCTGATGGCTGTTCAAATGTGCCAATAGCACTTTTCGTGTGCCGGTGGACTTTGCTTCTTTGGCAGGAGATGCAGGACCGCACCCACACTGCAACATCCTTCTGCATTCCGGTCCAAACATAGCGTTCTGCAACTAGTTTCTGTATCGCCTTGACACCAGGGTGGGACAACTCGTGCAATTTCTGGAAAATAATCTTCCGCATGCCTGCGGGCACGAAAGGTCTAATGCGACCTGTTGAGATATCACACTGTAACTTTAATTCTGAATCACCTACTGGCATCGTTTGGAATTTTAAACTAGTGTCACTTTCTTTTGCCTGTTGAAGTGAAATATCAGTTGCCTGTAATTTAGCCATATGTTCCAAATCAACAACACCGGACTTAATGGTCAAAATATTCACTCTCGACAAAGCGTCAGCCACCACATTTTCTAAACCACTGATGTGCTGTATGTCCGTGGAAAATCGGCCAATAAAATCGAGTTGACGAGTTTGACGAGGTGAGCTTTTGTCTGATTTTTGTCTAAATGCAAAAGTGAGTGGCTTGTGGTCTGTGGAAACTGTAAAGTTTCGACCTTCAAGCATATGTCGAAAATGTTGTACAGCGGAATACGCCGCCAAAAGTTCACGGTCGTAAGCACTATACTTCTGCTGTGCCGGTGACAAGGATTTTGAAAAAAATGCTAAAGGTTGCCAATTGTTATTAACTTGCTGCTGCAAGGCTGCACCCATCGCAAAATCTGATGCATCCACCACAATAGATAAGGGTGCCGTTGGAATGAAGTATGCTAATGTAGCAGCATTTGCAAGTTCTTCCTTACTACGTACGAAAGCATTATTAGATTCCTCTGTCCACTGAACTAGGCTTTTGCCGTTCTTTTTGGCACCTTGTAAATATTTGTTTAACACCCCCTGTGTGTGCGCAGCATGGTAAATAAACCGACGGTAAAAATTAAGCATGGCCAGATAACGACGCAATTCTTTAATAGTTTCAGGACGAGGAAATTTTTTAATCGCGTCAACCTTATCCTGGAGTGGGCTAATGCCCTCAGCGGAGATAGTATGTCCTAAGAATTTGACATTAGATTGGCCAAAAACACACTTAGATGGGTTCAAGCGTACCCCATACTGAGCTAGTCGCTCGAACACCATTTGCAAATGTTGAATATGCTGCTCGTAATTCTCGGATGCTACCAGTACATCATCAAAATATGGAATGCAAAAATCAAGTCCGTACAATACTCTATGGATAAAGCGCTGAAACGTCGCAGCAGCATTGGCCAAACCGAATGGCATATACAAAAATTCGAAAAGCCCAAACGGAGTTGTGACTGCTGTTTTTTCAATATCCTCAGGCCGCACCGGAATCTGGTGATAAGCTCTAGCCAGATCCAATGTCGAAAAAATCTTTTTACCGTGGAGCGCTTGCGTGCAATCCTGAATATGAGGGACTGGATAGCGATCCGGAACCGTAGCAGCATTCAAAGTACGATAATCCCCACACGGGCGCCAATCACCCTTAGATTTGGGAACCATGTGCAGCGGGCTAGCCCAAGAGCTGCTGGAAGGTCTGCTTAATCCCAGCAGACATCATAAACTGAAATTCCTGCTTAGCCGCACAAAGTTTATCTGGTGGAAGCCTGCGAGGCTTAGCGAACACAGGTGGACCTTTGGTTTCAAGAATATGCTGCACATCATGCTTCGGGGGGTTAAGGGTGGCTGAAGTATCCGTAAGACTGGGGAACTTATTAAGTAGCATATGGAATGGCGTTATTTCAGAAACCGTGCGTATTTTACTACTAACTGACTTATCAATTATGCCCTGCGCCTGTAAGTTGGTAATGGGGTCATGCAACTTCCCTTGGCGCACATCAATAAGTAAGCCAAAATGCCGAAGGAAATCAACACCAATAATTGGCTGTGAAACGTCTGCGAGAATAAATGACCAATGAAATTCCCTGCGCAGGCCTAAATCAAGCTTTAAGAGCTGCTGACCAAAGGTAGGAATAATCGTGCCATTAGCAGCAAAAAGCTGGAGCTTATCTGCCGTTCGCGTTTTATTAGCTTTTGATACAGGTAAGACGGACACATCAGCTCCCGTGTCTATTAAAAATTTCAAATGAGTAGTTCTGTCATTGAGATAGAGTCTATTTATTTGAACTATGCCGTCACCCTCAGATTTGAGTGACGGCCTTACTAGTTTCCCTCCCATGAGCAAGGCTTGCGGCATTTATTCGCTTTCTCAGCAAACGTGGCATGGTACCAACATAAATTTTGGGAATTGCCATTCTTTTCGGTACTTTTCTCGCATTTATACTGCCTAAAACGGTCACGGGATTTGGAACGACCCTGCCTGAAATTATTCCCCTTTCCTTCCAACTTCTCCAAGCGTGTAGAGAGTGCAAGAATTAATGATTTTAGTTCGTCATTACTGGACTGAATATTTTGAACCATGGGAGGCGGACCATTCGCAGCAATGATACCATCAGCCATCTCGGCTAATTTGTCAAGCGGGTCATTAAAAATTGCTAAAATTTGCTGAACATTAGTGGGTAGACGCTGAAGAAATAACGTTTTCAGCAAATCATCTTTGACCTGGCTACCAGCCTTATTTCTCATTTCTAGCAGCAAACGGGAAAGTTTTTTATCCCCCAACTGTAAACCAGAAATCAATTCACGAATGCACTGACCCTCACTTAACGAATACTGACTAATTAGTCGTGTTTTTAGCTTTTCGTACGGTTGATCAGGAGGCTGCTCGCTAATGATGTCACCTGCAATCGCCAGCTCCTCAGGTTGCATTGATGCAACTAAATGATGAAACTGTGTAACACTATCAGTAATTCCTGCAAGCTTAAACTGGGATTCTAAATGTAAAAACCAAAGTTTCGGATTTCCCCGCCAAAACGGGGTCGCTTTTACCCCAACCCTCTGAATGCTAGCTGCGGCGTTTACTGGGGTTGCCATTTCAAAAAATATTTAATACACAACCAAAAAAAATAATAATAATAAATGCAGGAAATAATAATATATACAGAATAGATGGTTTTAGAAACCCTAGCAAAAAATTATGTGCTCAAATGCACAGCAAGGCCTAGTAGAAAAAATAATGCAAAGATAAGTATGAAAACAAAAATTTTAAGCATGATAATATGCGGTAAACAATCCTTCAATTCGCCGAGGAGATTGGTGTGAAACACTAAAATGCGATTTACCTACACATACGATTCTATCTGGCCAGGCTTAATTACAGACTATCATAATAACTCGCGTCATACCCCGAATTTCAAAATAAGCATATTATTAAGCAAACAAAAATGTTAATTTTGATAGCAATGACATAAATTGCATTTAAACATTTAGTACCTTACACAATATATATACAAAAGTAAGATAAAATGCACAAAGTTTAACGCCAAATTTACCACGGGGCAAGCAAAATTAATAAGCACACACAAGGGTAATGGTAATTTGAGACACCATCAAAAAAATTATGACTCACCGGAATTATCCTCACGCTATTTATATCTTAGCGCCGAGAACTCTCAATGCCAGTAGGTGATGAAATAAAAACTCTGCAGCCACTGCATGAAATCATCTCGTGCACAAAAATCTTGCTTAAATTAAAAATACATACCCTCTCGGGTCACTATTAATGCAGGAGCGTCGTACACCACGCCATAGTAAAAGCGATGCATTAAGATCACTAGGCAAAATGTTCTGTTCAAAATCGGGTCACCACTTTAGCACCGGGCAACATAACACCCGATGACTAATTATAACTTCGTCGTTTACGTAATAAAATTAAATAAAACACTGGAAGCATAAACTTAAGACTCGATAAAAACTTAACTATTGTATATTACTTTAAAATTACATTCATCGCACGTGTGTGCGGCAATACAGTAAGTATATCGTTACAGTTCAGATCCTTAACCTACTTTCCTGAGGCAGTCCAACAGTCTACTGTAAAACGTTTCTTCCCGCCTTACCACGGAGCTAATCCGCGCGGTTTTCAGTTACGGCGGAATCGAAACCATGGATGTGGTATGACGAAAATAGGAGTCAGTTCACAAGCTGGCTTTGGGTTGTCGGCGATGCCAGATCCCCACACACTGATATTAATGGAACGTATATGTAAGTTTTTTACACTTACTTGATTATTTGATTACACTTACTTGAGATTTAAAATGTGTTGAGACAATGAATTGGAATTATTTTTTCGGCTTCTTACTATTTTTTGACTACTAACACTTATAGTTATTATTATTTTGGTGTTAAATATGATGTTCGATTATCATGAGATTGCGAAACTGTTTCAGATTAGAAATTAACATTATACTGGGAAAATGTATTTTTACATATTACAGCAGTGAAACATTTGAAAGATTTTTCTTTTAGTGTTAATAATATTTTAAACTAGTAAATCTGCAGATCAGGAGCCTCAACGTCAGCTCTGCAAGTCATTGTTTTTAGACACACTTTGGTAATATTCAGTTTCCTGCAAACCGCAATTTAAAGTTTTCAAATTATGTAATTATTTATAAGAATAAAATATACGAAGTTTTCAGACATTTGAAGCATTAAATTAAAAACGTTATGGAAGGATACTTTGAAATTTTCATGAGCTGTTAATTCTGGTATATTTTTTAAATGATAAAGTAGATTTCTTCAGGGGGGCTCCGCCCCCCTGAACCCCCCATGGTCTTATTAATTTACATACGTAACCTTTTATTCATTGCGCTAATGGTTAGCGCAAATCTTAGATTTATTTTTACACTTCCGAACCTTCTTTTTCAATACTGGTAACACAGAAAAGGATTTACATTGACGCAATTATATTAAATGTTTAGGTTTTATGAATGAAAATGGAATTTCCTTGAAAAGTAAAATAATTTTCATTCATATTTTCTGAAATGAGGCGGCATTAAGAAGTAACACCCGTCAGAAAACATTTTTTCAGGCAATCTAGTTAATGCTTGGTTTTTAAGGATGAAAATATTTATTTCAAGATACAATGACGTCATTTTCGACAGCGATAATTTTGCGGTGCATAATTTTGATATTTACTATATATTTGCTTTTCAAAAGTTTTTTTTTTTTTCTCATTGGAATTTTCGATTAAGAATTAACATTTCAGTTAGCTGTGTGCAGACAATAAACCATGAGATATTAGTAACTTTTTTTTTAATAATAATTGCCGAAACGTCAGTGAAGGCTTACTGTGGAGACACGAAAAGTTTTGGTTTCCGTTAGTCTGTCAGTCTGTTAGTCTGTCTGTCTGTTCCGCGATAACTGCCGTAAAAAGCATCCGATTATCTTAAAATTAAGGATGCATGTTGGTGAAATCCCCGGATTTAGCTGTATAGTTTTTGGTTAAATTTGGTTCATTCGTTCGGAATATATAGAACTTTTTATTTTGCGACTTAATGCTTTCCTATAGCAATTCAGACGATTTTTCCATTTTTATTTGTTGAAAAGAAATGGCTCATATGATTGAAGGATTTAAATGCTAAATTAAAGATGATGAAATTTCCTAATTAGAACCATACATTATTCATATTAGTTTGAAAATTTGTGTATACATTTGTCCGAGTTTTTAAATTCGGTGTATAACTTTTATGGAGGGATTTTATATATGTGTTTCAATAATATAAAATATTTTTTTTAATATAAATTTTCTTTCTAAGCACATATTTAATTGTTTTTGTTATCTTTTAACTGTTACCTAGCAGCGAACTACACCTAAAAATATCGTAAATGTGAAAGTATTTGTAATTGTTTGAAGTTAAATCAAAGTCAAAAGGGACGAATTAATGCCTTTGTGTCTTTACATATTGATGGAATTTACCACAGAAATAAAGAAAGACTATGTTCTATTTATTTTGTTCAAATATTTTTCTTTTAAATTAAAAAGTTCATTATTTTCATAAGGAATAAATCGACATTTTGCCATGAAATTTAACTTTTTTTTTTTTTTTGCCGTTGCCACGAAAATTCAATCCCGGAATAAAAATTTATCCTAAACAGTTAATTTTGATTTGAAAGATTTTTATGTGCGAGAGGAAAATGAAATAAAAAATAGACATGAATACGCCTTCATATTAGAAATACAGTGAAAATACGAAAAGAAGGTGAATTTGATCTCATATATCAAAAATAAAACGAATACGCTTTGAGGTTGAAATAAAAGGGGCTTGTGTTATGATATTAATTCGTATTATTAAAAAAAAAATGTTACAAATAACTCATGGTTTATCGTCTGCACACAGCTAACAGAAAGGTTAATTCTTAATCGAAAATTCCAATGAGAAAAAAACAAATTTTGAAAAGCAAATATATAGTAAATATCAAAATTATGCACCGAAAAATTATCGTTGTCGAAAATGACGTCATTGTATCGGGAAATAAATATTTTCATTCTTAAAAACCAAGCATTAACTAGATTGCCTGAAAAAATGTTTTTTGACGGTTGTTACTTCTTAATGCCGCCTCATTTCGGAAAATATGAATGAAAATTATTTTATTTTTAAAGGAAATTACATTTTCATTCATAAAACCTAAACGTTTAATATAATTGCGTCAATGTAAATCATCTTCTGTGTTACCAGTATTGAAAAATAAGGTTAGGAAGTGTAAAAATAAATCTAAGATTTGCGCTAACCATTAGCGCAATCAATAAAAAGTTACGTATGTAAATTAACAAGACTACGGGGGGTTCAGGGGGGCGGAGCCCCCTTGAAGAAATCTACTTTTATACCAGAATTAACAGCTCATGATAATTTTGAAATATCCTTCCATAACGTTTTTAATTTAATGCTTCTAATGTCTGAAAACTTCGTATTTTTTATTGTTATAAATAATTACATAATTTGAAAACTTTAAATTGCGGTTTGCAGCAAACTGAATATTACCGAAGTGAGTCTAAAAACAATGACTTGCAGAGCTGACGTTGAGGCTCCTGATCTGCAGATTTACTAGTAATTAATATCATAACACAAGCCCCTTTTATTCCAACCTCAAAGCGTATTGGTTTTATTTTTGATATATGAGATCAAATTCACCTTCTTTTCGTATTTTCACTTTATTTCTAATATGAAGGCATATTCATGTCTATTTTTTATTTCATTTTCCTCTCGCACATAAAAATCTTTCAAATCAAAAGTAACTGTCTAGGATAAATTTTTATTCCGGGATTGAATTTTCGTGGCAATGGCCAAAAAAAAAAAATGATTGTCAAATTTCATAGCAAAATGTCGAATTATTCCTTATGAAAATAATGAACTTTTTAATTTAAAAGAAAAATGTTTGAACAAAATAAATAGAACATAGTCTTTCTTTATTTCTGTGGTAAATTCCATCTATATGTAAAGACACAAAGGCATTAATTCGTCCCTTTTGACTTTGACTTAACTTCAAACAATTACACATACTTTCACATTTACAATACTTTTAGGTGTAGTTCGCTGCTAGGTAACAGTTAAAAGATAATAAAATAAATTAAATATGTGCTTAAAAAGACAATTTATATTAAAAAAAATATTTTATATTATTGAAACACATATGTAAAATCCCTCCATAAAAATTATACACCGAATTTAAAAACTCTGACAAATGTATACAAAAAAATTCAAATTAATATGAATAATGTATGGTTCTAATTAGGAAATTTCATCATCGTTAATTTAGCATTTAAATCCTTCAATCATATGAGCCATTTCTTTTCAGCAAATAAAAATGGAAAAATCGTCTGAATTGCTATAGTGAAGCATTAAGACGCAAAATAAAATGTTCTATATATTCCGAACGAATAAACCAAATTTAACCAAAAACTATACAGATAAATCCGGGGATATCACCAACATGTATCCTTAATTTTAAGATAATCGGATGCTTTTTACGGCAGTTATCGCGGAACAGACAGACAGACAGACTAACAGAAACCAAAACTTTTCGTGTCTCCACAGTAAGCCTTCACTGACTTTTCGGCAATTATCTTTTAAAATCCTAAATCTTCAAACCAATGTTTTCAGATTTAACATTTGCCAAAATTATAAAATAATAGGAATTCCTTATACCATATGGAAATATTTTTGAGATATTGTTAAATCTAATAATGCATTTAATTTATCTGTTGTAGTTTGCTGTTGTTTAATAGTACAATTATAAATACTAACTAGTAAATCTGCAGATCAGGAGCCTCAACGTCATCTTTGCAAGTCATTGTTTTTTAACACTCATTGCATAATATTCAACTTCCTACAAATCGCTTTTTAAAGTTTTCAAATTACATAAATATTTATGAGCATACAAGACACTTCGTAAAGTTTCAGAAATTAAAAGTGTTAAACAAGTGGTTGTACATTGATGTACTGAAATTCTGATGAGCTACTTATTCTGGTAACTTTTTAAATCAAAAATTGCATTTCTTCAGGGGGGCTCCGCTCCCCTGAACACCCCGTAGTCTATTTAAATTTACATTCGTAATTTTTTATTGCTTGTGCGGATGGTTATAGTATATCTTAAATTTTTTTTACGCTGTGATTTATAAGGATAAACATAAGTTTTTTTTTTTTTATAAATTAATAAAATTTAAATTTTAAATAAAATATTCATGTTAACCGTACACAGACAATAAATCTTGAAGTGACGCCAAAAATGTAACCCTAAAATCAGCTACATTCGGCACAACACAACGTCGTGCTTTAAAAAAAAAAAAAAAAAAAAAAAAAAAAAAACGGATGAAGTCAAAGAATTTGGTCCCTGTTCCACGTGCTCGTTTTGTTTGGGCCGAATGAGGGCATTTAAATCTGAGCGATAACGCACATCGTATTGCAAACTGTTTTTACGGCATACTGCATCTGCATCTATTTCTTTCCTCCGTGAATAATAGTTAATTTTATTTTACCCAAGATCTTTTTATTCCAGCATCTTTGTTTTCGATAAATGACGTCTAATTCACCTGCTATGCGTACTTACTCAAAACTTTTCATCTTGTTATATTAAGAAATACTCGATAGTTTTCTTTTTATTTCCAATATGCCGCCATATTAATTTTTCTATTCTTAATTTTATTTTTCATTTTCCTGTTTCACGACAAAAAATTTCAATTGAAAATTGTTTAAAAGAAAATATTATTCCGGGTTTTGATTTTCTTGGCAACAATTAAAGAAATATTGGTAAATGTTATGGGAAAATGTTACGTTATTCTCTATGAAAATAATGAACTTTTGTATTTTTAAGCAAAATATTTCAATAAAATAAATAAAAGAAAAGAAATATTGCCTATTTTTATTTCTGGGCTAAAATCATTCTATATGCAAAGATACAAATGCATTAATTCATCTGTTTTGACGTTGGCTTTACTCAAGCATTATACACGCAATTATACTAATATTATTAGGACCAAATATGTTGCTAGGCAACAGAGAAAGAAAAGGAAAAAAATGAAATATGCATTATGTCAAATTGATAAAACAAAATCCTTTATATTATTGTAAAACATGCATAAAATTCCCCCCAATATTATAAACCTAATTAAAAAAATCTCGCAAATATATTGACATAATTTATTGGAATAATTTAATAATGTTATTTAAAAATTTCAGCATCAAAAATTTACCATTTAAATCCATTTTTCATATGAGCCATTTCTTTCAACAAATGAAAATCTGAAAATCGTCTGACTTGCCATTGAAAAGCATTATAGAGCAAAATAAAATGTTCCATATTTCTCGAACGAATGAACCAAATTTAACCAAAAACTATACAGCTAAGTCCGGCTACCTCATCAACATGCCCAGGGAATTTCAAGCCGATCGGATGCTTTTTGCGGCAGTTATCGCGGAACAGACAGACAGACTAACAGAAACCAAAACTTTTCGTGTCTCCACAGTAAGCTTTCACTGACGTTTCGGCAATTATTATTTTTAGTGTTTTTCAAATTGGTATATTTATTTTTTAACTTGTATGTAAGCATTTTTTCTGTTTGTGATTTTAATCAAACATTTAATTATAGACATTCTGAATCGGTTATTAAATTTTCTTCTATTGTGAATTCATTTTCTACGTTTATGATACGCGTAATTATTGGCACTAAAAAGTAAAATATGATATTTAAGCATTGAAATAAAGTGTTTTTCATGCCTGATAGGAAGTTATAGATTAAACTGCTTTAGTATATATTTTTTAAAAGTTCATATAATAAAGGATACATAATATAGGACACAAGTTGAAAAGTGCTTATGACTTCGGTTTGTCTCTCCGTCTGTCCGTCTAGCAGTCTTTCCGCACTCTAACTCTTGAAAATATACTCGGATTGCCCAGAAATTTTTGGATGATATTGACGTTTACCATAGCACGGTACCTATTTGTAATGAAGTTTGTAGCATGCTTAATTTATTTACAGGGACAGCCCAAAGTTCTCCGTTACATTACGGCCTATGGGACAAAATCGTTTCAAATGATTTTTAATGATTTACGCACGCTTTCACACAGAAATGCATTTATGAAGTGTACTAAAATATGCATTCTGTTGACTATGCGATGCAAAGAATAGTTATTGTTCATTTACAGGACTAAAAACGGAATTCAAATACATAATGATATAGGGGTGGAGGAATTGTTTGCGGCATACTTTAATTATATTAATCTATTTCATATATAATGAAATTGATATATGTCGCTAAGATTTACATACTATAAATTATTTCATGTATAATACGAATAATACGTATATAGAATTTTCAGGGGCACACAAAATATTTCAGATACTATATTGTATCCGAAGTACTGTTCATTAGCGATGATTGCTGGAAATGTATTTTTAATTATGATATGCGCTTATATGATTCACTAAATTTATGCACAGTATATGGTGTATATAAATGCTATAATTCCTATACAAGGCTACACAAAAATATTCGTAAGGATTACTGGGTATGGGCGCAAATTGCTTAAAGGTGGTTTTTAAACGAGTTATGCTTTTTTTCGCTGAACTGCATTTAATTTACTAAGAAATGCTTGTAAAATATAGATAAAATGATATACAGGGTCACGTAAAGAATTGGATACATGGCCGTCTATATATTATAATTTCTGGAAATGTGATTTCAGCAGTTTTAAGAGTGTCTTGGTTTTAATTAAATTTTAACTAAATAGTGGCGTGTAATAAAGATTCTAGGTAAACTACAGGGTTGCACAAAAGTATTCAAGTATGTTTCCATACATTAGTATAAATTGCTGAAAGAGAATTTCAACCTGTTAGGCGTTTTCTTGCTAAACTAAATTTTCCCATTATATAGTATATATACACTTAAAAAAATTGGTACTCAAAATTGAGTAAAAAGTACTCAATTTTAAATGTGTCACATACTCAAAATAGCTCCGATCCAAATGTACTCAAAGTTGAGAAACACATGTACTCATTTTTTATTCCATGGTTGTGATCAAATATGAATCGTTATGAACTGCCCCCCCCAAAAAAAAAAGCAACCTAAAATTTAAAGTAAAAATATACTGACATTTATTTACCGTTCAAAGTTATTAACAAGAAATATTTAATTGATTATTTATTAAGAAAAATTAACAACATACTCAAATCGAATATTTTTATGACAAGAGCATTATTTCCAAGCACTTTTAAATTATTTTTAAAATACTGTGCATAATTTAATATTTACATTAATAAAAATCATTTATGCCGCCATAAATGAAATGAACAATTACAAGGTACAAAACTATTAGTTTGTTTGTGTTTGATAACATGTGATGTTTCAAAATAGAGAAAGCATAGGTTCATTATTGATCCAAAAATATTCAATTCGATATGACTACGTCGGTTTACTCATTTTTGAGTACTTCATTTTTTTCAGTGTATCAACCTACAGATCAAATACAGGGCTGTTCAAATAATTGGAAAACATATTTGGCTATGGACGGTAACTACTGAAATGAGTTTTTCAAAAGTTTTATGCGTTTTCTAAAATATTTACTTAGTTATCTTATATACGTTATTTCCCTAAATTACGATGCCTTCTTAAATCATTCAGAAAGTGTTGGAAAGTATTTTATAATCTATGCTTAACATATGATTTTTCTTACTCGTTTTTTTCTATTTCCCAGATCAGTCTTTTCCTATAAAACATACAAAATCTAGTTATCTCATATTCACAAAATATAATATACATGGGAATAAAAAATTTAAATAAATATCGCTTATCATGCCGTTCTATAAATAATAGTTGTATTAATATCCGTTAGTCTCCATGTTCGTATTTAATAAAGCAATGACAAATCACAACAAATTAAAAAACTTACACATTCTAAATATCAAGCTTGAACTCAATATCGAGCATAGAACTTAATAAAAAAATATGTCAGTTGATAAGCATTGTTTTTTAAGTGGAAAAATTTAAAATGTTTTAGAAGAATAGGACTCCAAAATAGCGATAATTTGCTAAAAAGTACGGTAAACAGATAAGATTTTATATTTACAGCAAAAGTTTATTTTAAAATTCATCGCTGTATTAATACTTAGAAATTTTTCCAGAGAGAATCATTCGCTTTATATACAATATTTCAAGTGAAAATCAAATATCAAATTAATTGCTTAAAAGGCGCAAAGGCCAACATAGTGAAAAAGATTCCATGCCGGGACTCAAACCCGGGCCATCAGTATAGTACACTGACATTCTACCGACTAAACCACATGGAACGACACCCAGTCTGTAAAATTTCTCACTATTACATGTTGGCAAGGCTACAAACGCAGCACAAGATGGAATATTTATCGTGAGCCACCAACATGGAGTAAACACGAAACTTAATTAAATCCAGCATTGATTGAAACGATATTAATACTTGGAAATTTTTCCAGGGAGAGAAACATTCGCCTTCCATACAACATTTCAAATTAAAATTGCCTTTTAAGCAATTAATTTGAAATTTGATTTTCATTTGAAATATTGTATGCAAGGCGAATGGTTCTCTCTGGAAAAATTTCCAAGTATTAATATAATTTCAATCCATGCTGGATTTAATTAAGTTTCCTGTTTGCATCATGTCGGTGGCTCACGCTAAATATTCCAACTTGTGCTGCGTTTGTAGCCTTGCTAACATATAATAGTGGGAAATTTTCCAGCCTGGGTATCGTTCCATGTGATTTAGTCGATAGAATGTCAGCGTACTGTACTGATGGTCCGGGTTCGAGTCCCCGCATGGAATCTTTTTCACTATTTGAGTCTTTTAAGCAATTAATTTAATTTTCGAAATTTAATTAATGAAATTTAATTTTCGTTTGAAATCACAGTGTTTATGACAAGTTCTTCACAAATGACACATATTTCACAAATTGGTCACAGTGTGACTTCAAAGCATTGTCGCATTCGTCACAGGTTCGTCACAAAGTTAATGCCAAAATAGTCACAAATGACACACTTTTCACAAATTTGTCACACCGTGACTTCACAGAGTGGTCACATTGTGACGTCACAAACGACCTCTAAAACGGCCATAATGACTTCGCATTCTAGTCACTATGACGTCACATCGACGGTCACAAAATCACAGTGTGACTTCACAACGACGTCGCCGTGACGTCACCATGCCTTACGGTTTCTTCCTCTAGCATAACTCTGCATGAGAAAAACGTTGAAAAAAATTCTGTGGCTACATCTGATGTGTTTTTTTGTTTAATTTTAGCAAGAAGGACGGCAAGGAATCTAAAATCCAGGGACAGAGTTAAAAAAATAATAAGAACCGTAAAAATAGGTGCAGGTTAATTTTTTGCTACATATTCATATAAAACAATAGTCCCAGTTTCGGGAAAAAATTTCATCGAATTACTTTTATTGAAATGACTAGGGGTGCTCCGCCCCCCTGCTCGCTACGCTTACCTACACCCCGCGTAATCGCTTCGCGATTCCATTTGATATTGCGAAGCAATCCCTATTTTCTAACCAACCTCAGACGTAATTGTTTCGCGTTTCCATTATGGATCGCTTCGCCATCCCTTATTTTCTGTGCATTCAATTTTTAGATCCCACTTGGTAAAAACGCACTTCTCCATAACTTCTGACAACTTTATCTCTTTATCTCCAAGCACATAATCATTAAAGCTTACAAAGTTTCATAATTATAAGAATTATTAAATATAAATTTATATATATATAGTGTTACGAATACTATAAATAGTTAGTGTTTGTGCTTAAAAATAATGTAAATAGTTCAATTAAGTTCTATTCATAAGCTAATATTAGTTTTTGTTGCACTGAAATATCTCAGTTTGTTGATTTTCTGGAAGCAAGTAATCCCTATTGGATTTCAATGGGAGTCTATGGAAATTTAGCGAAATACTGGAAATAGCTCCAAGTTGGCTTCGATATATCGCGAAGTTGGGACAAACTTGGGAACGTTTGGCGACAGAGCCCTTGGTAACCCCCCCCCCACCCCCCACCCCATAACGTCAGAAAGCTTTGACCAATCAGATGCGTTTCGCGGTACCTACGCAGATTTTCATTGGTCCATTTCCAAATCGTTATATTTTTTTATAGAGAGAAGGATTTTATACAGACAGCTCCAAACTTAAAAATCAGCATCACGGACACGGGACAGTAAGGAATTATCGGTATACTGTTATATAACGATAATTAGACGATATTGTTATATTTATATCGTTATTATTACATTATACAGTCATGCAATAGGATGTTTTCCAACATAAGAAATAAAAAAAAACAAGAACATGTACTAAAATAAAAATTATTATTCAGGGACATAAAAGTCAAAATTATGTTAGAATGTCTCATATGCGAAAAATATTCTTTTAAAATAGTAGTACGAATATAAAAGAAAATTACTTGCGGAAAGCCTGCTGCTGTAAAATATGCTACTATTTTGCAGTAGTGAATGAAAAAATACGTATAATTAAGAAATATTCTATTTACTCGAACCTAAGAAGCTCTTTTGATTAACAATATCGTATTTATTTAAATACGTGATACGCGATCATAAGACTGTAAATCCAGATATGTCTGTTTATATTAGAAAGTTCATTTCTCCCTCAATTCCACTCTAATTGTCGAAACGTCAGTGAAGGCTTACTGTGGAGACACGAAAAGTTTTGATTTCCGTTTGTCTGTCTGTCCGTCTGTCTGTCTGTCTGTCTGTCTGTTCCGCGATAACTGCCGCAAAAAGCACCCGATCAGCTTGAAATTAATTGGGCATATTCGTGAGATACTCGGACGTAGCTGTATAGTTTTTGGTTAAATTTGGTTCATTCGTTCGGAAAATATGGAAGATTTTATTTTTCTTTATAATGCTTTTCTACGGCAAGTCAGACGATTTTCAAATTTCCATTTGTTGAAAGAAAATGGCACGTTTGATTAATGGATTTAAATGTCAAATTATGGATACTAACATTCCAAATAAGGGTTTTAAATTACTCCTATTATATTGAAGTTTTATCAATGTATCTATCAGATTTTTTTATTTACGTGTATAATGTTTTGAGGACATTTATACATGTATTCCAATAATATAAAGAATTTTTAAATTAATTTTCTAGTTTTACATGATACATATTTCTTTTTTTTTTTCTCCTTTTCTTCGTTGCCTAGCGACTGTTATTCGTAGCCTATCATTGCTTCAAATATGAATGAAGTTAGTAAATTACGTTAATTTGTTGCATGTACTATTAAAAGGCTATCACAAAAAAATATTTTATCGCGCCAAATCGATGCAATTTATGCAATTAACAGTGGGCATGATAATGAATTATTTTCGAGTAGATTTATAGATCTCCAGATATGCATATTTTGGGGGGCTTTTAATATGTTATTGCTATCGCATGGATTAGGATGTTTAAACTAATGTTTAACCATGCTATTAGTGAAAAAAAAGTACAGTTAAAGGCATGTAAATCCTTTTTAACACTTTCCAACATGGATGAAAAGTATTTATGACTTCAGTTTTTCTATCTGTCGCCTGCCGTGTTTCTCTACGTGCTCTAACTCGCGTAAATATAGTCGGGATTGCATGTAATTGATATACGTTATTGAGGTTTGCTAAAGTATGTTTGGTATTAAAAATGAAGAGTGTAGCATTCATAGCTTAATTACAGGGGCCCTCAAAACTATTCCGTTACATTATAGTCTTTGGGAAAAATCGTCTGTGGTGTATTTTAATAATGTTACACAATTTTAAACGTAATGAAATTTATATACTTTATTAAGGTGCACTAGAACCTGGTTACTATAAAATATGTTATGTGTAGCACTTACAGCATGCGTACAGGGAACTCAAAAGTATTCATAATATTACAATCTTTGAAGAAAATCCTTTTGTGGCGTTTTTTAATGATGTTACTCTGTTACAAAATAATAAAATTGATATGTATTTTTGAAACATTTTTGTAGTATATGGGGTGCAAAGCATATTTTTTTTCAGGGTCACACAAAAGTGGTCGATTAAAATGTGGTCTACGGGGGGATCCATGTTGTCCATATTTTTTATAGATTGTAAGACATTATATATTACATCCGTACATTGAAAGATATTTACTGCTGCATAAACATGAAAAACATATCTCAGAAACCAATTTCCGAGACACTTTTAGAAGAGGGAGGAGCTTCTACTGTTTTTAAACCCAGATTTAATTAAATTGCCTGTCGTCAGTGTGTTAATTGTGTTGCACTAATTCAAACATTATGAAATTAAATTACATTACTGTGGTTGACTACAAGAAGCTTGAATATGATTTGTAATCGTATTTATCGTTCATTTATAGGGTCACATAAAAAATTTCGGATACAGTTCTGGTCTATTAGGGATGATTGCTGAAGAGCATTTTCGATTATGGTGTGAGTTTTAACGTTAAGTAAATTTGTGCTTAATAAGTAATGCTTAAATATTGTATAGACCATGTACAGGGATACACAAATGAATTCGTAAGTATAAATGAAAATGAGCGCGAATTGCTTCAGTGTGATTTTTTTTTTTTTTTTTTTTTTTTTTGAGTTATGTATTTCCCAGCCCAATTACATTTAGTATACTAACAAATGTTTGCAGTATTTAAATAGAACCATATACAGGACTCCACAGAAACTGGATATATGGTGCACACTATGCATACTAATCCCTGGAAATGTGATATGAGCAGTTTTAAGAGGGTTTTTTGTCTGCATTAAATTTAAATGTTATAGACGACGCGTAAAAATCTTCACGTAATATACAGGGCTGTAGAAAATAATTCATGTACGTTTCCGTCTATTGGTAGAATTTACTAAAGGACATTAACACAAATAGTTGATAATTACAAATGTAAATTAAATTACACTACGAAGGGGTTCAGGGGGGCTCTGCCCCCCTGAAGAAATCTACTTTATTATCTAAAAATTACCAGAATAAGTAGCTCATGAGATTTTCAGAATACCATTACATAACAAGGGGTTTAATTTAACGCTTCTAATGTCAGAAACCTTCGAAATATTTTTTCGTTTTATAAATGTTTATGTAATTTCAAAACTTTAAATTTCGTTTTTTGTAGAAAGATTAATATTACTCAAAGGGCGCTAAACACAATGAATTGTAGAGCTGACGTTGAGGCTCCTGATCTGCAGATTTACTAGTTGTATGAACTTATGAAATGAGTAGAACTGAAGATGACACTACCTTCGATTAATTCAACAATGAAGTTGTGATTTTTGAATATTGATGCATTGAAATATATATCTTATGGTGGGCCGAGATTTTTTTTTAATTGCTATACCGCGACAAACGTGTCTCTGGTGTAGATTAGTAAAATAAAAAACAAAGTAAATAAATGTTTACGTCTTTCAGTAGCGCATCAGCTCTAAATTTTGAGAAAATACACGATTTTGATCATTTTTCTAATAAATGAAAATAAATCAAATAACTTCTATAACAATCAGCTACAGACATGTTGTAGTAGAACAAAGTATAGGAATTATAAATAAATGAAAAAAATAATACATTTTACAATTTATTAGTATCGTATTACATGAAAAAAAATATTTAAAAAATGACCAATTTCCATTAAAAAAATAATTTTTCTGATTTATTAAATTTTACTTTGTAATTAAATATAGTCATGTACTTGTTCTTAGGATCTTTTGGTAGTTTGAAATAATATTTGCTTGAAAAACTAGGCACTAAAGATCTCGAGATAAGTGTAATCCATATAAAACCATCTCTGGAATTGAATCCGACGACTTTTTGTGACTCCTCGATTACCAGCTTCACACTTCATTGTAATGCTTTGATGTGACATGAAAATTGGTGAAAGTTACCCTGAGCCTGATTGGACCTTATGCCTAAATCTCTTGATCGGCGACTCTTCGCAGTAAAGATGGTGTTGAAAGTGTAGCATAATTCCAGTGAATCATTTCGATGTAGTCTGTACCTAAAAACTTAATTTTGTGTGGTTTAAAACAACTGAATAATTTTTTTTAATTATGTCCTTTATAATTCTTCTAAATCCAACTCTCTTATATGATCCATTTTATCCACTATAATACTCAAAAGCAAGTTTTCTAGTTGGGCCAAAAAATTCGTTTTTCTCAATCACTCGGTGAATGACCTTCAGCAAGTTCTCAGGTGGCAATCTTGAAGATTTTATAACTTTAAATAAATGCTTTGGTCCATTTGTGAAGTATTTAGTTTTTTTCATGGATTTTCAATATTTAAATACAACCGGAGAATTCTGTTCGCTGTTGTTAACCACCTTGAGTGGAAAAGTGTGCCAAGCTCACGATCAGATAAACCTTCAGGACAGCTGCCTGCTTTTGTAGCACAGCTAATATCCAGCAGGTACCGCTGATCTTTGCCTAAAATTTGACAGTCAATTTCATGAATCTCACACTCAACACTGTCAAATTTTTTCACCTTTACTGAGCTGTGTGCCAATCGAACCACTAAATGATTTTAGCCGTGTCGTTTCATCATCTAAAGTTTGAAACAAATACCAAAAGGGCAATTTGCTAAAATGTTAGAGTCACACCCCTAAATGTAGTGGTCTTTTAACTATTTCAATTGTGCGAATAACATCGGTTTTACACCCCGTATTAATAACGATGCTATTGCATCCAATTACGTCCAGTTCATGAAGTGAAAATCCAGCTTCAGTCAAATAAGAAAGAATGCTACTGTTTGAGCTGACCAATAAGAGGGTAAAACATGACCAATGTACACAGAATCTGGTTTTTGTAAAATTGAATAATGTTCCTCTTTTATGGTTCATCGAAACTACTTTGAGTTAACTTTTTCAATCACTAGAGTGTTATCCTTTCTCCTATAAAAATATTTTTCTTGAAGTGGATTGTACTTGTCCTTGTTTTGCTTTTAAATTTCTGAACAAGTAACATTTTTTCCCTTGTATGTTTAGTTTTGTTAACAACATGGGTGTGGTCATCATCAGTTACGAAACCAAAATCTTGCAAGACGCTTGAAGCGATAGCTTCCATTGCTCTATCTGATAATCCAAAGGGATCACTAGTCAACACAGTATTTTTCAATTTAATGCGCATCTGCCATGGTGATTTACTTTTAGGTTTAAGTTCTTCCAAATCTTCATCGTTGTCATCTTCAATGTCTTTGGATGAATCGCAGCCTAACTCTTCTGTCAGGAGAGTTTCTGCCTCTGCATGCATTGACCAAGATCGATGTGATAATAAATCAATAGGTGACTGAATTATTTTATGTTCAACTAATTTCCTATTATGACTTTGGATCTTTTCTTTTGTTGTTGTTACATTTACGTCCACATTTCCAATTTTACTAATGCCATTGGAAGTACAAGAATTTTAGTTCAATGGTGGGTATATTTTTTGCTTTTTTATAGCTTCAGATAATAGAAACAGGACACTTGGTGATCATTTTACAATTGCAGTCTAATATTATTTTTCTCTTACACGCAGAGACATCAAACAGTAACAAAGATTTTTTTTTTAAATCTTAAACTCTCTTTTTGAACTTTTACTTATCACGCTTAAAGGACTTCATAATATTACGGTAACTGTAATGATATGCATTTAGTAACTGGACATTTCTGTAAGGTGTTATTGTCGGTATTGAAACTTTATTAAATACAGATTTAACTTGTGGTGCCAAATTATTAGAAACGTGGGCAAAATTAACTAAACTGTTATTTGATTTCAAGGCTAAATTGTAATTTTCATGGAAACAATACTTGAGGACGTCCTCATAAGTTTGGAAGTTTATTCACAGGTTAATTTCTTTGGGCGGCCAAATAACGGGCGGTTAAAATCGCTGCGAGTAGTTTTCTTGAAAACATCCATAACACAGTGCTTAACATAATCCATTCAGCAAATCAGTCTTTAAGGATCGCGATTAAAACGTACAGGAACAACATTGCCGGCAGAATGCTAATGAACAAGCAGAAACCGCTGTGTCAGAAAGCACGCGAAGTGCATTGTAGGACGTCGGTACAGGTAGTTTTGTCGGGCTCCATTACGCAGCATGGCTCATCGCGCTGGTCTACTGATAGGATAGTAGGATACAAAATACATCTTGATTGCGTCAATTTAAGGATTTTTTAAATGCTTTGCGCTACCATATATGAAGTAATTTAGTTTGTTTTTTTATTCTAACGTATTATTTTTTTATCCGTCTTCTAAAGCTTTTTCACCACAGCAGTTTTTTTTTAAATTTATTCGTTTATAGCTTTAAAAAACGAATGAAATCCATTGCTTTTTAAATAAATTTCAAATATTCAAGTGCGATGTGCTACCGCCAGACGTAAAAAATTATTAATTAAATTTGGTTTTTTTAATTTTACTAAGCTACCCTAAATGCACATTTTTCCGCGGTATAGCTAATCAAAAGACAAAAAAAGAATCGTCCCCCCCTAATATATGTACGGAGATGAAGAAATGTCTATGAGGAAATGCATATAAAGCTCATGCCATTGTATATTCATTTAGAATAATTTCAAGTATAAATAAAATAAGAATTTACCATATTTCATAAGTTTTCTAATCTGTTCTTTTTCTCAAATTTTCTTGTATGTTGTATGATTGTTATATACGAGCGGATAAAAATTGAGGTTCGTTTTAGATTAGAGTGAATAAAGTATACCACTGCCAATGCTTTGTCGGGTATAAAATTACAAAGTGACATTAAGTAACAGATATTTTATTCTGAACAAACCTCATTTTAAATTTAATTATGAAATTTAATATGATTATTATTTAATTATGAATGGAATATTTTCATTTTTTTACGTTAGAGATTATTATTGTAGATCCATGAAAATAAATTTACTAAATTTTATAATAAAGAAAATAAGCGTGAAAATAAACAATAAAGAAGATGTAAAATTTTAAGAAATAAAAAAATGATGGTACTTTAATACAATAGATGGTAATACATATTGGCTGTATTGAAAAATAATATTGCATTTATTATAAACATTTCAAATAAGGCTATTTAAATACTGGCGTTAGATTGAAAATATTTACAGAGATATATCATTAATGTAAACGCATTTAATTTACATTAAAAATTATTGCAATTAAACATCAATATTGCACAAATGCTATTACCTTTAAAATACTGGACTAGATACAGCAAGGAATTTAAAACTAATATTAATGTTATTTAGTGCTGATAATTTAAACTGACTGGATACCAACAAGCTACTACAAACCAACCAAATATTGGTAAACTATAAACATCCTATTCTTGGGGTAATTCATGTAAATGCATCTATTATCAGTAATTGTATATAAAAAACTAGTAAAGACCCCCCCCCCCTAAAAAACAAAAAACAAAAACAACAACAGAAAACAGATTTAGCAAACTGCTTGTTAACACTTTCCAACAGAGTTGAAAAGTGTTTATGAATTTGATTAGTCTGCCTGTGCTCTATCTCGCGTAAATATAGTCGGATTGCCATAAAATTTAGATATGATATTGGTGTTTACTGTCGCGTGTTCGGTATTCAAAATTTAGTGTGTACCGTTTACGGTTCATTTACAGGGACATTCAAAATATTCTGTTGCATTACCGCCTAGGAGAAATATCGTTTGCGGTGTATTTTAATGATATTACGCTATTTTAAACATATTAAAATTTATGTATATCACTTAGGTGTACTAAAAAGCAATAGAATAGAATTTGGTATGCACATAATTTATTGTTCCTTTACAGAGACACATAAAAGTATTTGACTACAGTACTATGAAGAATAATTGCTGGAAGTGCGTTTCCAGTTGTGGTACGCGTTTTTAATTTAGCTATTCTTTTTTGCATATTACTTGGTGTGCATAAATTCTATAGATGCTATACAGGGTTACATTAAACATCTAACGCACATTTCCATTTACTGTCGGAAATTGTTGAAAAGAAAATTTTAAATGTCGTATTCGTTTAATTGAACAAATTTTCAGCATTCTGCGTAGCATACATGCGAATCTATTGATCATATACAGGGCTGCATTAAAAATATAAATCATTTTCAGACTATTGATGGTAATTGTTTTCCTCTGCGTTATGCATATTGTTTATTTAGACAAATTTTACCTTAATAAACTGTAACGTTTTATTATAGTATTTTGAATGTGTTGGAAAGTGATACATAATCTATGCTGGACGCATGATTTTCCTTACTTGCTTAAAACTGAATTATTATTTTTATTTTATTCCTCATAAATTAATTAATAAAATCGCAGAAATAAATTTAAAACTACTTTTATCCTACATTTGTCCAAATTAAATTCAATATGAACGATTCCATTTTTTTTTATAAAGAAGCATTCTATCAATCTCTCAGTAGAAAAGCCATTTTCTAAAATTTCATTTCTTAGAAGAATCACCAGAAGAATGTCCAGAAACGAAACATCACGGAGTGAATACAGCCTGCAGCCATGTCACTGAATAGAACAGAGAAATAAAAAGAAACAAATTTTGGTATTTTCTCCTTTTCTGACGAAGTGGTGTTTATTGGTTACAAAAAAGTTTCCGCTTGTTTCTTGACAATTTTCTTTTATTAATAAAAATCAAATAAAATACAAACTTAATACATTCAGCCCACCCATTAGCTTCTAGTGCCCTTTGTTTAGGTAGCTGATTCATTTTATAGAGAAACAAGTCGGAAATTGTACGTCAAACGTGACAAATGAGGTGCGTTCGTACTATAACGAGTTTTATAGATACTCAGATCTTGGTGCAATAGCTGTAGCGCTGTTATGCAAAAATGCATGAATACGAAATTTATTACGATTCTATAGATCAAATTCAGTAATACGGAAATAATAGGACTCCATCTTAAATAGGACGTAATTCCCATGGCAACCTAGAATCAGTACCAGTGATGGGATATCAGTGAATTAATTATGTATAATAGCATATAATAAAATGAAGAAAATATTTATTAATATTTTTTTAAGTTTTGATTCAATTTTAATAAAATTTGCCAAAGTTTGAAACGATTATATATATTAAATTTTAAACTATTCGGTTAGGTAGTTTTTGCGCTGTTTCATGCTGACAGGCGGACGGGCAAGACGCAAATATATGTACTACTTATTTATATAGTCACGAACGCACCTAAATAGCTTAAATTTTCTATATTATGAATTGATCGATTGACATTTGTACATCATCTTCAAGCTGTAATACAGCTTTTCGTGGTAATCGTATCGTGCAATCGTGCTAATCACGTAATCTCAATCGTAGAAATCACGTAATAACATGGTGCAATCTCTGGCGAGTGCACAAAATGTGGTAAAATTTCTCATTGAATATCGTTTATGGTTTGTAGGCCATATCATTGTCGTGCTGTAATATGACAGTGCATGTTCAGTTTATGACCTCCTTTCCTAACTTTTCTCTGCAAAGGGATTTAACTGAGGAGCATAAAGTTTGCTAATACCAGTTTCACCAGATTTCTGGAACTCTTAATCCCCCATATTTTTCTATCCCACGAAATGTAGAACATTAGATTTTTATTGGCAACAGAATTATTAGCTGTATGATGTTTTTAGAATGTAATCAATATACTTTTGAAAATGCACCCGACTCTTTATCTTCTATCGAATCTTTTATAGATAAAGATTTTTCTGATTAATCTCATTTAATTTATATTTGGTATTTTTTAATTTTGTTTTTCTGTTTTACTCTTATTTTTCTAAAAATCGCTGCACAAATTTGGTATAAACTTTATTGAAAGTGAATAAAAATTGATATATTTGTCTAGAAGATTGTAACTGGATTCCTTTTAATAAGTTGAAAAACCTATTAGAGTCCCGAAAATTTATTTCAAAAATCGCAGAGGACAGGGTTTACTAATTGGTCAAAAATGATTAAAACTGAATTTCTTTTATGAATATCGAAAAATCGCTACGAAAACAAAAAATGTATATACTAATTGCTCGAAAATTCAAAACTTGCTGTATTAATTGCGAATAAACTTTAATGAAATGAGAACAAAACTAGATTATTTTTACTAAAACGAAGAAATCGTTCATATTGTTACAATTGTACATGCGAAATTATGCATATAAAAACACCCGTTCAAAAGATCATAAAAAATCGCTAAAAATACAATACTCGCAGAAAAAAGCATTTACTATTGTGGCCTGAAATATTGTAAACTGAAATGTTTAGCGAACGTCAGAATCGATACGAAATGAGAAAAACTCTAAAAATCACATTGAAAATCACGGAAAAGAAAATGGCTAAAATTTTGAATATTAATTCAATTTATTAATGTTGAAAAATTGTCGCAAAATGCGAAAACACTATAAAAGTCACAAAAAATGTCTAAAAGGTTCATAAATCTCTGTAAGAAATTCAAATAAAATTTATTGAAAAGAAGACGAAATTTACTATATGGGACTAAGACATTGCAACCGGAATTCTTTCACAGATGTAAAAAAATCTATGCGAAATGCGAGAAAATGCTAAAAATCACATTTAAAATTCCTGCAAATTCAAAAAGTGCAGAGTAGAAAATTTATTGTAGTGAACTAAATCATTGTGACGTAAATTATTTTTCGAATGTCAAAAAATCGTCTCAGAACGCGAAAAATCGATAAAAAATAACGAAAGATGCCAATATCAATTTCAATAAAACTCGCTAAAATTTCCAGAATTGAGGAAGACAAAATTTACTATATTAGATAAAAGTTTTAAACGGAATTCATTTTATTAATGTGGAAAAATCATCTCGAAATGCGAAAAAATTCGAAATATCTCATAGAAAAAAATTCTTAAGAAATTAAAAAAATGTTTTGCGATTTCCAAATACAGTTTATTAAAAAAGGATAAAATTTACTACATTTGATAAAAGAAAGAAATATCATTCCTTTTACTAATGTAGAAAAATCGTTGCCAAACGTGAAAAAAACCGATAAAATCGCATAAAAAATTAAATATAAAAAAATCTAATAAAAAATCAAAATCGGGTTTCGAAGTACATAATAACACAGAGGTACAGTCGTGGGAAAAAAAGTAAACATCCCCAACTAATTCTGCGACAGTTATTGTATAAGAAAGTTACTGGTACCAAACGATTGAAAATAAAGCTTATTTTTAAATGATGTATGGGGCTAGTCCCCCCCCTAGGCTAATTGAAAAATGACCACTTATTATCCGATCAGTGTGATATTTTTAGCTCACAGGCTATCAAAGCCTGAGAGCTTATGTGCCCGCCGATTTCGTATGTACGTGTGTACGTACGTATGTACGTAACGCGATAACTCTTGATAGAAATATCCGATTTGCTTCAATTTTTTTTTTCTAGGTTCATTCTGATAAGGTGCTTCTCTGATTAGTTTTTGGGGTTCATTGGCTAAGGATAAAGGGGGGAAAAGGGGGGATAGTCTCCCCCCTTAATTTATATAAATGGGGTTTTCATGCAGAAATATTCGATTTGCTCCAAATTTGGTATACCGGTTTATTGTGTTAAGGAGCTTCCCTGATTCGATTTGGAAGCTCATTATTTAAGTATAATGGGGGGAAAGGGGGCTACCCCCTTAATTTAGATAAATCGGTTTTTCATGATGAATTATTCGATTTGCTCCAAATTTGGTATGCCGGTTTATTAAGTTAAGGAGCTGCCTTGATTAGATTTGGAAATTCATTAGTTGCATATAAAAGGAGGAAGGGGGGGGGCTATCCCCTCCCCGTAATTTAGATAAATGGGTTTTTCATGCAGAAATATGCGATTTGCTATAAATTTGGTATACCGGTTAATTATGTTAAGCAGCTTCCCTGATTACATTTGGAAGATCATTATTATGTATAAAGGGGGGAAAGGGGGCAATTGCCTCTCCCCTTAATTTAGATAAATGCGTTTTTCATGTAGAATTATTCGATTAGCTAAATTTGGTATACTGGTTTATTATGTTAAGGAGATGGCTTGATTAGATTTGGAGGTTCATTAGTTAAGTATAAAGGGAGGAAAGGGGGGGTGTAGCCCCCCCCCCTTAATTCAGGTAAATGGGTTTTTAATGCAGAGTTTTCGATTTGCTCCGAATTTCGTATACCGGTTTATTATGTTAAGGAGCTTCCCTGATTAGATTTAGAGATTCATTAGTTAAGTATAATGGGAGGAAAGGGGGGGGGGGCTAGACCCCCCCCCCCTTTCCTCCCATTATTAAGATTAAGATCTCCCATTATTAATTTCGATTTGCTCCGAATTTCGTATACCGGTTTATTATGTTAAGGAGCTTCCCTGATTAGATTTGGAGGTTCTTTGGTTAAGTAGAAAGGGGGGCAACGGGGACTAATCCCTTCATTTATTTTTCGAGGGGCATTATTCTTTGAAATAAGAGTATCATATACAATTAGTATGAATAGCCTGTGAGCTCAATGCCATCAGTTTAACTGGTCAATTTTCTTTTTATTAGGTTATTAACGCATAACACTACCCAAACCCGAAAAATAAGTTACGTACCCCTATAAGAGCAAGACAAAATGATTTCAGTCTACATGCAACCCGACCCGAACCTGAGAGTTCTATTTGAAAAAACCCGAAATCCCGAACCAAATCTGATAACCAACAAAAATATTCCAAAGATCCATAACCGGATCCGAACAAGACAAATGAGTTTCCGTGGACACGCAACGCTACCAGAACCTAAAAATTCTATTCAAAGTCAACCTGAAACCCGTCCCAAAACAAATCTTAACCGACAAAAATATTCCAAAGAACTATAATCCGATGCAAGCCAGACAAAATAATCTCCGTCCACCAGCAACCCGATCCGAACCTGAAAGTTCTAATTAAACTCAATCCGAAACCTGGTTGTGATCGGTTTTCGGGTTGACTTCAAATGGAACCTTCAAGTTCGGATCCGGTTGAAAAAAAATTAAACTAAATTAGATAATTCTGCATGAAAACCCATTTATCTAAATTAAGGGGAGGGGCAATTGCACCCCTTTCCCCCCTTTTATACTTAACCAATGAACCTCCAAATCAAATGAAGGAAGCCATATCGTAATAAACTGGTTCATCAAATTTGAAGCAAATCGAATAATTCTGTATGAAAAACCCATTTATCTAAATTAAGGGGACACTAGCCGCTGTCCCTCCTTTATACTTAACCAATAAATCTCCAAATCTAATCAAGGCAGCTCCTTAACATAATAAACCGGTATACGAAATTTGGAGCAAATCGAATAACTCTGCATGAAAAACACATTTATCTAAATTGAGGGGGGTCTAGCCCTCCTTTCCTCCCTTTATACTTAACTAATGAACCTCCAAATCTAATCAGGGAAGCTCCTTAACATAATAAACCGGTATACGAAATTTGGAGCAGATCGAATAACTCTGCATGAAAAACCCATTTATCTAAATTAAGGGGGGGGGTAGCCCCCCTTTCCTCCCTTTATACTTAACTACTGAACCTCCAAATCTAATCAAGCCATCTCCTTAACATAATAAACCAGTATACCAAATTTGAGCTAATCGAATAATTCTACATGAAAAACGCATTTATCTAAATTAAGGGCAGAGGCAATTTCCCCCCTTTCCCCCCTTTATACATAATAATGATCTTCCAAATGTAATCAGGGAAGCTGCTTAACATAATTAACCGGTATACCAAATTTATTGCAAATCGCATATTTCTGCATAAACCCATTTATCTAAATTACGGGGGGGGGGGGGGTAGACCCCCTTTCCTCCCTTTATATGTAACTAATGAACCTCCAAATCTAATCAAGCAGCTTCTTAACTTAATAAACCGGTATACCAAATTTGGAGCAAATCGAATAATTCACCATGAAAAACCGATTTATCTAAATTAAGGGGGGTAGACCCCCTTTCCCCCCTTTATACTTAAATAATGAGCTTCCAAATCGAATCAGGGAAGCTCCTTAACACAATAAACCGGTATACCAAATTTGCGCAAATCGAATATTTCTGCATGAAAAACCCATTTATATAAATAAAGGGGGTGGGGACTAGCCCCCTCTTCCCCCTTTATCCTTAACCAATGAACACCAAAAACTAATCAGGGAAGCACCTCATCAGAATGAACCTAGAAAAAATTTTTTGAAGCAAATCGGATATTTCTATCAAGAGTTATCGCGTTACGTACATACGTACGTACGTACGTACACACGTACATACAGAATCGACGGGAACATAAGCTCCCAGGCTTTGATAGCCTGTGAGTTAAAAATATCACCCTGATCGGATAATAAGTGGTCATTTTTCAATTAGCCTAACGCTTTCTAGGCTCTTTGCAATAAGGCTGAAAAATATCAGGCTAATTGGAAAAAGGGAGATGGATTCTCCAATTTCCCCGGCTCTTTGCAAAGAGCCTAGGCTGTTTGCAAAGAGCCGGATTTCTCAATTAGCCTACGACATATATAACATTTGCTTTGGGGGGAGGTCTACATATCAAAACGAACCTAAACTTTGTTCCTTTCAATAGTAATACTCAAGTTTGACACCCTAAATAAATTCTACATTCTTCAGTTAGCCTAAATCCAAATTTTAGTAAAATTCGTACGACTGATTTCAGAGAAATTAATTACTTTAAAATGAGCATATTTTAGGTGCTGTATCCAAAAGTTCGGTACTCGATTATTGAAATGCAAATGAATGATTATGTCACTTCTATCAATGCACTAGTTCTTGACGATATGACCATTTCAATCCTTAATGTGTTTCGACTATCGCCATCCCAAATGTTTCAATAAGTTGAGGAATTTTTTTTTCAAATTATGCTTTTCTGAACATCATTGACGGCCACTCACACCATCATTTTGAAGTTTTTTAATCATAATTCAAAAGCTACTTGAAGGAAAATTTTAAATTAAGAATTCGCACACAGCAGGATATAATAAATGTAATTCTATGAAAAAAATGGTAGGTTGCACTTCATATTTTTTCCGAATATTAATTTAATGATTCCTTCATACTTCATATTGTAAAATTTTTAAAATTACAAATTAAATGTATTAATGTTTGGTTTTTTTTAGTATTATAACCAAACAAAAAAATACCACACCAGAATTAGAATTTATGAAAATCTAAATTAACTTTAGAAGCTCTAAATTTTGAATGTTTATAATTCAAAAATGTATCGTCCACATGACGTGAAATTTTATTTATAGGCAGAGTTTGAACTGAAGATTTAAAATTTACTGTCAAATTTGGGTGTTTCCATTGAAAAAAAAGTTTGGTATAGTTTTGATTTGTAGATTGCACCTTAAACAAATTTTATACACATGATTTAAAAGTAGACTTTATTTCCATTCATTTGGTATCAATAACTTTCCTCTATTATAATTAGTTGCAAACTTAGTAGGTGGTGTTCACTTTTTTTTCCCACGACTGCACCTTGCTACCAAATTTTGTAGTTCAGCATGAAATGGGCTTTTCAGAACTTAGTCGAAAGACATACTCACACACATGCACGCACAAACTTATTATTATTATAGATTTTTATAATTTCATTCCTAATTCAATTTAATTTCTACTCGTTGTTCAATATCTTATGATCCATTATTAAAAAAAAACAATATGTTATATTTTATTTCTGAATATTTTGTATAAAGTTTTTAAGAAACATTTGCAAAAATAAATTAAGATTACATAACAAAAGCGAATTATTTTATATCTAAGCTCAAAAAACGAAACCAATGAATGGTGAAAAAAAATTTTTTAATGATCTATTTAGGTAAAAAATATATAACTATATTTTTAGCTCTTATTACTTTAACGAAACGCTTCCAGCTATAAAAGAAAATGTGCATAAGGAAAATATATTAAAAGAAATTTTATTGGCGGAAAGAAAACATTTTTTTCAATTTAAGAAACGTGAGGATAAATTAAGACCAATCTAGCCTCAAAAGATTCTCTAAATTCTGCTTCCCAAAAAAAAGTCACATTTTTAAAAATCTTTCTACATTCCATGAAAAAAAGTTCATAAGTTAATTCTGTATATTTATTTCCTGAAGCTCTACGTCTTCTCTCAGGCATTACTTAAGAGAGAAGTTCAAACGTTTGTGGTTGATGCGGCATATTTTTTATACATATTTTTTAATGCTGAAAAATTGATTTTTTTTTTATATAATAAGCATCTCTTCTTTTTAAGTATTCTTAACACAATAATTGCAAAAGAAAGTATAGTATGTTTGGTTTATAAAAAACATTAATTTTTACAATTATTTTTTATGCAGTCTAGTTCTGACAGATATATATTTCATTTGATTTCCTAAGAAAAATATTTGGTTGTTAGTTTGATATTGATTTGACCACCAGCTGTTGATAGCTAAAATGTTAAATTAATAAAACTGTTCCCTTAAAAATTATTATTTTATGTGTGACATCTATAATTATATACCTGTCAGAAAACACAAACATAAAACTTATGCATGCAATTCATCTTATGTGTGATTCTGTGAAAAAAAGGTTGAATATGGAGAGGATTTCAAATGGAGGAAAATGTTCCCGATATAGTTTTTCATACCTTGCTAAAGTGTGAATTGTTTTTCGAGAGTGTAACAATTTTGAAATCAAAACAGCGAAAAATTACAGATTTCATCTTCTAAAGTTTATGCAAGTTTTCCCTATGTGATTTTTATAATGCTTTCAAATAAATGTCTGTTCTCTTTTTTGAATCTGTTCAAATAATTAAGCAATACAATATTAGATTAATATTTATAGTTAAACATTTTGAATTCTTAATATTAGGTTGAGCAAAAAGTACTGGGAAATTTTTAATCTAATAGTTACGGGAATTTTTTATCGTAAGTCGGAGTACAAGTGACATATCTATCGGAGTTCAGGAATTTCAGCTCCAAAATTCCTCTTGAATAGTATGATTTGCCAGTGTTGATGCGGCATTATTGGAGAAAAAGTCTAGCGATTCTGAACGAATGAAGTTGAAGAAGCATGTCAAGAGTTTTTCGATTCCAAGGAACCGCCATGGTACATCCCACAAATGCGGAATCTGGAAGAACGATGACAGAAAATCGTGGACTATGATGTTCTCTACTTTGAAGAACAGTCCTTGTTTTTTTTTGTTGTTGTTGTTGTTAATTTGAGCATAACAACGCAACTTTCACAAATTTCCCAGAACTTTTTGCTCAAACTAGTAAAACACCTCTAAAATAATTTTGTTCAAATTGTATACATTAAATAGGAATTTTTACCAATTCTCTAATAACGAATTTCTCTCTCTATTTTTTTTTTTTTTTTTTTTTTTTTTTTTTTTTTTTTTTTTTTTACTGAAACAATGGATTTCTTTATATAGAGACTCGACTGTGTATAGTTTTCAAATATTTTACTTTCTTCTTATTTAATTCATTTCTATATGTGTGACATACAATTTTAATAATTAATGTTAAATTTGAAAAGGTGCGTTGGTTGGCGCATCATATTTTGTTAACGGTCTCTTCAGAACGTAGTCAGCAGACATAATCACACACACACAAATTTCTTTCCTTATTATTATAGATTTTTCTTATTTCATTTCTAATTCAATCTATTCTACTTGTTATTCAATATCAGATGATGCATTATGAAGAAAATATCATCCTATATTTTATGTCTGAATGTTTTTATATATAGTTTTTAAGAGACATTTGTAAAAATAAATTAAGATTCTAAGAGACATTTTAACATTATAACATTTATAACAAGTCACATTATAACATTTATAACAAGAGTTCATTATTTTATGTCTAAGCTCAAAAAACGAAACGAATGAATGGAGAAAATTTCTTTCTTTATGACATGTAGATGTAAAAAAAATGTATAACTATGTTTTTAGCTTTTGTTATTATAACGGAACTCATCCAGCTATTTAAAAAAAAAAAAAAACGCGCATAAGGAAAATATATTAAAAGGATTTTTATTGTCGGAAAGAAAACTTTTTTTTCAGTTTAAGGAACCTGAGGATAAATTAAGGCCAATCTAGCCTCACAAGATCCTCTAATTTCTACTTTCCGCAAAAAAGTCATATTTTTTAAAATCTTTCTATATTCCAGGAAAAAAAATTCATAAGTTAATTCTGTATATTTATTTGCTGAAGCTACGTCTTTCCTCAGGAATTACATACGGGCGAAGTTCAAACGTTTGTGGTTGATGTGGCATATTTTTTATACATATTTTTTAGTGGTGAAAAAAATTAATTTTTTTATATAAGAAGCGTTTTTTATTATAAAGTATCACCTCACAAGCAAGTCATCTTTTTAAAAATATTTCTGCATTCCATGAAAACATGTTCATAAGTTAATTCTGTATTTTTATTTCCTGAAGGTCTACGTCTTCTCTCAGGCATTACTTAAGAGCGAAGTTCAAACGTTTGTGGTTGGTGCGGCATATTTTTTATACATATTTTTTAATACTGAAAAATTGAATTTTTTTTATATAAGAAGCATCTCTTCTTTTAAGTATTCTTAACACAAAATTGTAAAAGAAAGTATAGTATGTTAGGTTTATAAAAAACACCAATTTTTGCGATTTTTTTTTATGCAGCCTAGTTCTGACAGATATATATTTAATTTGATTTATTAAGAAAAATATTTGGTTGTTAGTTTGATATTGATTTTACCAGCTGCTGTTGATAGCTAAAATGCTAAATTAGTAAAACTGTTCCATTAAAAATTATTTTTTTATGTGTGACTTCTATAATTATATACCTGTCAGAAAACACAAACATAAAAGTTATGCATGCAATTCATCTTATGTGTGGTTTTGTGAAAAAAGGTTGATTAAGGCGAGGACTTCAAATGGAGGAAAATATTCCCGATATAATTTTTCATTCCTTGCTAAAGTGTGAATTTTTTTTCGAGAGTGTAACAGTTTTGAAATCAATAGAGCGAGAAATTACAGATTTCATTGTGTAAAGTTTATGTAAGTTTTCCTTATCTATTTTTTTACTATGCTTTCAAATAAATATTTGTTCTCTTTTTTGAAACAGTTTAAATAGTTAAGCAATATAATATTAGATTAATATTTATAGTTAAACATTTCAAATTCGTAATAAACACCTCAAAAATACTTTTGTTCAAAATTTACACATTAAATAGGAATTTTTACACGTTCTCTAATAACGAATTTCTCTATATAAAGAATTTTTTACTGGAACAATAGATTTCGTTATATAGAGACTAGACGGTGTATAGTTTTCAAATATTTTACTTTCTTCTCATTTAATTCATATCTATAACTGTGACATGCAATTTTAATAATTAATGCTAAATTTGAAAAGGTGCGTTGGTTGGCGCATCATATTTCGTTAACGGTCTCTTCAGAACGTACTCAGCAGATATAATCACACACACGCACACAAATTTCTTTCCTTATTATTATAGATTTTTCTTATTTAATTTCTAATTCAATCAATTCTACTTGTTATTCAATATCAGATGATATATTTTTCCAAAAATATCATCCTATATTTTATGTCTGACTATTTTTATATAAAGTTTTTAAGAGACATTTGCAAAAATATATTAAGTTTCTAAGAGACATTTTAATATTATAACATTTATAACAAGAGTGCATTATTTTATTGTCTAAGCTCAAAAATCAAAACGAATGAATGGAGAAAATTACTTTTTGAATGATATGTAGATGTAAAAAATATATATAACTATGTTTTTAGCTTTTGTTATTATAACGAAGCTCTTCCAGCTATTAAAAAGAACGCGCATAAGGAAAATATATTAAAAGATTTTTATTGGCGGAAAGAAAACTTTTTTTTCAGTTTAAAACTTTTTTCAGTTAACCTGAGGATAAATTGAGGCCAATCTAGCCTCAAAAGATCCTCTAATTTCTGCTTTCCGACAAAAAAAAGTAATCTTTTTAAAAATCTTTCTATATTCCAGGAAAAAAATATTCATTAGTTAATTCTGTATATTTATTTCCTGAAGCTACGTTTTCTCTCAGGAATTACTTACGGGCAAAGTTCAAACGTTTGTGGTTGATGCGGCATATTTTTTATACATATTTTTTAGTGGTGAAAAAATTAATTTTTTATATAAGTAGCGTTTCTTCTTTTAAAGTATTCTTAATACAATAATTGCAAAAGTAAGTATTATATGTTTGGTTTATAAAAATACTTTTCGCAATTATTTAAAGCAAAAATTGAGTGTATTTTTTCCAATTAAGCAGGAAACAAAAGAGAAAAACGAAGTCTGTTATACAATCAATTAACATTATAAGCTGTTGCTAGCTAAAGTGTTAAATTAACTATTCCATCAAAAAATAATATTTTTATGTATGACTTCTAAAAATACATACGAATGGGAAAACCTGAACACGAAAGTTGCGCATTCTCTTCATCATATGTGTGTCTCTGTGTCGACATGATATATATATAATTATATATATCCAAAAACCAAACCAAAAATTCGAAACTACGGAACTGATCCAACAATAAATAAACTAAACAAAATGACAACAACAAAATAACTAAAAACAACATACTTTAAAAACAGCAAACTTTAAAAACATTCAAACTAAAACCAGAAGAAATTGAATCCATGGAGACAGGCGGCATGCACTTGCGACATGCAACTGCGGGGTTAAAACCAGTTTTTATGTGCACAACGCTCCCCAAACAACCTGTCAAGACCAAAAAGAAAAATATAACAAATCGAATGAGCTGCCTAGACCAATCGAAAACCAACAACTGAACATGAAACTCCAAACAATCGTGCACGCAAACCCTGAACAGTCAAAGCCACAGTTACTCCTCTCTTCGCATCCATATTACCTCTAAATCTCTGCGATAAGTCTTACACTTTACGAAATTTCCCAGCAGACTCTTCAAAAATCTCTCAGGATAGCCATGGTGCAATGCCAGAATATACCATTTGTAAAGTTCTTCAATTTTTTCCTCAGTATTTGATGTCAATCTATCTATACGGTTTATCCCGTTAATAAAAATATTTCTATATATTGAGATATGCACATTTGATCCAAAATTTAAGATTTTTATAGTTTCAAAGTTAAAGCTTTTTCGTTTATCATATATATCTGTTTTTATCTCACCATTTTTTATCTCGGTATTAATGTCTAAATAATTGACCATGTTTTTACTTTTTGACTCCAATTTCAAATTTAAACCTTTAGGATAGCAATCAAATTTTTCTTTTTTCACATCATTGCATCTGACTATTAAAACGTCATCAATGTAACGAAAGCACCTCATATCCTCATTTATATCAATTTGTTCCTCGTACATATATAAGTAGATATCGGCTAAAATCGAACTACAACATCTCCCCATTTTAATACCTCTAACTTGTTTGTAAACAATTTTCCCGTCATATAAGTAGTTCTCACTCACTACAAAGTTAAACAAATTAGTAAACCATTCCTGTCCATTATATATACATATACATTTCAAATCTTATACTTTTAATGCGGATATTCCTCTCATTGAATTCATGTCTATAAGTATGACAGACAATGTTAATAATTAATGTTAAATTTGAAAAGGTCCGTGTGTGGGCGCATCATGTTTAGCATATTACGAAATATTATCACTGATTTATACTGCAGAAGGAATAATTAAAGACAAAATATAGAAAAAATCTTTTAGAAATCTCAAATGGAGTTAATTGCTAGCGCTTTCTTAAATGGTTTTTATTTTAATCTTATGTGTTTGTAGTATACATAACATAGACCACAAATTGAGTAAAATACATCAACTGATGGCCATTCACAAAAATTTTAAAAACCAAAACATCGCTTTAGAACTAGAAATGAAAATATGAAGAGTCCGAAAAAAAGGTGTTTTACCCTGTTTTGTTGTGGGCGAGGAATTTTAACTCAAAGCGGTGAGGGAATAAACATTTTTTAACGAAATCAAGTAAGATATCGTTTATGTATTTTTTTATTTTGAATCGAATGACACAATGCGCAAGTTGATACGATCATTTGTTATAAAGTTACAGTAGGTTTTATTATACATTATTATTGAGCACAGCTTTGTTACATTTACTTTACGTTCTCACATGTTGTTTATGTCGTATTAAATAAATCCAAACTTTTTAAATGTTCTTAAAATAGCAATAATGACATTTCTAACTAAGCGTAGAACCAACAGAGTGAAAAAATGTCCAACGCGGGAATCGAACCAGGAACCCTTGGAATAGCGCTCCAAGTGCTGTACCATTTAAGCTACGCGTAGCTTAAGTAGTTATTTAGGTATCTTCTTTAACTTATTAAACGGCAAAAATTTGTTAAAGTGTTCTAGAAGTTTAGAAAGTCATTCAAAATAAATGTTCGACGCATGATATTTCTTTCTTGTTTAAAATAAGAAATGTCGTAATTATAACACATTTTCTATACGTTCACTGAAATGGAAGAGCATTGACTTAAAGTTTTTAGTTTATGTAGATTCAATACAGTGGTCCAATCACCAGACTGCAACGGGTCTTGTAAACGTGGTCCACGATTAGAATCGTAGAAAATCAATGCACAGTCGTGGGGAAAAAAGTAAACACTCGCTACTAACTCCCCAATAAATTACCGTAGAAGAAAGTTACTGGTTCCGAACGATTGGAAATAAAGTCTACTTTTAAATAATGTATATAAAATTTGCTTAGGGGGCTATCTACTTATTAAAACGAACCAACCATAACTTTGTTTTTTTCAATAGCAGTACTCAATTCTGACAGCATAAATGAACTCTACAGCCTTCAATTAGAGTAAAAACAAATTTTTATGCGATTCGTACGATAAGTTTCTGAGAAATTAATTATTTTAAAACGAGCGTATTTTAAAGGCTGTATCCAAATTGAAGTTCCGTACTTGGTTGTTAAGCGAGAGAGCCCCCTTCTTCATCGAGGTACCTTAAGCACTACTCAAGCAGTCAATGAAGCCTGCTAGTTTACACGACGGCAGAAGAAATTCAACATATCTAGTCACTTCTATCACAGATGGTCCCTTAAAACATCCTTTTGCCTTTTTTTAAGCATAATTCGAAAACTACTTGGAAGAAAATTGTGAAATTTTGGATTTCCATAAAACAGGACTTAATAAATGTAAATTAATCAAAAAACAATTCATAACAATTTACAAGTTACAATTCATAATTTTTTCGAATATTAATTTCATAATTCATATCATAAAATTATAAAAATTGCAAATTCAACGTATTTATGTTTGGGTGTATTAGTATTATTGCTACACAAAAAATTAGCACATTAAGAGTATAATTTCAGGAGATATAAATAACTAGTATGTTGTGGCCATCACAAAACTTTCTTCTATATAAATCACGTCAATTAAATCATTTAAATAGTACAAGAAATTACATGAATTTAGCAACAATTCATATCAAAGTATATCTGAATTTGAAGTTTGATGAAAATTCGTGCATTAGTTCTTGAGATAGAGCTACAGCGGAAATTCTGAAAAATGTAGCATAGAAGCGCCACCTGTTGAGCGATTTACACTAAAAATAAACAGCACTAAATGATATCAAGGTATACCTGAATCTGAAGTTTGTTGAAAATCTAAGCGTTAGTTCTTGAGATAAAGCTATTGCGGAAATCGCAAAAAATACAGCATAGCAGCGCCACCTGTTGAGCGATTTACACCAAAAATTAAACAGCACTAATTTACACGTCAATTCATGTCAAGGACTAACTAAATCTGAAGTTTGATGAAAATCCGTGCAATAGTTCTTGAGATATAGCTCTTGCGAAAATCGTGAAAATGCAGCACAGCAGCGCCACCTGTTTGGCGATTTACACCAAAAATTAAACAGCACTAATTTATATCAAGGACTAACGAAATCTGAAGTTTGATGAAAATTCGTGCATTTTTTCTTGAGTTAGAGCTATTGCGATAATCATGAATAATGCAGCATAGCAGCGCCACCTGTTGGGCGATTTTCACAAAAAATTAACCACCACCAAACTATATCCTGGAATAACTGAATCTGAAGTTTTATGAAAATCCGTGCAGTAGTTCTTGAGATATAGCTATTGCAGAAATCGTGAAAAATGCCGCATAGAAGCGCCACCTCTTGGGCGATTTTCACCAAAAACTAATCAGGTCTAGTTTATATCAAGGTATAACTAAATAATAAGTTTTGTGAAATTCTGTGCATTAGTTCTTGAGATAGAGCGCCCACAAAATTTTTGTCACATACAGACTCACAGACAGAGTGACAGAGTGACAGAGTGACAGAGTGACGGAGTGACAGACAGACTCACAGACAGACATTTTCTAAAAACCATCAAATCGTGTTCTGGGCATTCTAAAACGTGTAAATCCGTCGAAAACCGGGAGTCGAAAATTTTCACGAATCCAATACTTTCTTCTTGTAAAGATAGAAGAAAGTAAAAATATAAAAATGTAATTTAACATTAGAAGCACTAAATTTTGAATGTTCATAATTCAAAAACTTATTATTCAAAAAACTTGAAATTTGGTGTCTAGGCATAGTTTGAACCGAAGATTTGAAATATCTTGTTAAAATTGGGTATTGCTATTGAAAAAAATGAAGTTTGGATTCGTTTTAATATGTAGATGTCCCCCTGAGCAAATTTTATATACATAATTCAAAAGTAGACTTTATTTCCAATCATTCGGTACCAGTCACTTTCGTCTACGATAATTTGTTGAGGAGTTAGTAGTGGGTGGTTTTTTTTTTTTTTTCCCAAGACTGTACATATTGTTTCAATAATATTAATAAATAAAATATAGTAAAATAGATAAAGTAATAAATAAATGAATAGCAATATTAAAATTTTTGATCCATATCTGATTTCAGCAGGTGAGTGAGTAACAGGGTGGCTACAAATTAGTTGGAAATTTTCGTAAGTTAACTTCCGAAATAATAAATGAAATTAACTAGTTGAAATTCAAAGAAATGATTTACCCATGGGGCATTTGCAGAGTCACGAAAGGAAGTTACATCGAACATTTGTGATAATGGTAAACTTGAACTATTTTTCTATCTAAAAACAATACTTTAATTTTTTGTTTCCTGTCAATTCAATTCAATAAACCGTTCTTTTTGCACAACTAATATGTCTACACCCTGTACGATGCATTTAAGATTCAAGAAATGCGTTCGAAAAAAAAATTAAAGAACATCCTTCGTATATTCCATCTCTGATAATATCATTTCGAAGTAAACTGTGTGGCAATAATAGAATAAAACCACATAGTTTGACGTTCAACTCCCCTCCCCTTCCTTATTCAGCTATTGCTTTCATCGACTAGAAAACGGAATGAAATAATTTAATTAAATGTGTTTCGAACGGTGGAAAACTTTCGGCACACGATCGAACCGCAGCCGGCAGTGTCGGCCTCGCCACATTGGTTTCGGTGAAGTTTCGGCAGCATATCGGCAACTGAAACTTAAAAATCTGCTTTTTCGACTGCCGGTTACCGTAATTGGTCCCCATATGGTTACATATCGGCAAGCGACTTATACCGGTAAGCGACGCAGGACCGATATGTGATATCTGATAGTAGTACGATTAGATGAATACCAACATCGGTCCGAATTCGGAATTTTTAGTCTTAGCCGACATTTTTTCTTTTACTTAATTTTGTGTGAGTTTGAGTTTTGATAAGAGTTATATATTTCACATAAAATTCTAACAGTGATAAACATAAAAATTGTCAAAAAAAAAGCCTATGTTTATTTATTTAAAAAAATGTTTTGAATTCATTTTTAAAAGGATTTACAATTTTTTGAATCATCAAAAGATTTTTTTAAATCGCTCGTTAAAATTATTATTCATTATAAACTTAATCGTAGAAAGAAAAGAAAAATACTTCATAAGTTAATTCAAATTATTTTCCAATTATATATTCATTTAAAAAATAATAGATAAGTTTCTTATTTTATTTAAAAATCAAATTATTAAAAAGCTTTTAAAATTATTTTACAAGCTATAAAAATATCAAAAAATCTACACATCTTTTTAGCATTAAATTTAAAAGAAAGATTCCGAAATTTCTCCCTTCTAAAAGATTATTTACTAAACGAAAAAAAAAATAATAATATTTCTATTTTATTTTAAGATTAAAAAATGCTCATAAGTAAAATAATAAGTATTGCTACATTGTCAATAAAAATATATTCTACTTTAAATCATCAAATGACAGATAATGAATTCTTATTCTAATTAAAATTTTAATTAAAGTGATTAATTTCCAACTTTATTTATTAAAATAAGTTTCTCCATGTTAAAACTAGTATGCTGTGGCTATCACAAAACTTTCTTCTACATAAATCACGTCAATTAAATCATTTAAATAGTAGAAGAAATTACATCAATTTATCACCAATTCATATCAAAGTATATGTGAATTTCAAATTTGATGAAAATTCGTGCATTAGTTCTTGAAATAGAGCTATAGCGGAAATTATGAAAAATGTAGCATAGCAACGCCACCTGTCGAGCGATTTGCACCAAAACATAAAAAGCACTAAATCATATCAAGGTATACTTGAATCTGAAATTTGATGAAAAAATGTGCATTAGTTCTTCAGATAGAGCTATTGCGGAAATCGCGAAAAATACAGCATAGCAGCGCCACCTGTGGGGCGATTTACACCAAAAACTTATCAGCACCAATTTATATTAGGGACAACAAGAATATAAATTTTTATTAAATTCCGTGCATTAGTTCTTGAGATAGAGCGCCCACAAAATTCGTGTCACAGACAGACAGACAGACTCACAGACAGACATTTTGTAAAAACATGTTTTTCGGAATCTCTGACCCCTAAAACGTGTAAATCCGTTGAAAACCGGCAGTCGAAATTTTTCATGAATCCAATACTTTCTTCGTGTAAGATAGAAGTAAGTAAAAATATGTTTTATAAATTAACGCAACGCATGTAACTATATTATAATAACTAATAAGAAACTTTTATTAACTGAACAAAACCTCTAAAAATAATTAATTTCATTAATTATTTAATAATTTTTAAATTTATATAAAAAAAAACCATTTCGTTTGCTTTAACTTGTTCACTGAAATATTTATTTCATTCATTTAAATACTAAGTTAACTTTTAAATAAATGCGGATAAGACAATTACAAAACTAGTCGGATGTACCAATCCCAAAACTTTCTTCTATCTCATACATGTTAATATTTCAAAATCCGCTATCACACTGCCAAAATTAAATGGCAATCTATGCATCTCATGAGGATTCTAACGATATGAAATTCCGTGCGTTAGTTCTTGAGATATGACTATCGCTGAAATCGTCTAAATTCAGAAAAATGCTGCCTAGCAGCGCCACCTATTGGGTGATTTATACCAAATCCTAATCAGCAATAATTTATGTCAACGTCTGACTGAATCTGAAGTTTGGAGAAAATCCGTACATTAGTTTTTGAGATAGAGCAATAACGAAAATTGTGAAAATTCCTGCATAGCAGCGCCACCTATTGGGTGATTAACACCAAAACCTAATTAACAACAACTTTTGTCAACATACAACTAAATCTGAAGTTAGATGAAAATTCGTCCATTAGTTCTATTGATAGAGCTATTGAGGCAATCGTGAAAAAGGCAGCAGAGAAGCGCCACCTGTTGGGCGATTTACACCAACACATAATCAGTAACAAGTCATATCAAGGACTAACTGAATCTGAAGTTTGATGAAAATCCGTGCATTAGTTCTTAAGATAGAGCTATTGGGGAAATCGTGTAAATCCTGCAAAATTCATCATAACAGCGCCACCTGTTGGGCGATTTACACCAAAACGTAATAATCATCAATTCATATCAAGGACTAACTAAATCTGAAGTTTGATCGAAATCCGTGTATTAGTTCTTGAGATAGAGCTATTGCGAAAATCGTGAAAAATGCAGCATAGCAGCGCCACCTGTTGAGCGATTTACACCATAAACTAATCAGCATCAATTTGTATTAGGGACTAACTGAATATCAATTTTTATTAAATTCCGTGCATTAGTTCTTGAGATAGAGCGCCCACAACATTTGTGTCACATACACACAGACAGACAGACAGACTCACAGAGTCACAGACAGACATTTTGTAAAAACATGTTTTTTGGAATCTCTGACCCCTAAAACGTGTAAATCCGTCGAAAACCGGAATTCGAAAATTTTCATGAATCCAATACTTTCTTCTTGTAAAGATAGAAGAAAGTAATAAAAGTTCTGGAGTGAAACTGTCCAGTTTTCAGACATTGACCCTAAGATAAAATTATGTTTTTACTTTCTTCTATCTTTACAAGAAGAAAGTATTGGATTCATGAAAATTTTCGAATTCCGGTTTTCGACTGATTTACACGTGTTAGGGGTCAGAGAACCCGAAAAACATGTTTTTACAAAATGTCTGTCTGTGAGTCTGTCTGTCTGTCCGTCTGTCTATCTGTCTGTCTGTGTGTCTGTGTGTGACACATCTCATGAGGATTCTAACGATATGAAATTCCGTGCGTTAGTTCTTGAGATATGACTATCGCTGAAATCGTCTAAATTCAGAAAAATGCTGCCTAGCAGCGCCACCTATTGGGTGATTTATACCAAATCCTAATCAGCAATAATTTATGTCAACGTCTGACTGAATCTGAAGTTTGGAGAAAATCCGTACATTAGTTTTTGAGATAGAGCAATAACGAAAATTGTGAAAATTCCTGCATAGCAGCGCCACCTATTGGGTGATTAACACCAAAACCTAATTAACAACAACTTTTGTCAACATACAACTGAATCTGAAGTTAGATGAAAATTCGTCCATTAGTTCTATTGATAGAGCTATTGAGGCAATCGTGAAAAAGGCAGCAGAGAAGCGCCACCTGTTGGGCGATTTACACCAACACATAATCAGTAGCAAGTCATATCAAGGACTAACTGAATCTGAAGTTTGATGAAAATCCGTGCATTAGTTCTTAAGATAGAGCTATTGGGGAAATCGTGTAAATCCTGCAAAATTCATCATAACAGCGCCACCTGTTGGGCGATTTACACCAAAACGTAATCATCATCAATTCATATCAAGGACTAACTAAATCTGAAGTTTGATCGAAATCCGTGTATTAGTTCTTGAGATAGAGCTATTGCGGTAATCGTGAAAAATGCAGCATAGCAGCGCCACCTGTTGAGCGATTTACACCAAAAACTAATCAGCATCAATTTGTATTAGGGGCTAATTGAATATCAATTTTTATTAAATTCCGTGCATTAGTTCTTGAGATAGAGCGCCCACAAAGTTTGTGTCACATACACACAGACAGACAGACAGACAGACTCACAGAGTCACAGACAGACATTTTGTAAAAACATGTTTTTTGGAATCTCTGACCCCTAAAACGTGTAAATCCGTCGAAAACCGGAATTCGAAAATTTTCATGAATCCAATACTTTCTTCTTGTAAAGATAGAAGAAAGTAAAAACAACAACTTTAAAACACTTCAAAATTCCAATTTTCCCATCTATCCACAACAACAAGCCATCACTTAAAGAAATGTATCCCCCGTATTACCCCATAAGAATCATCCCCGCAACAAGGCTCAGTGGGTGAGGGGTTAAGGCGTTTACCTTCTGTACCTGGGGTACTCGGATGGATACCAACCTGTTCCAACGCCGAAATGCCCCACCAGTGGCTGAGAGGTTCTGCTCTCGAAGCTGGTAGACGAACCCAACGAACTGGGTTCGAACCCAATCGCGCCCGTCGGCCTAATCGTTCGGAGTTTTCGTGGTTTTCTTCGAACCATGGATTTCCATGCGTTAATACGGATTAGGTTCCCTTAGAAAGACCTCCACGGATGGCACCCCCCCTAGGGCCTATATCCCTCGTGCAGATAATTGACCGTCAAAAATCAACCCAACCCAACCCAACGCCGAAATACGCTCCCTTGAAATGTTGACAAAGACATCACATGTCAAGATGGCTAATAGATGGCGCAATCACAAATGATTTTTTTTTTAATTTATGCTGCTGTCGGGCTGCAGCCCATAGTATCCTGCCGACAGTCTCGCCAATCTTGCCGGCACCGGTCCGACCAAGTGCCAGTCCAACGGACCGACTATCGCCCAGGGGACCACAAAAGTGTTGGAACCGATATCGGCAACCTGATATCGTGCTGTTACCGCCAGAATCGGCAAGTGGCATTCGTCCGGTTGCTTCTCGATAGCTCTGTGTTTGTTAAGATGTGATATCAAGTGTTGAGGTTAAATTTGATTTATGAACACAACTAAAGATTGTTCGGATTAGTTACGGCCTACATTGCAAATGGTATGTTTCAAAGATATATAAACAATTAAATTTAAAAAATCAAAAAACCCAACTGCGTAAAAAGTGAACTAATTATTTCTCATCAATGTGAAACTATTTTTTTTCAACTCCTACTATTATCTCACACTCTCGCTATATATATCTTGTTCAAATTTTTAATCGTTAATAAAATACTTATTATTCATCCAATCAAGCTCAAATAAATTTTTTTAAACTTGTAGTGAATGACACTTGATGTTAATCCAGTTTTTTTTAAATATTAATTCATTAATTAAATTAAATTAATTAATTTTCAATAATCGAGAAAGCCCTCTTCTTTATCTGAAGTATTTTAAGACCAAGAAAAACCTCTTCTTGATGAAAGCATTTTAAGCGCCACTCAATAGGAAAGAAGAATGGGAGAAAAAAAATTATCTTATTCAACTAAGTAGGAATTGCCTTAAAATATTTTTCTATATTACTGGTTTACATTATTTACCTATTTATTTTTTTATTTACTTGTATTGATGACTTTTAAGTTGTGTTTAATTGTTAGCTCCTATCTATAAACACTGTTTTGATGAGGTCTATAGATGTCTATGATGGTTAGAGTTGCAGTAAAGCTAGAGGTCCTACCTACACAACTTTCAGATTGTATCATATTTTAACGGAGCTAATGACTGTAAAATAGTCAATGAAACATCGTCTTCATCTTGAAAGACATATCCAATGATATGCCTGTCAATAGGGTGCGTAAATTTTTTTTTCGTCTCTGCCGCCATTTTGTATTTTACGACCGCCATTTTGAATTTATAAAAACAAAACCTAGCCTATATCCATCGTGCCGTTAAGACGAACTGATAGATACCTCATTCATTAAAATCCATCCAGCCGTTGGGATGTTTCGAGGGTATAAAAAAATCCACATACACAGATACGCGTGAAACACACAACCCTTCTTTTCAGTCGGGTAAAAAATGAATTTAAGTAATAAACAAGAAAAGAAGAGTTTCAGATCTGACAGTTCAATGAAAGATTAGAAAAATAATTTTTCTTTATGGATTTTAGAGGTAGGCTGCAAATGATTGTGTTTTCAAATGTTATCAGTGATAAATGAGTAAAATGTTGATCACCATTATAAAACGACTGATATGATGAATGTCCTATGTGTTAGGTAAGCTAAATTTTATTTGATCAATGAAGTGGAATGTATAGAGCCAATGCAAAAATAGAGCAACTGTTAGCGACCGACAGACGTTCAAAAATCCACCTGACGCGAATGTGTTGCGAAATGTGTACAATAATGGTCAATGCAAATTTCATTTAGATCATGTCATCTGTTTAGTCAGTGTACCTAAATGAAAAAGCTGTTTGATAATGATAAAACTGTCATAAATTTTAAGAAATTTCTTTCTCCTATTTGACTTTTACTAGAAAAATTGTGAAAATAAATAGGCAACTTTATCAGTAGCTAAGAGGAGAAATTGTAAAAATGTACCTTATTTTTTTTTACCACGTTAGAAAAAAATTCTTGCTACATTAAAAACAGTCGATGCGTCTCCGAGGTTAAATAGAAGAGTTATTTTAAAATCGACTGTTATGATAAAATACTCGGAAGTTATTTATGTAATTACGAAGAACATTTAGATCATGTCAAATGTTTAACCAATGTGCACTTAAAGAAAAAATCTGTTTAATAATGATAAAACTGTCACAAATGTCTATAAATTTTTCTTTGCTATCTGACTCTTTCTAGTAGAAGAATTGTGAAAATTAATAGGTGACTTTACATGTAGCTAAGCGAAGAAATTGGAAAAAATATACCTTACTTCCAACAACGTTCGAAAAAAAAATCTTGCTATATTAAAAATGGCCGATGCGATGAACAGAGTAATTAGCTATTGTGATAAAATACTCAGAATATATATAGGTAATTACTAAGAACTTACTGTGAAAGGAAGAATTGTACTTATATTATAGCGTCATGTTACGCAACAGTTGATATTTTATAGGTGTGAAAAATGCCGAAAATCAGAGTTCATATCCTAGACTACATTATTACGCCATTTTTGGTACTTTTTGTTGTAGCGGTCTGTGAAAATGGGTCGCCAAATGATCAAGATGTACCGCCAAATTATAAGGCATGTATGACATTATAATAATATGTTGTATTTAGCATTTTGTAATGTATGTCGCCATGTTATAGTCAAGTGAGACGATATATGTTACGATATATGACGATAGGCAGATGTATGCCAGCTATTAATTAAAGCGACTATCAAGGGAATGTCATAGAAAATATGCAAGATTCAATTCTTCTCACACTACCATTTAAAGAACTCATGTAAATGGACTATTGTAAATGGACTATGTAAATGGACTATTATGAAGATAAGAAAATGAAGTGTTGTGTAATAGAATCATACAAATAAATAATTACATTTAAAAAATACAATTCCTAGCATTCTCTGAGGTAGCATACATTTTAGACAATTTAATTTAACTTGATATTAATTTTATTTTGGACATAAAATGAAAATATGTCTCTTGCTCGACAGATTTCAGTTTAACTTTTCTTTTTAGCTCACAGGCTATCAAAGCCTGGGAGCTAATGTGCCCGCCCGTTCTGTATGTATGTACGTATGTATGTATGTATGTATGTATGTATGTATGTACGTAACGCGATAACTCTTGATAGAAACATCCGATTTGCTTCAAAAATTTTTTCTAGGTTCATTGTGATAAGGCGCTTCCCTGATTAGTTTTGGGAGTTCATTGGTTAAGGATAAAGGGGGAAAAACGGGGTTAGTCCAACCCCTTAATTCAGATAAATGGGTTTTTCATGCAGAATCATTCGATTTGCTCCGAGTTTGATATACCGGTTTATTATGTTAAGGAACTTCCCTGAGTAGTTTTGGGTGTTCATTGGTTAAGGATAAAGGGGGTAACGGGGGGTTAGTTCACTCCCTTAATTCAGATAAATGGGTTTTTCATGCAGAATCATTCGATTTGCTCCGAATTTGGTATATCGGTTTAGTATGTTAAGGAACTTCCCTGATTAGTTTTGGAGGTTCATTGGTTAAGGATAAAGGGGTAAAAGGGGAGTTCGTCCACCCCTTAATTCAGATAAATGGGTTTTTCATGCAGAATCATTCGATTTGCTCCGAATTTGATATACAAAGTTTATTATGTTAAGGAACTTCCCTGATTAGTTTTGGGGGTTCATTGGTTAAGGATAAAGGGGGAAAAGGGGTGTTAGTCCACTCCCTTAATTCAGATAAATGGGTTTTTCATGCAGAATCATTCGATTTGCTCCGAATTTGGTATAACGGTTTAGTATGTTAAGGAACTTCCCTGATTAGTTTTGGTGGTTCATTGGTTAAGGATAAAGGGGGAAAAGGGAGGTTAGCCCGCCCCTCTTAAATTAGATAAATGGGTTTTTCATGCAGAGTGATTCGATTTACTCCGAAGTTGGTATACCGGTTTATTATGTTAAGGAACTTCCCTGATTAGTTTTGGGGGTTCATTGGTTAAGGATAAAGGGGGAAGGGTGGTAGTCCACCCCTTAATTTATATAAACGGGTTTTTCATGCAGAATTATTCGCTTTGCTCCAAATTTGGTATACCGGTTTATTATGTTAAGGAGCCTCCCTGATTCATTTTGGGGATTCATGGGTTAAGGATAAAGGGGGGGGCTAGTCCACCCCCTTAATTGAGATAATTGGGGTTTTTTTGCAGGATTATTTGATTTGCTCCAAATTTGGTATACCGGTTTATTATGATAAGGAGCTTCCCTGATTAGATTTGGAGGTTCACTGCTTAAGTATAAAGGGGGAAACGGGGGCTAATTCCCCTTCACTTATTTTTTTTTTGAGGGGCATTATTCTTTAAAATAAGAGTATGATATACAATTAGTGTGAATAGCCTGTGAGCTCAATGCCATCAGTTTAGCTGGGCACTTTTCTTTTTTATTTTCTTTTCTTTTCAATTTACTCTGAGCAATCAATTCACAAACATTGTAACTTTACTAAAAATATTCAGGGTTGAGATAGATTAAAATAATACGTATGGAAATAATTTTCAAAAAGTCATAAAAAGCCACTAAATTGAGGTAATTTGTTTAATAAATTTCATTTTAAAGTACATTTTTTGATTTTTGATGATGTAAAATTAGAACTTATGCAATCTTTGAAACTCCTGTAAGAGGAATAAAAGCAACTGCGAAAACACAGGTCACTGCCACAATGATTACACTATTCTAAAACTAGCAACACGTTTGACAGTCGTTCAAATGTAAACTATGAGTTTTAGAAAAGACAGAAAAATCTTTAGTGAAATAATTAGAACTTTGCCGCTAAAACTATTTAAAAAGTCATAAGAACTCACTAAATTTAGCTAAATTTTCAGTCGTACAGTTTGTTGAAATAGATCTTGTCCCTATTAATAGAAATAAAATATTTTTTAATAAAAATAATGTCGCTATAGAGCTTAAGAAGTCGGTGTCTGCGGCCAATTATAGTCCTAGTCGATATTATTTACTGGTTGTTTCAGTTGATTTAAAACATTTTTTGTGTGATAAATTTACTCAATTTTATTGAGTGCTTTCTAATACTAATCTCATGTTAAATTTTAAAAGATAACCTTCTATATTTATAGCTTAATTAAGTATTTAATTAACTACTGTGTGAGGAGAAATTGATTAATATTCTTGAACAGAAAATTAATAGATGCTAAGTAGTTCATCAAATAACAGCATAAAAAATAGTTTACAAAAGAATATTGTGATTCATTTTAATGTGGCAATGTGATAGGAATATTTTCTGCGTAAAATATTTATTTAAAAAAATAGTTTAAAAAATCACGAACGTAAAGATAACGGCTCAGTTCCATGGACAGTTATCGATTAAAATATGATAAAATTACATACCTGGTGTGTAATATTAAATGCAAAATGCTTCATTCATCAGCATTATTCTGTTCAGTCTAATATTTGTCGTAATACAAATAATTTATTTAAAAATCGTTAAGGTAGTTAACATAATCACCGTGGATATTATGATGGTTGCGAATACAGGATTACACGTAATGTAAAAATGAAATTTTAATAAAATAATTTTCTCGATCTGAAAACACAATGGCATAGATTTAGATAAGTCCAATACAATACAAAAAGAAAAAAAAAAAATCAGTCGCAATTTCAACATTTTGTGTGAAAATTTAGCGCTGAAAAAGTGCGTTTTGGATAAACAAAATTCTGCATAACGAAAGGGAAATTGATAAATCAAATAGAATATAAATATCTTTTTAAATACAATTCAAAATTATTTTTTTTCTGAGAAAAAACATTTTGGAACTTAAATAACATTTCAAATTTTATATAGAATATGACTAACTTACAAAAAATCATTCATTTAACAGAAAATGTTTGTTAAATAACATTTCATCTAATGCTACTATTTATTTGAATATAACGTTATTAAAACAGCTTCATAATTAAACTGCTTCTCAACTCATTAAAATAATTTATAGCACAATTTCACGTACGCTTGTAGCGTGATGAAGTATCATTCCACATGTACGAAGTTCATAATATCATAACAAGCAAGTTTTCTTGCCCAAGCTCATATGATGTATAAAGTATTGAAATCATTTTTACAAATTTTGCAGCTTTAAAATAAGGATAACGATCATATACCGTAACGTTTCATGTATTCGTGAAATGAAAGCAGATTTTATCTTTATTCAGTATAATTTTTACATATAGTTTTATAGATGATAGGAGTTTGAAAACATATTTATAAAAATATACAATAATGAATGCATTTTTTCATATGTATAAAAGTTACAAGACAATTTAAAATTTTAGATTTTTTTTTCCGTGGAAACAAGATTAATAAAAATGTAAGTATGAAAAATACTTACAATATACTTACAAAAATACTTACTTTAACATTTTTTTTAATATGTTATTTATGTCACATTATTTTATGTTAATTATAGTACAGGCCCCCCAAAAATAAATTGTAAAAGTAATAAGAAATAAGCGAAATATATTTTGAAAATATATGCCTGCAGGTTCAATTATAATTCTGCGAGTCTGAAGAGATTTATTTTGATGGGTTGTTACAAGCATTTTTATTAGTACCACCCAATTCCAAACACTTTTTTATGTTATTTCCAGACACAAGTATCATTGCTACTGTTATAATATCTTAAAAACATATAACATCAAAGAATTTCTAAACATTTAAAGGTATATATAAATATTATACAGACATACAAACAATAAATACAATGAACCCAACTGGAGTGAAAAATTAGCCAAAGCCAGGAATCGAACCCGGGACCACAGTATACAAGACTGATTGTGTAACCACTGAGCTACTCCGACCGATGCCTGAGCCTGCAATTTCTCACTAATAAACCATGTTGGGGAAGTCACCAGCCTTCTATACGACAGCCTTGGATGACCGGACAACGATGAAGAGATTTTTCTATTACATCGATCTACGATAATTATGCATTAAGTGTTTATATTATAATTAAGTATTTTATTATAATTTCTAAACATGTTTATTTATGAAAATAGTGTGTCTTTAAAATTTATTAATACTAGTGAATACAAGACGGGCTTTCACGGTTACAGAATACGAATTGAAAACCATTTTGTTTTAAGTGAAAATTGTAATACATTTTTATTTTCCTCTATCTTTACAAGAAGAAAGTATTGGATTCGTGAAAATTTTCGACGGATTTATACGTTTTAGAGGTCAGAGATCACGAAAAAGCATGTTTTTTAAAAACTGTCTGTCTGAGTGCGACACAAATTTTGTGGGCGCTATATCTCAAGAACAAATGCAAGGAATGGAATAAAACTTTAGATTCAGTTAATTCCTGATATAGATTGGTGCTGATTACTTTTTGTGTAAATCGCTCAGCAGCTGGCGCTGCTATGCTGCATTATTCATGAGTGTCACAATAGTTATATCTCAAAAACTAAAGCACGAATTTTTAAAAAACTTCAGATTCGGTCAGTCCTTGATATAATTTAGTGCTGCTAACTTTTTGATGTAAATCGCCCAATAGGTGGCGCTGTTATGCTGCATTATTCATGATTATCACAATAGGTCTATCTCAGGAACTAATGCGCGAATTTTCCTCAAACTTCAGATTCAGTTAGTCCCCGATATAAATTAATGCTGTTTACTTTTTGGTGTAAATCGCCCAACAGGTGGCACTACTATGCTGAATTTCTCACGATTTCCGCAATAGCTGTATATCAAGAACTAATGCATGAATTTTCATCAAACCTTAGATTATGTTAGTCCCTGATATCAATTGATCCTGATAAGTTATTGGTGTAAATTGTACAACAGGTGCCATTGCCATGCAAAAATTTTCACGATTTCCGCAATACCTGTATCTCAAACTAATGCACGGATTTCATCATACTACAAATTCAATTATAAGGGCACGTAAATTGTTGCTAATTAGATTTTGGTGTAAATCAGATAGTAAATGTGGTGTAAATTAGATTTGGTGTTAACCGGTGGCGCTGCTTGCTGCATTTATCAGGAAGTATTAAAATGTATGAGATAGAAGAACGTTTTGGGATTGCCACGTCTGACTAATTACATTTAATGGAATTCTTTAACATCCCCCACTAACAACACCAGAAATCGTTTTTATATGAAAACATCAATAATGTATTCAAATAAAATATGTAACTTTTTACAGCAATATTTTCGTATTAACCCTATTCGGGGAATAATTAGCATAAGAAATCGCCAAAGAACGCTACTAAAACTAGAACTCATGATTCTGATAATTTCAGTGATTTAACTACTCACTGCACCACGTGCCATATCTGGCACATACCTAAAAGTTTTATGGGTCCATTTCAAGTGGTCCAGAAAAATCTATTCGTTGCTTGACCATTTAAAAAAAATCTGAAATTTTTTGTACAACAACCCTAACAGGATGGAAGTTCAAAATGACTATTATTTTAATTTTATTAATTTTTGTTTGTGCATGGCGGTCATTTTTGTTTCATCGTCTGCAGCAATTTCCTCACAAGAAGGGTTTGCGGAATTGTAAATAATTCATCGTTTATTTATCCAATTTAACTGCGGATTAAAGCAATTTGTACAGAATATATTGAGCTAAAAATTTGGTAATGGAGTAGTTTCCGAAACAAACTGCTTATTGGTAAAATTTAAGCATAAAGTTTCAGTTTTTTTTTTAAAAATTTGTCCGTTTACAAGAGGACATTTTTCTAGCAAGGAAAACTGTCAACATGACATAATTTTTTTTTACAAATAGGCCGAAAGTACTTGTACTCACACGCCGAGTTCTAGATCTGGGACTTGCGTTCTTTTTGCTAAAAAAAATTTTCAAATTTTTCAAAAATGACAAAAATCGCACTTTTCAGGCTTTGATATCTCTGGTGGGGCGCGAGATAAAAATCTGATTTTTTTTTTTATAAGAGTATTGTATAGTAGTGTTAAGCACAAGAAATTTCAGGAAGGAGATTTGACTACAAGCTGAGATATGGCAAGGGCAACATGTCAAAACAATACTGCCAAACTATTGTTTTGTTGTAGTCACAGATAAGTATTTATCTCAGAGTGTCATTTAAATTTATCTTTTTGATTATATTTAAATAATAGTAACAGAAAATAAAGCCCTTTGCAAAGCTTAGCAATTAATCAAAAAAATAATTATGCCTAAGGCCATGCATTTTGTATGGTTTCAGTAATTTTTATTGTAAGTAATTTTAGCAACTAAAAGAAACCTCAGCACTTTTAAATAAGGAAAAAAAATATTTTTATACAAGACCTGAGACAAAAACAACATAGGGAAAAAGAAAAGCTGTTAATGTTGTCATACTTGTTGAGACATGAACAAACGTGTCAAAACACATTCTTGCTTGTTGGTTCAAAAACCACAATTTCGATCTTTCTCAAAATTTTATTTGTAGGAGGAACCAAGTCTTGTCATCTCTTGATAACTTGATTGAAGATCTTGGCCCTGCAGGCTCATAGAAATATACTTTGAAATCACTATGTGCAAGTCAGTAATAATTCCTAGCCTAATTCTTATGCAAAAATGTGATTTTTCTGCAGTATAAATTTTGTTGTAGAGGCTTTGGGTATCTTTACTTTCTGAAAATTACTTGAGGCTGATGCATGGTAACATTGCATAATGCTTGATTTACAGGAACATACTTATGGTAGGAATAAGTTTCAGGGACTGGCAAGCAGCATTAAAATTGTGGTTTTTAAACCAACAAGCAGGAATGTGGTTTGACACGTTTGATCATGTCTCAACAAGTATGCCAACATTAACAGCTTTTCTCTTTCCCTATTCTGTTTTTGTCTCAGGTCTTGTATATATATATATATATATATATATATAGTCAATCATTCACAATATTGCAGTTTTTGATGATGGTCGGTAATGTTTAATTAATGGCTATATATATATATATTTATTTATTTATTTATGTAAAAATGCTGAGGTTTCTTTTAGTTACTAAAATTACAACAAAAATTACTGAAACCATACAAAATGTAGGCCTTAGGCATAATTATTTTTTAGATTAATTGCAAAGGGCTTTATTTTCTGTTACTATTATTTAAATATAATCAAAAACATAAATTTAAATGACACTCTGAGATAAATACTTATCTGTGACTACAACAAAACAATAGTTTGGCAGTATTGATTTGACATGTTGCACTTGCCATATCTCAGCTTGCAGACAAATCTCCATCCTGAAATTTCTTGTGCAGAACACTACCATACAATACTCTTATATAAAAAAAATTCAGATTTTTATCTCGTGCCCCACCAGAGATATCAAAGTCTGAAAAGTGGGATTTTTGTCATTTTTGAAAAATTTGGGATTTTTTTTAGCGAAGAGAAAGCAAGTCCCAGATCTGGAACTCGGCGTGTGAGTACAAGTACTTTCGGTCTATTTGTAAAAACAAATTATGTCATGTTGACAGTTATCCTTGCTAGAAAAATTTCCTATTGTAAACGGACAAATTTTGGAAAAAAAAAACTGAAAGTTTATGCTTAACTTTTACCAATAAGCAGTTAGTTTCGGAAACTACTCCATTACCAAATTTTTAGCCCAATGTATTCTGTACAAATTGCTTTAATCCGCACTTGAATTGGATAAATAAACGATGAATTATTTACAATTCCGTAAACCGTTCTTGTGAGAAAATTGCTGTAGACGATGAAACAAAGATGGCCGCCATGCACAAACAAAAATTAATAAAATTAAAATAATAGTCATTTTGAACTTCCATCATGTTAGGGTTGTTGTACAAAAAATTTCAGATTTTTAAAAAATGGTCGAGCAACCAGTGAAATGAATTGACCCTTATATATTTTATTATGTTCCATGAATTTAGCTAATATGATCACTGTAACTGATGAAGAACAATCCAAAAAATGAATTATCACTTATTTTGTCCATGTCAGATGGTGTAGACCAGCATTAGACATAAAATTATAATTTATTCTACGGAAAGAAACAAAAAAAATCGATCAAGCTATTAAGACAAAATTTACTTTCATTATTTTTACTGAATACTTAAAAGTGTCAATATAAAAAAATGTTGCAGAGTATTAAGCAGGTAAAATGAATTAATTTAAGCTCATTTAGTTGCAAAATATAGCAATGCAGTACTTCAAAATCCTAAATGTGTACATATATACGCACTATAAAATATCAAATTTTAGGTGAAAATTTTAAAATTATTTTCTTTACCATTTTTCCCATAATTAGACCGATGTATAGATTTCTAAAATAACTTTTCATAAAAATAGAAGAATTCGAGCAGTGAAGGGTGAAACGCTTACTTTGATGACCATGTCTGTTTTGTTTCTACTCAATCTGGCATTTCGTGTTTTATTTCTACTATTTTGCCATTTTATTTATTTATTGATGATGCTTTAATCCCGTTATGGAATATCAGCTGGAAACAAATTCTAAACAAGTTGTATTGTTTTCAGTGCAAATGGTATAATATATCGCAATGGGGCTGCACGCTATACAGACAGATTAAAAATACATGCTTAGGATTTATTTTAAAAACCATATAAAAAATGAATTCAGATAAAATTTTTAAACAAATTGCATTTGGACGAATTGTTTTTCTCTATTCGGCGGTGGAAGAATTAAAATTGTGTTGCATTTAGAAGCTTAAATTTTTTAGTGAAATTCAAAATTTACTGGTCGGTCAACAATTAATATGGCTACCGCATTACCCACTGACATGTTTTTGCTTTATAATATAGATTTTCATTTGCTAAAACATAATTTTTCTCGGTAAATTATTCAGCCAGTAACACTGTGAAGTAAAACAGTACATTTGCGCCAGTGTTATATCCATTAACCCATTTGGTCCAAAATTGGGGAATTAATGAATTTTTTCTCCACTAAGGAAGCTTTCCTGAATTTTGGAAGATACATTAGAGCAGCCATACTCAACCTGTGGACCGCATGTGGTCCTTCCACCTTTTATATGCGGCCATAGACACTTAATCATTAATCCATATTTATAAAATTAAGATATGCATAAAAAAGTAAAAAAGCATTAACATTCGCTGTTGTTTTATATAGGTTAAAATGGGGACAGACGCCGCGGGGGGACAGATGCCTCAGAGATTGTGTGGGTGACACTAGCGCCCCCTAGGCCAATTTAAGAAGTTCGTTGTATTTCACTGTGCTGTGTGCTGTGTTGTATGCGTTTCCACCGCTTAATTGTCAGTATTTACATATTTATGCCAGTTTTTATTAAGCAAACCTGCATGGTAAGTTCCTAAAATTACTCTAATAAAGTTTTATTACATATCTTAAGTCAAATAAACAGAGATTTCATCCCAAAACCGATTGCAACTGTAGACTAGATCCGCGTAGAATACAGACATGTGCTTGCCTTTCTCTCGCGTCTCTCAAATGACACAAAATGGCGCTGCGGCATCTAACCCGCCACTATGGGACAGATGCCGCAAAATATATTTTTGTTTTTGGTTCAATAAATTCATCACTCCTATTTATGTAGAACTTATATTTAAATGAACGTATATTAGCGCATTCTGCTACTTATCAAAATATTCTCAGCAACAATGTTGGTTCACGATGTGTGAATAAGGAAAACGTAAGCTGTTTGCAATTCTCACCATCTAAACTGTTAAACAAAATATCTCCTATCTCAGTGATAAAAAAACCTATGCAACCAAGTAAGGGAAAACAAAAGGATGCAAATTTTACAAGCACAGAGTTTATAAACAAGAAAAAAGAAGGAAATAAAAAGCAAAAAAAAAAACTAGAAAGCGTCAAAGAACGACAGCTTGACGGAAGTAAAATGCGTAAAAAAAGGAAGGGAAAGATCAACTTGAAACATCTTCCGACAATGAGTAAATTGTTCCTCTTGTGAATTCTGATCTCAATATTGGATTGGAATTTGATGACTCTGCATGTGTTTAGTGTCTGGAGTCTTATCGAGAAACAAAGTCTAAAGCGAACAGGATTCATTGCATCAAATTCAATTGATAGCTGTATGAAAAAGGCTCACTTTACTTTTGCAACGGGAAGTGTGATGTGATTGTGGGCGAATGGAAATACAAAATCAAAGAATGAGAAGTAACGCCAAAAATAAACGGGCTAGTGCCTAAATAGAATAGAACTAATACTTACATTAAGAGCAAACTGCAATGTTCGCCTGGATGTAAACCAGTGATTTATATCTTTTTTATAATTATGCTGTATATTGTTTCAAGTAATTATGCTATCTATTCATGTAAATTCAAATGTTTTTCTTTTCCTTTTCAATTTTTGTCTTAAGTTTTATTTTTTGTGTTCACACTTCTGCATTTTCATTGAACTTTTCAATATTTAGTGATATATATAATTTTTGTAAGTTTACTGTTATTTATTTTCATTTTAAGTAGTTTGAGAAAATAAAAATATGATTTGCTTGAAAAAAAAAATAAACAGCTTAGCTTTATTTTCCTTGCGGCATCTGGCCCACATCGCATGCGGCATCTTACCCAGCACATAAAAAATGATGTCAAAAAATTACGTTTGGGAAAATAACTATGCCTACTATACTAAGAGGGTTTAAACTTGTTTGACATATAAATTAGATTCTAAAGGGTTTGACTAATGATTTCTGGTACTTAGTTTGTTGTTTTTTGCTTTATTGTACATTTTACAAGAAAAGTAAAGCTGCGGTATCTGCACCTATATATCCTATTTTCATGGGAAGGCAAAATCTGTCATTTTAATTATGATTAAAATTATGGTAAAAAATCTAATTTGACGTTTTCTTAGTCAAAATTTCATTTTACATGTCTTTATAGTATTATTTGCGCTACAGAAGTGTGTACATTTCTTAATCGTCAACACTAATCAAACATTCGTCCAAATTAGTTATATTTGCACTGTATTTCTGCAAATTAAAAAAAATAATAATTAAAAAAACTTGCATTGAGCAAAAAATTTATAAGAGAAAAATTCCTAATTTATTTCCTTTAGAATTTTAAAATTCTGAATTATTATATTATTAGTTTTATACTTACTCCATATATACTACTGCTTTTTATGCTTTAATGTATGTCGTGGAAAAAATTGGTACCAAAAATTTGTTACACTTCTATTTCCAAACAACAAACTTTTGTTTTACAACGTTTGCCATAGAAATCTACCACGAAGTTTATTGTTTTGAAATAATGGTGTTAAAACTTTTTGGTAACATTTCTTCGACTACAAATGTTCAATCTTAACTTTATTGTACAACTTATGTTATCTTACTATTTTAACCCTTTAGCCGTTTGGCCCGGATTTTCCCGTATTCCACTTTCTTACCTTGAAACGTTTGAAACGGGTTTTGTCCCAGGGGATTTTCTGTCTGCGAACTGTTCAAAACGGATATTTTTATACACCGGTTTTTGTTCGTGAAACGTTAGGCACGGATTTACTCGGCACTTCTTTCCCCTCTAAGTAAGCTAGTTGACTGACGTGTGGGTTTGGTCGAGCATGAATGGCTCTGGCTATAATCCTTTGTGCTCACCTTAAAGAGGTTCTTTCACAGTAAAGATTCTATTAATCTTCACTAAAATACCGCCTATTATCAGTGATTTTTTTCACCTTACTGGGAATGATCCTGTTTGATATAATCCTAAAGTATTGGGATAGTAAATGTAACTTTTTTTTCATATGACAGGAAGACTAGCGAAAATTATAAGCAAGAAATTATCTTATAATTATGAAAAAAAATACGATCTACAATGCGAAATTAGTTTTGCATATTAAATTTCAGTTACATCCTGCTATAATAATAAAATTAATAATAGAATTTTTTATTACAATTAATCTTTAGCTATGTAATGATTAAAATGTTTCTATTTTAAAATGACTTATAATTTTTATATTATATAAAGCATATTTTAAAAAATATATAATACTAATGCGTGCACATCCAAAGAATAAAATTTTCTAAGCATGTAATTATTTTTTATTATAGTTCGTCTTAATATTCATTTTCATGAGCTGTTGCTGAGATTTTTTAAATACTTAAAATAGATTAAATTTGTAATTTAACTTGCAATATTCTCTTACTTTTAAGTATAGCATCGTCCGAAGCAAAAACCCGGAGATTTAAAGCATAGGTTTATCATTTCCCTTTCAATAAAATAAGGGCAATATAATAAAACTTTATAAATTTTATTTTTTATACTCTGGAACTCAAAAAAAAAAAAAAAAAAAAAAAGAGCGGTGGCTTTTAGTTCCATTCCACGTATATTCTACTATTTGACTTGTTGCAGTTTGAAACATTACGTACAAAGAAAATTTCGAAAAATAAAATAATTATGCAATTTGTAATGTTTTTTATGTTTCGTTTAAGTTAAGTTGTATTTGAAGAAAAATAATCTGAATAAGTTATAAAAGGAGAAAATTAAATGAGAAATCGTGGTATTATTCCATTTGAAAGTTAGTATAATAATAGCAAAAAATAGATGTAAATTTCCAACTGGGCGAAAAATGTCCGGACCAGGATTCGAACCCGGGACCTCCCTGGCTGAAGCCGCCAGTGCTCTGCCATCTGAGCTATCCCGGACGATTCTGGTCGAACTTTTTCACCCAGCTAACCTTGATGATTTCAGCATCTGGTCTGAAACCTGGTTCAGCTCAACAGAATAAATCTCAGGTTATGGAACTCCAGAAATCGCTGGATACGAAATTACACTAGATTAAGATTAACACAATTATTCTAATTGGTAAACAAATCATAATAGATGTAAATTTCCAACTGGGCGAAAAATGTCCGGACCAGGATTCGAACCCGGGACCTCCCTGGCTGAAGCCGCCAGTGCTCTGCCATCTGAGCTATCCCGGACGATTCTGGTCGAACTTTTTCACCCAGCTAACCTTGATGATTTCAGCATCTGGTCTGAAACCTGGTTCAGCTCAACAGAATAAATCTCAGGTTATGGAACTCCAGAAATCGCTGGATACGAAATTACACTAGATTAAGATGGCCAGGGAGGTCCCGGGTTCGAATCCTGGTCCGGACATTTTTCGCCCAGTTGGAAATTTACATCTATTATGATTTGTTTACCTATTAGAATAATTGTGTTAATCTTAATCTAGTGTAATTTCGTATCCAGCGATTTCTGGAGTTCCATAACCTGAGATTTATTCTGTTGAGCTGAACCAGGTTTCAGACCAGATGCTGAAATCATCAAGGTTAGCTGGGTGAAAAAGTTCGACCAGAATCGTCCGGGATAGCTCAGATGGCAGAGCACTGGCGGCTTCAGCCAGGGAGGTCCCGGGTTCGAATCCTGGTCCGGACATTTTTCGCCCAGTTGGAAATTTACATCTATTATGATTTGTTTACCAATTAGAATAATTGTGTTAATCTTAATCTAGTGTAATTTCGTATCCAGCGATTTCTGGAGTTCCATAACCTGAGATTTATTCTGTTGAGCTGAACCAGGTTTCAGACCAGATGCTGAAATCATCAAGGTTAGCTGGGTGAAAAAGTTCGACCAGAATCGTCCGGGATAGCTCAGATGGCAGAGCACTGGCGGCTTCAGCCAGGGAGGTCCCGGGTTCGAATCCTGGTCCGGACATTTTTCGCCCAGTTGGAAATTTACATCTATTATGATTTGTTTACCAATTAGAATAATTGTGTTAATCTTAATCTAGTGTAATTTCGTATCCAGCGATTTCTGGAGTTCCATAACCTGAGATTTATTCTGTTGAGCTGAACCAGGTTTCAGACCAGATGCTGAAATCATCAAGGTTAGCTGGGTGAAAGAGTTCGACCAGAATCGTCCGGGATAGCTCAGATGGCAGAGCACTGGCGGCTTCAGCCAGGGAGGTCCCGGGTTCGAATCCTGGTCCGGACATTTTTCGCCCAGTTGGAAATTTACATCTATTATGATTTGTTTACCAATTAGAATAATTGTGTTAATCTTAATCTAGAATAGCAAAAAAGTTAAAAGTAATAAGTAAGTTAAATTTAGTGTTAATTCTGATAAAATTCACAAGCTAATTCTGATACGAATGCATTTTTTATTATGTTTAAATTCTTGTATAACACAAGTAATATGAAGTGTAAAGCACTGAAGCTTGTATTACATTAAAAACTTAACAACAACAAAAAAAAAAGAAAAAAAGAAAAGAAAAGAAAAGAAAAAAAAAAGAAAAGAAAAAAAGAAACCTTGAGAATTCACTTCTCTCTATATAATTTTCAGTATATTACGCAAGAATTTGAATATAGCAAAAAAAATACTTTTTATCAGAGTTAATTTGCATTATTACTTATTACTGTATTCGTTTTTTTCAATCAAGGTTTTAGTTGGTATTTTTAGTTTTAAGAATCCGTTGATTTCTCCCTTATTGTTTTCTTTTTTCTTCTGAAATTGGAAAAGACTATTAATAAATTAAAGAGAATGTTACGAAACAAAAATCAAACAGTTACTATATAACAGCGAACAAACTTTTTAAAAGCATTTATATGTGTATTTTTGAGATTATTACCGTTAACTAGAAGATATAACGAGTGATAGGCTCAAAATCATTTTTATTTTCTCATTTTTGATATTTTGAATTATATTTATACTACATGTACTGCATATGATGAATACCGAGCATATAATGTAATATGTACTTGTGCAGATTATATATTTCAAATTGCCTTTAAATTAAATGAAAAGTAAAATTCTGGATTGCGATATTTCAAATTACATTTACATTACGTGAAAAAAAAAATATACAGATCACAATATTTTGAATAAAAGTTAACTTACATAAATTGCAATATATATTGTATTGCAAAGGATCTGTTTCGAAAATTTCTGAGTCCTTAAAAGGATACTTCACAAAATATTTCATCTTAAAACAGAACTCTTCATAATTCTTTTCATCCCTTCACAAAATTCCTTTGTCTTAAAAATACACCTCCCATAAAACTTTTTCATCTCCGACCTGAATCTTTTACAAATTTAATCATTTAAAAATAAAATCTGACCTATCACTTTTACATATATAAAGAAAAAACATATTTGTTATACGCTGTTATTAACTTTTCAGGAAAACTTGAATATAATGGTTAGTTCAAATTCACAACATTGACTAAATTTGCACAAGTTTAATTAAATAAAAAAAAAAAAAAAAAAAACTCTTTACAATTTCTCAAAAACAGAATCCCATAACAAAAGTCTAGACAGACGCATAGCGTTTATAATACATTGCTATAAAATTGTACTTTATCTCAATGTGAATATTTAAAATTAGTCTTTCGTCTTATAACATGTGCAAGCTAATTTTAAAAACTGTATCTAAAAAAAAAAAAAAAAAAAGAAAAGAAAAAGGAAAAAAATCTTGTATAAATACAATGCACCATCTAAAGCTTCTATTTTCCTTTTGCATCCTTTCTTGTTTTTGCTTTTTGTTCCTTTTGTCAAAATTCTATTAATACTTTAATTTGAATTATTTTCAGTTATCCATTCGTTAGTAAATTTTAAGTCAATTTTCTTCCATCCACTCCACTCCTTTTTGAATAGCTCCTGTGGCAATGCAATCACTACATTCTAATCTGACATTCAATTCCCCGCCTTCTCTTTCCTATGAAATTGCAATTTTTAAAACATCTCAAGTTGCAACAGTTCCAGAAAAAAGTTGCAGAATTTCAAAACAGCCAAAGATATAAAATGAAGTATGACAAAAAGAAAAGAATCCGGGAAGTTAAAAAATGAATATATGAAACAATATTTATTTATTTATTTGTAGAGTTTGACAGTTGATGACGCTTAACAGGCTTAAAACTGTTCAATGTCAGCTTTGCAGAAGAAGAATGCCCTATATACACAGTATTTTAAGAAGATCTAGTCCGTATTTATAATAGTTTTCAAGAAAATCTTATAAGTTAAGTTTACTGTGGAAAAAAGAAATGGGGATAGGGTATTGCCTCAATTATAATGTAAAAGGAGCAATACACTAATTCCTTGTATGTTATTCCCTTTGCCTATCTTTTCTTACCCACATAAAAATGAGAAGAAGGGGGGGGGGGAATTCCAGGGAAACACAATTTATCACCTAGAATGATATTTTCTGCTATTTCTGGTCAAAAGGGAAATAATTGCAAACTCATGTAGCCAATGTATAGCCAAATAACTATTCTTTGTCAAAAAAAAAAAAAAAACAGATTAGGATAATAAAAAAAAGAGTTATAGAGAATAGCAATATTTGATATTATGTAGGCTTCATACCTCTTTTAATTTTTGTGGTATACCCATTCATACATTGGGGCTATTACATATGTAACGTTATGAACATTTTGCTAATTTTGGACCACTGCCCCCCCCCTTATGATATCATATGTTATCATTTGTCAATCGCCCCCCCCCCCCCTCCATCCGATGATGCTGTTATCAATGTCTAAAAATTATTTTGTTTTTAGATTCTTTTTCTTTCTTTTTATACGCCTACAGTGATATACACATATGATTATACATTTATTACTTGCTGATATCGTTATCAATGTCAAAAAATTATTTTATTTTTATATTATTTTTCTTTCTTTTTATACACTTATAGTGATATACAAATAGGGTTATACATTTATTAGTTGCATACTTTACGGATTCAAGGGCCAATAAACTATCAATAAATGAAATAAATTTATATCAAATAACATCTAAAAGAGTTATTTACTATTTAAAAGTATTTAATAATAGCATATTGTTACATAATGTATCCAAAAATAATATTGTATTCTTGCACTAGCCCCCTACCCGGGAAGGTTAAATGCAGAACTTATCAATAGAAGGCTGCCACAGGCGACTAATTCTTTAATTCTACCCCATACCACTTTCACAAAACAGAAATTATTGACATACTGTTCGAGAACATTTGCAAGAAAAATGTACTATACAAAATCTGTTTTTTATTTATTTTATTTATTTATTTTTTTTTAACAGAAGTGCAAACGGAATAGAAAAATAGTTGGCAGTGACAGCCTTGTCAATAAAACAGTGGCTAGCATTCTTTGTCTTTCTTTACTGGTAAATGTAAGTATTATATCCTACTTATTATGTTCCTGATTTCTCTGACAACGAATTATATGCCCATATGGCAGAAGAACAGGAATGCCAAACGTTGGTGTATTCCAAATTTTGGAATGAAATGATTCTATAAACATTTAATGGCTTTAATAATATCTTTATTTTCATAAAAACATATAAAAAAAATAATAAAGGTAACAGACTATTTGGATGTAAAGAAAAAGTTTTTGAAAAAATAAAAGTTTCGTTGGATCAAAAATGATAACGATATCAAAAAGAAACGCCCCCTCTCCCCAGAGATATCTTATTTAAGAAGTGCCAGACTCCCCTCCCCCCTAGAGTGATAGTGTTATATATGCACAGCCCCTTTTCTAGTATATGCAGCTATAGTCTATACTCAGTCCTACATTGTATTGTTTTTTACAAAATCTTATTATTCTTTCAGAAGCGATTTTTTTAATAATGCAGTTAATAATTCATATATTTATTGTACGGAACCCTCTGAGCGCGAGTAATACTCGCATCATTTCGATACCGATATTGTTCAGATTCATTAAAGGTCAATTTTCTATATTGTTACAAAATTGTAAAACATAGATAGCAAATAAAAATATGTCCTTTCAATTAAAAAATGTTTTTACACTTGACTATTAAAAGCAGAGTAAAATCTTTAAATAAAAATTAAGTGTTCACGCGTTCAAAGCACAAAATGAGAAAAATTATATGATAAAGATGTAACGTGGATAACCAAAAGAGAAAGAAAATTAAATATGAATATTTATGCATTTATTACGCGTTAAAAACAGTAAATGAAGAAAAATTATGTCACATTTAAAATTTACAAATAATAATATTGCCAAACAGTATTATTTCAAAAATCTCTATCTTTTGTTGCCAATTTTAAAAAGACACAAATAACATTATTTTCTTTCCATTAAAAATGTATTTTCACATGCTTATTAAAAGAGAAATAAAATTTTGGTGTAAATTAGGTTAGATTTGAGATGTCTTATTTGGCACAATTTTTCTATAGTGATGTTATAACATTCCGGGAGCCAGCGAGATTGTTTTCTCAGCTATTATATAACAACTGATTTTAGGTAGGCGGAAAAATTACCACGGTAAAAATCACCACGGTAAAAAACTCCACCGGAGAAAATCACCTCGGAAAATTCACCATGAAATAAAAAATGGGCTGACATTCACTAAGGTAGAAAAGGCCCAGTATTCGTTTTTTACAGCGTAGGGGACGAGGGAGAGTGGGGGGGGGGGGGTTAATAGGTTAGATATTTGCGCACGAATAAACTTTACATACAAAAATGTTTAAGGGAATGAAATATAGATAAATAAAAGGGACGATTTTTCATTACATATTTTTTGAGGCGAGGGAGGGGTAGATTTAGGGGAACGTAAGAGAAAAATATGACATAAAATCTGGAGATTTGGTCAGGGTGGTGGGATTTTCTCTGGGGGGAGGGAAGGGACAAGGGCTACTTTAAAAGAAAATGCAGTTTATAGATTCTTTCACCTCTCTACATCTATAGCATACTTATATATAAAAAAAAGTTGCTCATACATATATTTTGAATGTTATAATATAAGCTACTGATGTAGTGAGTTTATAGACTCAATAAACAATGTTTGATTTATTCTTATTTTATTGTCTCCTCCTATCTCACCAATGATCATTGTTGAAAGTTAAAAGAAATATATATGTAAGCATCAATATATAATACATTGGAAGAATCTGAAGTTTTATTTAACCCGCCATTCGTTTTCCCACACGCAGAAAGCAGCCCCTTCGTACTTGGAAAAATAAAGCAGAAGAAATTCCCGAAATAAAAATGACCATATTCTGTTTTTTTTTTTTTTTTTTTTTTTTGAGCAAATCTGACAATTTGAAAATATGTTTTTTCTGTAACACTCATAATTCTGTTACCCCTCTATCCTCTTACACTATAAAAACCAAATAATAAGCTAAAAAAGAAAAGAATCCAGTTAAACTGATGACATTGATATCACGGGCTATTCACACTAATTGTATATTATACTCTAATTTATGTCTAGAATTCGTAAAATAGAACTCTCTTTTTAAGCTAAACGGTAAATAATCAGGAATCAGGGAAGTGTCTTATCAGAATAAACCGGTATATCAAATTTGAAACAAATCGGATAATTCTGCATGAAAAACCCATTTATCTAAATAAAGGGGGAGATTAGACCCCCGTCTACTTATGCTCTTATTTGTAAGAATAACGCTCTTTGAAAAATAAATGAAGGGGATTAGCACCTCGTTTACCCCTTTATACTTAACGAATGAACCTTGAAATGTAATCAGGAAAGTGTCTTAGAATAAACCTGTATGCCAAATTTGCAGCAAATCGTATCATTCTGCATGAAAAATTCATTTATCTAAATTAAGGGGAAGGGGTTGGCCCCCGTTATCTCCTTTATACTTAACCAATGAGCCTCCAACTTTAAGCAGGGAAGCGCCTTATCAGAATAAACCGGTGTACCAAATTTGAAGCAAATCAGATAATTCTGCATGAGAAACCCATTTATCTAAATTAAGGGGTGATTGATCAAACAGGGATAGACCAGCATAAAAAATTTGAAGCAAATCGGATGTTTCTATCAAGAGTTTATCGCGTTACGTACATACATAGATACAGAACCTGCAGGCATATCAGCTCTCAGGCTTTGATAGCCTGCGAGTGCAAAATCTTAACTGTTTAAAAAATTTCTTTGTTCGTTTTTATTGCACAAATAAAAATCTGCATAACCATATGCAGCGCTTTGAGGCAAAGACTCAGGGGAGGGCACCTAAGACGTCTTTGTAGCTACAAATTGTAGTAATTTAAAGAAAAAATACCCAATATTTGACTATGGGGACCCGGGGCAACTTCCCTGTTTGCCCTTGCGATAATGAGTCCCTGTTCGATATGGATGTTTTACTGTGTTAAACGTTATGCACATAATGTTCTCGTTGTTTCTACTACAAATACACGTGATTAGCACCTGCTTTACTTAAAATTATAATCGGCTAAATCGAAGACATCAAAATTGTGTTATTAATAAATGTGTGTACTTTTTCCACCTTAATTATATATAATTATTATTAAGATAATTATGTATATTTAGTGAGCAAAGTGAGCCCTTTTCTTTTTTCGGGAGCTTTATGCTGATGATACTTTTTTCTGGGGGGGGGGGGGGATATTTTCCGTGATGATTTTTACCGAAGCGATTTTTACCGATGGTGTTTTTACCGGGAATGCTATACTGAATTTCGAGATGTCCATTCTTTAAAGGTTTTACTATATTTGCATGTTAACGAAAGTAAAGGAATGTATTTTTGTACATTAAAGATAAAATTTGTTTTCGAGATATAATTGTAGATTACTTTGAATGCTGCATTAAGATATGAAGTAAATTCCTTTCCTTTTGGATTGCGGGTTAAAATACTTCGGTTTTGGATTAAAATATGTCAAATTCGGGGGCTCGAATACCAATCGACGAAAATTACCTTCTCGATTTCGGATGGAAGAAATTTTATCGGATTCGGGTCGGGTTGAATTGAATCGTAATTGAATTTTCCTGTTCAGCTCGGTTTGTACCGGAGCAAGACTTTATTATGGCATTTCAGAAATAAAAAGATATTTTTCCATATTTAGTAACGAAAAACTTTCCGACACATCCATAGACTAATTTGTAGTCCTAGAAGCATGATACTTGCAGGCATGACATTTTAAATGATTTTAGAGCGAAAAGTTTTTTTTTTTTCATTTTTTGCCAAATACACCTTGAGTTATAAGCGATTTTTCCCCCATGATGAACTTTATCAGCTATCACGTGCAGAAATTCCATTCAAAACGCTTACTATTTTGATAGCATTTTCTAAAAAGAAAAAAAAAAAATCCAAATTTTATTGGAAAATATTAAAAAGTGCTCGACTTTATAGTACCTGAATAAGAACACTTGCCAATTCTACTTTTATATTTTACGAACAAAACTGAAATCAAGAACGCGTGAAAAAAAAGTCAATTTGAATAATGAATACGCTAAAGAAGAAAAAATGCGCTGAAAAGAATATGCTATTTCTGTATGGGAAAGACGATCATTTGTCAAGCGCTCAAATTTCGTGTTCCAAACTTAGAAGTAATTGCAATTTTAGTTCTATATTTTTTTCTTACATGCTTCATTCGAGAAACATTTATTTTATCAATTACTCAGACATTTGTTATTCAACTTCTCTTAATCATGAGAAAGAAAAAAAAAAACTTTATGTTACTGCATTAAACTACAATGATACTGCACAATGCGCATTTATTTTAACTAGGGAATCAAACCCGTACATCCTGGGCTACAGAATATAAAGAAAAACCATTTCATCCATGTAATCTTTTAGATGCCCACTAACAGTGCCAAAAAAAAAAAAAAAAAAAAAAAAAAAAAAAACATTCGTATTTGAAAAGTATGCATTCAAATAAAGTTTTGAAATTTCTTAAAAGTACTCAATACTTTTGTATTTGCCCCACCCCCCCCCCCCCCCCCAAAAAATGCCCTAAGACCTTATTAGCTACAACAGTCCTTTTAAATTCTGATAATTTCAATTATCTAAGCACGAGGTCCGATTACATGCTTGTTATATTTCTGCTTTAATTTATATTATTTTATTTTGTTGAAGATATAACTTCGTTATAGAATATCATCCGCAAACAAAGCTGATTTATTTATTTTAGCTTAAATACAAACATATATCTCCTAATCGTCTGGACGCGATAAGGCTAAATAAATAAATAAATAAAAAGAAAATGCAATTTAACAAATTAGAACGACCATTTGAAAAATAATTTTCTCAAAGACTAAAATTTAAGACAAAAAATCGCACGGAGTTGATCTACATTTCGTACGCCATGAATTAAACATTAATAATGTTATTACACGTAAACTTTGCAAGCAACAAAAGTCGCATGCGACTCATACGTATTATCCACCTGAAACTTACGTATTATCTAAGCATTTCATTGGCTGTTCGGGAAAAGGCTTTTCCATCGTCAGATTTCCAAGAAATCTGACGACACATTTTAAATGAAATTTCATTCTTAAACTTCTAAACATCCCACACTATTACTTTTTACACCGTCGTATAGAGAAAAATATGTATTTTTAAGTGCAATTTGTTTGAAAGCTGTATCTCAATTTGTTTCTGAGTTATTAATTTTTTTTGTTTTGTAGTTTTTATTACTTTTTTGTCATAGTGGCAACAGAAGGTATCCATCTCTGTTGAAATTAAAGGGAAATACAGATTACTGTATAGACCAATCAGAAAATGAATAAAATACAGATTAAACCAATCAAAAGCTTCAGATATACTTTTGATTTCCTACCCTGACGAGGACAATAACCATTTTTCCAAATGTTTAATAATAATTAAAAAAAAAAAAAACATGCTTGGAAATTATTTTAAAAATCATAAAAAATGTGTAAATTTCGATACATTTTTCAAACAAATTGAAATACATTTTTGAAACAAATTCAAGGTATCTTTTTTTTCTTTTTTAACCAGTGTAAAAATTAGAAATGTGGGATTTTTAAAATTTTAATTATTTTTGTAAAAAAGAAATTTAATGGTCTACTGTTACCATTCGCAAAATGACGTCAGCGTTACGCACGGAGACGTTTGTCCTTTATAATATAGATAGATACATTTAAAAATTTATTTTTAATTAGAGACCATTTATAGGTTTTAAAAAATATTTAAAAAAAATTCTTTCTTCTATTCGCTTGCTGGCGAAAATAATAATTACATCATCAATTCATTTAAACAAATTTAACAATAGAGATATGAAATATTTTAAAATAAAGATGTTTCTCGAATAAAGTTCGGAAGAAAAAAGTACCGTATTTTATGGAAGAAATGCCGCGGCGTTTACGAGTTTAAAAGTTAATTTTTTTCCAAGTGCAGCGTTTACGCCATGTGCGGCGTTTACGATTTTTTTTAATATACCAACTAAGTTTCCTGAATTTAAAGATTCATAAAAATATTTAAAATCGGATTTAAATATTTTAAGTAAAACTTCAGACATCTTACCTACACTGCTCAGAAAACTTTGATTAAAGTTAGGTCGATGTGAAGCTGTCGACAAAAGTAGCGTTCCGACGGATGCGCCGTTTACAACGGGTGCGGCGATTACGATATTTTTAAGCTTATTCAGGCCAATTTGAGGAGTGCGGTGTTTACGACGGGTGAGGCATAAAAAAAATGAATATACGGTACAGAATTAAAATCTCAATTACTTCTAAAATTGGAATACTAGTTTTGGGGGTTCTGGACAAATGCCCCACTTGCCAATATAGAAGTAGCATAATCTTTTAAAATAAATTGGAATCCAAATAGACTTTTTTTTGGACACATTCCTGAATTCTGTTTTATTCATAAAACACGTGGAATTGGCCGGTGCTCTTATTCAGAAAGTATAAAGTATAACAACGTGTTTCATTTTTTAATAAAAGCAACAAGCTTTTTAGAAGATGGTGTCAAAGGTGCATTTTAAATAGAGTTTATGCACGGAACAGCTTGATAAGTTAATATTTTGCATATAACTCAAAATGTAATTATTTGTCGGAAAATGAGGAAAAAAAATCAATCCCAAAATATTTACAGTCATGCCTGGAGTTGTCATGCTTTTATGTTTATAACGTTTCTAGTTGTTGAATGGGCAATCTTATTTTATTTTTTTTATTTAGAAATACTATAACGAATAACTTTATATCCCAAATTTAGTTTAAAATATCTATGAAGAAACATTTTTATTTATGCTGCATGTTGCCAAATTTGTGTTTTCTTGGGCAGATATCAAAATTTTGACTCCCCCTCCCCCCCCCCCCCTTTTAACTTTGCTTTTTCCTATGTAGTAAAAATAAAGATAATGAAAAGTTTTCAACTTTTAAAAATTGTCATTTGTCTATCATTGTATCAACTCTTTAAAATCTCTGTTAAAAAATTTTGTTTATTTTAAATTCGTGTCTTCTCCCGCTCCCACCCTCCCAAAAATTAGCTTTGGTCAATGTTCCCATAAATGGGTAAAAGTCACTGCCCATATACATAAGTTATCCATATAACTAGTTAAAGGAATCGGTATAAATGTTTACTTGAAACATAGAATAGGTTTTCTATAATACAATGTAATATGTACTTCAATAACTACTATATCTCAATTTTTTGTTCAGTGAAATATTTATGCATATAGTTTTACTTTCACATATTTATAATAATAATTATTATTATTTTCAATGCTGCCTTTTTTACAGTTTACCTAACAGTGCACCGGTTTATAATAATAATAATAATAAAAATATTATTATTATCTCTCTCTGTGTGTGTGTGTGTGAGGAGGGGAGGGGGTAAACTATCTCATTTTTCTATTTAACTTCTTCGTGGCGAATTCTATATACTTCTTTGATTTGTTGGTACTACTTTTTCTGAATAACAATTTTTGCTTCATTTAATCACAGAAATTATGACTGTAGACTGTAGATAAGGTAAAAATTAGTGTTCAAAATAGTGTTTTTCTAATTTGACTGGATTGCGAAGGACTTGAGGCAATATTATATTTCTTATATTCATAGATCGAGGGGCGAGTTTTACTGTATTAATAAATGCATTAATAGATTCTTCTTAATAACATTTCATTGGGAAAGGATTCGATAAAGATATTAATTTCAAACAAAAATAGAGATTGGATTTGCAACAGCTTTTGCAAGAATTGCTTTTGTATATATATAACATTTATATGCATTATATACATATTAGACTTTTTAAAAAATCCATAAAATCAGCAATTCTTGGATTCATTTAGGAATCTTGTTATCAGTCTAAATTAATATTTATTATTTATAATTATTAAATTTAAAAAAATCGGTAACGAAGAAAAATATAAATACACAAATCTATATTTTTTACATTTATTTATTTCACCCATAGCCATGAAAAAATTCTAAAATTTAAATAAATTTCATAATTTCTGCGATTTATGAAAATGTAAATATGCAATAATTCTATCACAAAATATATATCTTCAAATAAAAAATGAATGAGTTTTTGCAAATGAACAAATATTGAAATTTTTAACTTCTCGCGAAAAGATGTATAAATTTTAATGAAAGAATCATCTTAAAATGATGCATTCTTGCTTACTTCTATCTATTCCAAATACCATATAATTTATTTCAATGAATTTTAATAAAGAATTTTTTATGCAATTAATAAAAGATTTAATCATGAGCAAAAATGCTATTTTTCGCTACGTAATATGCAATTTCATTTCTTCAAATAAAATTTGTGAAAACTTAAGATAAAACATTCGCTATATTTCTAATACACAAATAAAATTGCATGATAAATTTTGTGAATGTAAAAACCATTTATATATATAATTCAAAATAATCCTTTGAATCTGTAAGTCTAAACCAGTACACAAACACAGCTTCAGTAGAAAATATTATTCCTTGATTTTGGTCCGAAGTGTATGAAAAGATACTTTTGACACACTCAGTGAATCCTCCCTCTTGCAGATAGCCATTGTACTTGTACCCGCCCTCCAAACAAAGCATGTAAACTACGCACAGAGAAGAATTGAAGGAAGGAAAAGTTGTTCTGAAAATTTGGGAGACATCTGGTCACCTTTGAACAGGTCTCGTTGAAAGAGATAGCTATTATTTACAAGAGTGTTTTTCGTGGAGAATAGTGGGAAAGTTTCAAACGGTGAAAGGGTTAATTACTCTTTTATAAATGTGTTGCCGCCCGCATAACATCGCAAACCTATATTTGCGGCCCGCGAGAAAGAGAGGTTTAGTATGGCTGCATTAGCGAGTAACTTGAATGAATAAAGAGACTGGAGTTTCAATGGAAAACAAATGCTAATTTTCTTTTGCTTTAAAATTTGTTGTTCAACAAAATACAATATACTTAGGGGAAAGTGTGTTTTCATACTTTTATAAAAGAATCTAATTTCCAGAATTTCTGGAAATGCGTTACACAATTTCTTGATTGAATAAAAGGACAATGAAATTTCAATAGAAACAAAATGTCAATTTTCATTTGCTTTAAAATTTATTGCAAAATTTTAAATGAAATTTCAATACATTTAGCCTGAAATAGGTTTTCGTACTTTTAGAAGTAACATCTCATATACATTTTCAACAGTTTTCCACGTAGTTGAAATATGTTTATGAATTCAGTTGCCTATGTGTGTGTGACTCGGATTAAAATGCAATTTTTATGTGTTATAGAGGTTTACTGATGAATGTTCGTAATAATGAATGTTCGTTGAAAATGAAAGCAATAGAACTTATAGTTTCTTTATAGAAACACAAACGTTCTCCGTTACAGTATGGTCTGTAGGGAAAAATCGTTCACGATGAATTTTTTAAATATTACGATATTTCAACCATATTTAAATTAAAGCTAATTGATGAGATGGACTACAAACTGTTTTCTGTAGATTATGAAGGGCGTAACATTTATCGTTCATTTACAGAAACGGACAAACTAATTCCGTTACAGAGCCAACTATCTACATTATAAAGGAAAAACTTTTCATGTCAGCAGACGATTAAATTTCGGTTATACTGTAGTTTTTTTTAACTTTCGCACATCGCACATTTTTTGTTTTTACACCGTCAAAAAGATAAAAATGTACTCACAAATCCAATTAAAAAAAATTGTATCGCAATTTACTTTTTTTTCGGTTTTTAAAATAATTCACAAGCATGATTTTTTTTATTTAATTCTATCGTGTGCAGACGACGACGAAAGATAAATCCGTTTGCACTTAAGTTAAAATAAATATTTCAGCATTTGTTTCCGGACGATATTCCATAACGAAGTTAAAACTTCATGATTAAAATAAAATAATATAATAATATATATAATACAGAAATTTAACAGACATGTAATTGAACTACACGCTTAAACCACTGAAATGATCAGAATTAGAGACTGCTGTAAGTAACAAAATCTTTGGCAATTTCTTCGGCTATTAGGTTATACAAAATAATCCCTTTTAATAAATTTCAAAATTCTATTTGAATGTTGGATACTTTTCAAATAAAAGTGGTTTTTGGTAGTAGTGGGTAATCTGAAAAATAATAATCTGAAAAATAGTTTTTCCCTTATATTCTGTAACCCAAAAGGTGTGGGTTTGATAATCTAATCTATATCATATAGAACAAATGTGTCCGTTCGTAACGCTGACGTCATTCTGACGGTGGCAGGCGACTAAATTTAACTTTTAGTGCAATATTGTTTAAGCTTCTAAATATCGAACATTTCCAATTTTTACACAGCCGAATAGGCTAAAAAATGTACTTTCCAATTCATTTTGTTTGAAAACTTCATGTCTAATTACTCATTTTTTATTGTTTTTAAAATCATTTTAAAGTATGATTTTTTCAATTCCTACTATTAGTACACACTCTCCCTATATTTATTTATTTATATATCTTGTTCAAATTTTCAATCGTTAATAAAACACTTATTCAAGTTCATCCTATCAAGTTATATATTTTTTAAAACTTGTACTGGATGACAATTGATGTTAATACAGTTTTTTCAAATATTAATTCATTAATTAAATTTTAATTAATTAATTTTAGTTTTATTTGGGAGACAAATTGGCGGCCATTGGTTATTGAACAGCATTTAATGCATCTTCATATCTATAAGGGGGGTTACCATAGAGGGGACCCTGTTCTGTCGCCAAATATCGCCGAGTTTGTCGCAAACTTGGCGAATTTGGTGACCAAAATGAGTCGCCAAAAGTGACGCCAACTTGGCGATATCTCTAATATTTCGCCAAATTCCCATAGACAGCCATTGTAAACCTGCTTGCTTATAGAAAATCAACAAATTGAGATATTTTAATGCAACAAAAACAAATATTAGCTTAAGGGATTATATTAAACTTTTCTTTGATGACCTAAGTAGGAATTAACTTTAAAAAAATTTATATTACTTGTTTAAAATTTATTTCTATCTCTTGCAGGCGATTACGAAAGAAAACTCCGTTTGTACTTAAATTAATAAAAATAGCTCAGCATTTGTTTACAGCTTATATTAAATAGTGCAATTAAAACATTCATTAATGGATAAATAAAACAATAAAATATAAACAAAACACAAATTTCAGACATGAAATCAAACTATTTACTTAAACCAATGAAATGAACAGCATAATAAATGCTGATTATGAATAGCGATTTATATTTTTTTGTAAATTCAAAGCATCTGACAAAGAAAGGTTTACTCAAGAATATGGATTATTTCTTTTTTCTTCTTCTCGTTCTTCTTTAAAATTGAGCTCATAAGTAATGTAATGTTATTTTAGAAAATTCTGCAGTATGTTTCAACATAATTATTTAAATAAAACATTGTTTTCTTAAAATTTAATGTGTTATTTCTATACAATGAAGGCTATTTACTAATTCAATAGATCTTCTAAAGTAAAACAGAACTTCTATGTTAGTTTTCTGTCCATTAGCTTAATAGACACTTTCGAATTCAATCAGCACACCCAAAAGTCTGAACCATCTGTTTTTTTAACCAAAGAAGAAATTTCCCATTTTCATTTCGTGCATTTGTTAAATAAAGTGGAAAAAATAGAACGCTAAGCATTCTTTGTGTTGATTGAGAAGAAAGAATGAGTAAATGAGATCTTTAGAATAAAATATTAAATAATATGCACCTTTCTAAAAAATTAGTTATATTTTGCATTCTAAGAAAACACTCGGATTTTGATGATTTAAGAAGCGCTTTCTTACTAAAAAAAAAAAAAAAAATCGAGATTCTGTGTAATGGGGAGATTATACGGTTAAAACATTTAGTTCAAAGTTGCAAATATCTACGTGTAAAGTAATTTTAAAACGTAAATATTCTTCTTAGCATTCAACAACTATTCTTCATGGTTTGAACCTGTAAAATTATTTTAAATTCCACTTAAAGTGGAGCCATTAAAAGGCAGCTAATCATAATAATTACTTCTATGCTTCCTCAATGTACAGATTTAGAGCATGATGATATATCCATCTGCTTGTTTAGTGAGTATAACAGTAACTACAATCACCGGCACATACTTTATTTTTGCTTTTTTAATGCTTTTTGTAAATTATTACCAGCGGTTTTATTCTGTACTTTTATTCTACATCTTCCTTATAATGGTTCAAAACACTTTTGCAATATTCAAACTAAAAATTTTCTATCACTATTAAGTCTACAGATTTTAATGAAGACATGGAAAGGCTTTTAAAAATCTAGTCATACATGTATTAAGTCATTACAAACTGTGATGTTCATAGTAATAAATAAGCAGCCTTTAAATTAAGCCAATACAGATCAAATTGATGAGTGATATTGAAAATTCCCGAAGGAAGAAACGAAATTTTAGGAATGCACTTAGTTTGGGTCCCGGCCAAATACTTGAAAGTATTTTCTCTGAAACTAAGATTATGTGCCGAAAACGTGACCGAACATTCGGTCGAAGTATAGTTACAAGTAGTTACACTATAATTCCTCTACAGCAAATAGGTGTTTCATTCTTCTTTAAACTATGTATCGGAATCAATTAAATAACATAGATTTGGCCATCATAACAACAGCGTGGATTGACTTAATTTGAAATTCATAAAAGATCCATTAAATATCATACAAGAGTGGGGTTTCTTCGAAAATGATTCCCATAATTAGAATTTGCAAATGGATCACACAATACCTCCAAAGATGTGAAAAGCATAAAAAAATCCAAACAGCACTGTCAAATTATAATGTGCAACTTGCTGCGATATTTTAATGTTAACTTACTGCGATATTTCAATGAGTTCTTTGATGCTCGAATTTCATCCATACAGTACTGAATTACGTTTCACCTGTTCAAATTCGTTATTGTACAAGAAATGCTGTGTAACTGCTTAAATAACACGTAGCATGTACGAAAACTTTCATACCTACATTTTTAAATTAGTTTAAATAACTCTTTCTATCGTGTGAGAAACAATTAAGTCCAAATCGCTTTGGCGTAAGTCAATTATTTTATTTAGTATAGAATTTTAAATCAAGTCAAGTACATTTGTTGTTCCCTACATTTTGATAAAATGAAATTTCTAAATATTTCTAAACATGTTTATTTAAAAATACGTTGTTTTATCAAAATTTAATATTTTATTTTTATATAATGAAGACTTTTAAGTAATTCAATAGATTTTTTTTTTAAATTAATAACATATTTTCAGTTTTCTGTTCATTAAATCAATAGACACTTTCGAATGTCTTCATTACAAATAGTTCCAATTCGTGTTGAAAATTGAGCTCATAAGTACTACTTTAGAAAATACATGAGACGTAAAGAACCAGAGTGGACTATGCGAAAAAAAAGTTTGAAGTGTCAAAGCATTGAATGTCATGCCATCTATTGGCTGCATAATGAATTTTATTAATTTCGAAACTATTCACGTGATTGAGCGAGTTTATCAGATGGCCCAATCACTGAGCTCAATAATAGAACGCAGAGCTAAATCACCTCTCCACTTTCTGCCGCGACCGCATCACTCTTTCAATGTGGTCAAGTAATGAATCCTGCACGTTTTCAATATTAGATGAAGTTTTCAAACTTTTCCACATACTTATCAATTTTGGTTATTTTTGCACCTTTATGATATTTTTATGAGCGATACTTAAAAAAAAAAAAAAAAAAAAAAAAAAATTGTTGAGTTTACCTAAAATTTTCAATGTAACATTAACAAATTATAAATATGCCATAAAGTTAAATTTTGTCATTAAAAAACGCATATCAGTGAAAATTGTAGGAAATTTATCATATTTTTAAAAGAAAATCAAATTAGAAAATATCTATCCAATACTACTCTATGTTTTGATAAAAAATTCATCGGAAATTCTTTGGCATCGTAATCTGGGTTGAGCACTGCACTCAATGTATCAGAATAGGGATTTAGCCCTCCTTACTATTGTGGACCTCAGTGGTTCTAACGTAACTTGCGTATGAAGCTACCAATGCAAGAGTAAAGTGGCTTGGTCCTTGGTGAAAAACTTGGTTAAAGCTTAATGACCATATGCTTGTTGAAGAAGTTTGATCCCCTCTAAGACTGGCACAACTGGCCTAAAAGAGGTTTACAAAATTTAGTACGCATTTTGGAAAGCATTTTTCTCGAAATCGGTGCTTGCAAGGTTGTTCCACTCTGAGTTTCAATGTCTTAGATAATTGTGAAATATGCCTGAACTTATATATTCCTAAACATGTATATTTAAACACAAAGGATTTTCTTGAAAATTTTCTAATTAAAGTTTTAGATAATCAAAATTTTTATTATTAATAAGATAATTTATATTTACTAATTAAACAGATCTGTCCAATTAATTTTAAAATTTTAAATTTCTGTATGTGTTTCTTACTTATTAGGCAAATATATATCCACAAATTCAATTGATTCAAAAAGACTGCATAGTGTTTTTCCAACCCAAAATGGATCTGAAAATTCCCCAACCAGTTTTATTCATTCTGTACCTTTGTTAAAATAAAATATATCTAAATACATTTTTTTTTTTTTTAAAGCTGTTCTCTAAAACTTTGATTTAATTTCTAGATAACAATTGCTTTTTTAAGAATTCAATACATTTTCTAAATTAATTTTCAATTTCGTATGTATTTCTTGTTCATTATGCTAACATACATATACAATTAATTAGTTCAAAAAGACTGCATAGGCTTTCTTAACTCCCTTACCCTTTTTTTTTTTTTTTTTTTTTTGCATATTTGATAAAACAACCATATAAATTAGTATGTAATTTAAAAGCGCATTCAATTAAAAGGAAACTGCTTTAAGCGTTTAATTAGAAAAAAAGTGTTAATTTTTACAGTCAAGCATTTTTAGTTAAAGAAATTATTTTTACGATCCATCGGTTATACTTACGATTAAAGTAACTTTTTCTTACTATAAATTAACAATAATATCTGATGGATTTCCATATTCTGGAGAATACTTTAACATTTTGCATTATATACTTTTAAAAAAAATTCCTGTTTTATTTTCTGCCACTTGCTTTTTTTTATGTTGCTAGAAAATTGCTCTATATATTAAAGAAATAGAACAGTATTTCAGATATATCTTTGAAAATTTATTTATAATTTTCTGTAGAAAATTTATTTATAATTTTCAAAGGTTTTGCGTCATATGGAGAGTACTTAAATGCTTTCCATAATATAATTTTAGAAAATTCATGGGAATTCTTTTCTACTCCTTGTTTTCTTTATGGTACTAGGAAAGTGCTTCCGCTGTTAAAGATATGAAAAACGTATTCTAAGTACGCGAATTTTTTTTTTGTAATTTTCGGTAAATATGCCAAAGATTATACGTATTGTTGGATGTACTTAAATACTTTTCATTATTTTTTTTGTTACTGGATTTTAACACATATCAACGACATTTGTCCCTCTCCGTATTTCAGATAAAGTTAAATTCTAAATATATTTATTTAAAGCAACTACAGTATAACTTGCAAATTCAGTATGGAAATTCTGAATTTTTGAAGGAATGTCAAAATTATTAACATCAAAAGTAGTACTATATTCTTAATGGTGTCTTTAACCACAATTTACCTCATTATTAAGTGATAGTTATGAAAGAAAAAGAGAAAATTAAATATGAAAATTGTCATGTTTGTATTTCAGTTGATTAACTCTAGATGGCAGCATCAAAACTTTCTTTCTTCCCACAATACTTTTCCAGAGAATTCTCTTCTGTTTACTTTTGTGTAGTCATGTGACCTACGTATGTAAGTGTTGTGTTTCTTTGTGATGTACATATTAAATGTTTAAATGTCTACCAGCGACCTCGTTATTCAGAGTTATTTTAACTATTATTAGTTAATTGCTAAATATATACTATAAAAATAAACTTACATTCATTGAAAATTTCCACGGTACAGAAAAAAAAAGGTCTTATAAAGAGTGAAATTATTTCTTCTCGTGTAATTTTGGAAACATAACATCGATGACAATTTTGTTTGCTTCAATTTTTTTATCGTTCTTTTAACAAGTTTATCTTGTATTTTATACAGATGAAGAATTTCTAATACGGATCTATTTCGGAAATACACTCTTGTTCTCTAAAGCAGTTATTAATTCTCAAGTCAAATTTATGCATTTTTCCAGTGACGCCTTTTCTTCTGTTGTTCACCCTCGTCTTCGGAGATGTTACTAGTGTTATCGGAAATTATATTTAGCACAGTTTTAGAATAGAGATCCCAAAGAACTTGTGTACTTGTCTCCACGCCGTTGCTGAGCAACAGTGCAGTTCCCAGAAAATTTATTCAGAAAATAATCACCTCTGACGAATGAAAAAAATGTCAAATATTATTTTTTGCATTTTTGCTTTCAATCTTGAAGTTTTTAATTCATAAACAATTGTTATTTTTCTTTTACCATAACCTGGGCATGTAAAAGAAAAAAGAAGGGAAAAAGATTATTTTGATGCCGGATTTTTGAAGTCACATTCCATAATTTTCTGAAAATTTAATATTGTATTTCTATACTAAATGATCCGCGTATAGCATTTGCGCTATAAATCGCATATCTCTGTTATATGTTTGCAGCTATGCTCTTGGATGTGCACTTGAAATCGAACCACCAGTTGGAAGAAAGGAATAAACGCCACTTTTTGACACATTCATTTATCTACACTTTTACATTATTTAGACGTAGCGCTTAACTGTGAGTTCGAAGAAAATAACAAAAACAATTCGCTTCGTATAGATTCATGCGGCCATAAAAATAGTTAGTAGGAAGAAGGAAACAAATCCTTCCTTTATTAACTTCTTCCAACTATCAACTGTACGAGTATAAAAATGATGTTTCTTTTTGCCTGTATTTTGTTTTGTTTTTATAAACGAAAACGCATTGCTATTGGGGGGGGACGCGATACTAGCGATCTAATAGCCACCATTTTAGAGCGCGTTCAGCAGAACTTACCAAAGCTACAAAAGTTACCGACGAATTGTAGGGCAGTATGAAATGAAAATCAAGGCAAATTGTGACGTCAGCTACAATTCAACAATAGCACCAACTAAAGCTATCCTGTTGAACTGTAGCTGACATCACATTTCGCCTTAATATTTATTTCATACTGCGTTACAATTGGTCGGTAACTTTGGTAGCTTTGGTAAGGTCTGCTTTTTGTTGTGTTTGAGACTGCATTCGTTTAGCTTCGCGTCATGGAGATTATTCCCTATGGATTTGATTATTTCATCATTAAAGTTTGAATATGACCAGTGAAAGTAGATGTAACGATTCACCTGATAATGAGTCAGAAGCTGAGACTCCGAAAAAGTAGAGAAGAGGTGTTAGAAATGTCCATTTGTACAAAAAAGTAAAACAGAAGTCACAGCGTCTACTTGGTCAATCTTATGTGAGTACAAGTACTGGGAGGTTAGTGTCAGCTAAATCTAACAGTAATAGTCACTGTGTCTGTAAAGAAAAACTGCACTCAGCAGTTTAGTAGTGAAGAAAAACAGCAGTTGCTTGAATTCGTTTACAATGGACGACCGAAAAATGAACATGACACATATATGAGTCTCATTGAATACGCGAAAGTTAATCGCCACCTTTCAAAACGCGAAAATCCGAAAAAACGTGAAAATATGTTCACGTATTTTGCTGCGAAAAGAAATGAAAAAATTCAAGTATACCGTCAAGCTTTCTCCATTTTATACACTGTAAAAAATAAGGCCACTTTTCGCCGTACCTCCCTTAAATCTTTGGGAAAACAACCTCAAGATAAATGAGGGCAGCATCGTAATCCAGGTAATGTCTTAACAAACGAAGCAGTTACGGCTATTGATGAACATACCCGGTCATTTCCCCTTAAATAATCTCATTACAGCAGATAGAATACCCTTATAAGATTCTTTCTCACTCTTGTTGCAATGAATCGTTTTGAGAAAATATATCAATACTTTCCTGTGCGTGGCCATTCGTTTTAACAGAGTGACAGAAATTTCGGGACCGCTAAAATACTCATTAGGAAAAAGGACAGACTTTACGTTCCAAATGAGTATAATAATCTTATTTTAGCAGCAAAAATCAGTGGTTTTTCAGTTAAACTCATTACTTCTAACGACATACTTGATTTTAAAAACTCATGGTAGCGATGTTTGAAGAAAAGCTGTAAGCCATTAGACAAGGCAACAACGTTCAAGTTTCGCAATACAGAAACTTTGAGTATAGTTCAAATCATAAAGGTTACGTTACATGTTCCGAATTTATCGATGGTTTCATTAAAGCTACATGTTTGATCCAAGAACCTTCTAAAACCCCGAAAATACCAGAAACTCCGGCATATGTTACTGAGAAAAAAATGAACGGCATGCAAAAAATAATCCAGTATATTCCTCACGAATTCAAAGATTTTTATGATATTATTCTGACTTGGTCAACTAGAAGATCCGAAAGTGAAGAAATGGATGAATAATAGAGTGTCCTTACATTTTTTCTAATAAATAAATAGTTTTTGTCATTATATTATTTATTATTTCAAATTATTTTGTATATAGCATATGATAAATTGGAAGAAGGGAATAAATCCAACACATTTACACATACATATATAAAAGAATATTATATATTTCAGCCATCTCTATTAGTAAATAAATCAGAATTTATATTTTCTTCATTATCATTGATATATTCAGGAGGGGTAATTATGACAACTTTTTACATTTTCAACTTTGCTATTTTTTTTTTGCTTATTTCTATTTGGAAAAGTGCTGTTTTTAGTACATAGAAAGTAACTTTGATCCTTTAAGAACACATTTTAAAAGTTTTAATTATCATAGCTGTTTTTCTTTTAAAGTTAAAAGGGTGGTTATAATTACCCCACCAAAAACTCACAATCACATAAGTTTGGGGTAATTAAGACCACTAGTGGGGAAATTATGACCACTATATCTTCTCCTTATACTTGCCAATACACATATGTTTGGGGTAATTATGACCACTTTGAACTCTAAAGTAACAAATCCGTTTATCAAAAATTTTATAGACTTAGTTTCAAATTGCTATTTTGATCTCAAAAAGACTTTAGACCAGTAATAAAGAATACCTAAGATGAAATATACATTATGAGGTTAATATCTAAGCTTGAAACAAAATTTTACCATCACAGTTATCTCCAGTATGACGGCAGCCATAATTACCCCCTGGTCATAATTACCCCATCTGACCCTATCCTATCACATGAGCGTATAAGTTGAAAGTAAAAAGTTATAAAGTTTTTTTTTAATTATCTCCATTCTTATTTTTTGGATTTATACCCTTCTTCCAATTGGCGGTTCAATTGTGAATTCACTAAGTTTCGACTTCGCTGCATAAGTCTATTTTACTGTTAATCGGAATGTTTTGTTGCTCGCTAAGCCTATCAGCTTAATTTCGAATGGATCATTTCTTACACAGTTTCAGCGGTACGCCGGCCGTATATATAATAATATATACGCCGGCCGTATATATAATTTATAATTTGCCTTCTGCGCATATTATAAATTTTACGCTATAAACACATTTTCGAAAAAAAAAATAGTAAAAGATTAGCGAAAAGTTAGCGATTTTTACACAACAACATGTCCCCTCCTCCGATCAATGAATAAAATGTAAAGACACGCCGATACATGAACAAAATCATTATAACATTATAGAAAAATCATCGTATCAAAATATTGTAATCATAACTAAATAATTTTTTGTCATGAATAGGCAAAATATATGATACCACAACAAATAACAAAGTCGGCAAAAGTTAGGTTTAGCAGGTTTGTTTTCTATACAAATCTTCAGCGCAAATTATAAATTTTACTCTATAAACACATTTTCGAAAAACAATTAGCGAAAAGTTAGCGATTTTTACACCGCAACATGACTCCTCCTCCGAACAATGATGAAATGTCACGACACGCCGTTACATGAAGAAAATCATTATAACATTATAGAAAAATCATCGTATCAAAATATTATAGTCATAAGTAATTAATTTTTTTGTCATGAATAGGCAAAATATTTGACACCACAACAAATAATGAAGTCGGCAAAAGATAGGTTTAGCAGGTTTGATTTTCTAAACAAACCACTGGTTGCGATCCACAAAAGAGAAATAACCGCTTTTTCGCTTCTGCGTTCCTTACCGTTCTATATATGCAGATAATGAAGACCATTTACTCATTCAATAGCTCTACTAAAGTAAAGAAATACATATGTGCCAGTCTTCTGTTCATTAAGTTCATTCATTTAAATCACTTTCGAATTCTTCATTATAAATGATTTTCCCATTCTTTCTGAAAATGGAGTTCATAAGTAATGTAATGCTGCTTAGTTAATAAAAAATCCCGAAATATTTCTAAACATGTATATTTATACCAAAAACGTTTTTCTTAAAATATGGTATTTGAATTTCTAGATAGTGATTCTTGCTCATTAGTTCAATAGATCTGTTAAATTATTTTACAATTTTGTATGCATTTCTTGTTTTGTAAGCTAACATACATCCAATTTAAATAGTTCAAAAAGGCTGCATTGCGTAGTCTTTTTCCAACCAAAATAATAACGGTAAATTTTCAACATTCTATTTTTTCTCATTCTGTACATTTTTTAAAACGAAATATTTATAGATGTTCATGTACAAAAAATGTTTTACTTTCAAGATAACGATTTCTGTTTACTAATTAAATGGATCTGTTAAATTAATTTGCAATTTTATTTGCAGTTCTTGTTCATTAAGCTAACATACGTCCAATTCAATTAGGTCAAAAAGGCTGTATATTCTCCAAACCGCGTTTCTTTCTTTTTAAAAATTCTTGTTAAAGCAGACGAATAAATTAATATGTTCTTTGAAAGAGTATCTTCAATTAAAGTAAATGCTTTAATGGAATGAAAGAATTAATGAGATTTTAAGAAACGTAATTTTTATAGTCAAGCTTTTTTTTTTTTTTCAGTTTTACGGTTATACATAGCTTTCTACTATTAAAATAGCTATATTTTACTATAAATTAAAATTAATCTCTGAATATTTTGCGTATATATACATAAATGTTTTGGGTTATACTATTTTTAAAAATTACTGAAAATTCCTTTTTATCCCTTGTTTTATTTATTATGCCAGAAAATTGCTTTGCATGTTAAAGAAATGAAAAACTATTCCAGATATAGAATCGAAAATTCGTTTATAAATTTCTGTAAATTACCTAAAGCTGTTGCGTATTGTCGAGATTACTTAAATACACTTCATTTTGTAGTTAAAAAAATACTGAAAATACATTTCTACTACTTGTTTTATTTATGGTGCAAGAAAACTGCCTCCTATGTTAAAGATATACAAAAAGTAAAGTAGATATATCCTCGAAATTTCATTTATAATTTCCTCTATATAATCCAAAGGTTTTGCGTATTGTAGATAATACTTAAATACTATTCTATAACTTTTCAAAAATTATTGAAACTTCTTTACTACTCCTTGTTTTATTTAATGTTCTAAGATATTGTCAACATATTAAATATATGCAAAAACTATTCCGGATATATGCATGAAAATTCATTTATAATTATCTCTATAGTCTCCAAAGGTTTTGCATATTGTGGCTAGTAGTTAAGTACTTTTCATTATATAATTTTTTAGACAATTCTACAAAATTCTTTTTCATTCTTTGTTTTTCTTATGGTTCTAACACATTGCTCCCATGTTAAAGGTGAGAAAAAACTATTCAAGATATGTGCTTGAAAATTCATTTATAATTTCCTCTATATTCTTCGAAGATTTTGTGTATTATGGAGAGTACTTGTATATTTTTCTTTATATATTTTTTCAAAAATTATTGAAAATTTTTTTCTACTCCTTGTTTTATTTATGGTGCTAAGACATTGCGCCCATGTTAAAGATATGCAAAAATTATTCCAGACTTATGCTCGAAAATTCATTTATAATTTCCTCTATATTCTCCAGTGGTTTTGCGTATTGTGGAAAGTACTTAAATACTTTTCATTATATAATTTTTCAAAAATTCGTGAAAATTATTTTCTACCGCTTCTTTTATTTATCTTTCTAGAAAATTACTCCCAATATTTAATATCTGCAAAAAATATTCCAGATTTATGCTCGAGAATTCATTTTTGTTTAATTAATAGAATCCATTTCTTGAGTAATTATAAATAATATATTATTTCCTTAGTTACTCTCCTTAGTTATTTATTTATTAAATAAATACTTTTATCATATAATAAAATTCATTATTTATATTAATTAATTGGCTTTAATTATTTTCAGGTTTAAAACAAATATTTCAGCTATAAGAACTAATATTATTTCTCCTCTTTTACAATTAGTTTATTTTTCCTAAAAAAATAGAGCTATTATGTAATATAACAATATGATGTATAATGTATAATTCTGAGATGTTTCTACATATGCTTATTTAAAAAATACTTATTTCTTACAGTTCAATCTTTTAATTACAAGATAATGAATCTTATAAATTCAACAGATCTACTAAATTATTTTTGAACTCCCGTGTGCTTTTCTTGTGCATTAAGCTAATAAACATCTTAAAATTCAATCAACAGCTCCAAATGTCTGAATCCTTTTTTCTAGTTAATATCGTAAAAGTAATTTTTTTCCTTTCTTCTATTTCGTACATTTGTGCAAGCAAATAAATTAAAATGTTCTATAAAAATGTTTTCAATTAAATGAAATTTCTTTAGACAATTGAGTAGAACGAAAGAGTAAAGGAGTTTCCCAGAAGCGTAATTTGTATAGACACGCACTTCTTTGTTGTTTGATGGTAGATAAACACTGAATTTTCCAAGATAAAAAAAAAAAAAAAAAGATAGGTTTTACTGTAAACAAAAACTAATCTTTGAAGATTTTGCGTAATGTTCTGAATACTTAAGAAATATTTATCATTATATAATTGTTCATAAGTTTATGAAAACCATTACTGCGATATTTCCCTGATAGTACAAGAAACCTTATTTTTCAATAAAATTTCCCACTACTTTAAGGATGTGAAAAATATATTTCAAATATATTCTCGCCGATTTAATGATAATTTTCTGAAAATGAATCCCTTGTGGTGTTGCTTTCTTTAAATTGTCTATCCCATTACATTTACTATTATTTTTTCTTTACATTTCCTTTGACATTATCCGCTTGTAGTAATGCTAATATATGTCTTTATATGTTTATTTACTATTATGCCGTTATTTATGTTTCAGGATCTCTATTAAAATACCCCTGGTGTTCAGTGAAAATATACATTTTTCGCAATTATGATTTATGAGAACCCATTTACTGAATAATCACTTCAACTAAAATCACTTTAGAGTTATTTATTGCTATAACTGTTATTTAAGAAAACCCTTATTGATATTTCTTGAAATAATAATCTAATAGCATTTATCCATCATAAATCAACATTTCATTTCCTGTTGCAACACAAATATCTACTTAACATAAACAATCCAACAGCTTCATCATTATTTTGAAATACATTCCTTTTGTAATTATAGCAATTTTCAACCTATAAATCATGAAAAGTACATTTATACTAAGACGTTATCGTTCACTGTAAAAAAAAAAAAATGGTAACGTTCCATTTAAAATCCAGGAACGTTTCGCCTTTTCTCAGGTTTTCAGAATAGTTTAGCTCTTTCCTGTGAAATTCTGGTTTTCTTATCTGAAACGTTCCTGAACCAAAAGATGGAAACAGCAAAACGCTGCGGCCGCCATTTATTATTTTTTTGCTATAATCCGTTGCTCGCGCGCGAGTGTCGAAAAAGAATTCCTTAAATCAATATGGAATGCAAATAAATCAATAGACGACATAAACCTTTACGTCTCTATTGTCAAGACAATTCAGATGAAAATACAATACCTCCGTGACATCGCTAAGAGATTATATCTCGTACTTGTCTGTGGAATGTTTAAGGAGCAGACCGTGTAAAAAAAATACACCTATTATTTGGATCTCCATTAACCAGGGGACCATCAAACATGATTCTCGCCGATTTTGATTAATTTAAAGTATGTTTTAGAGTTCTTATCTCTAATTATTCTTGTGAAAGGATTTCTTCAAATGGGACTTAGATTTTCAGAAATTAGATGCCGAGGTTTAGCATACGTTTCAAATATCCATTAGTTTGCAGCTCTCAACGTGTCTTTCGTGGTGTGGACGCAGAAAGCTCGCACGCCACCCGTACCGGCCCGAATTCGATGCTACCTCTGGACTTTTTTTTTTCTTTTTTAATTAATTTTATATTTTAACACTTTATTACAATTTGATTTAAATTTGATATATATTTGACACTTTGAATTGCTGCAAATTTGATTTTTTTTTCGGAAAAAATATACAATTACGTTTAGGTTTTTTTTTATGAAAATTTATATGTATTTTATCTAACTTGTAAACTAACATAATTACTAACGAAAATCCAAAATATTTTATGTCTAGATTTTTTTCTAATTATTATTTACATTTATATATTTTTATATTTTAAGCAAAGTTCAGAAACAATATATCATATATATATTTACTTTATTGAATTTTAACTGAAAATTTATTTTTTCGTGTAAATTATAAATAATAATTTTGATGTCAATTTCAAAATATTTTTTCATTCTAACAAATAATGATAATAAAGCGAAAATTGTCAACTGGGAATGTAAAAATCGTCTGCGGATCCCGCATGCTGTGAAATGTCTGTAATGTTTTGCTGTCAACAGAAATATTCCTGGTATTTCGCAGGAAACTTACTGGCATTTCTGTAGAAAGTTTTTAACATATACAGTAAAGTTCCAGTCATTTTCAAGAAATGTTCCTTGGAAATAATGGGCAACTCAGCTGCTCATTTTTCCCCAGGAACGTTGCGGAAATTTTTTTACAGTGTTATTGCTTAAAAATAATAATTATTGTGATTATATCTGTTGGTCAAGGACACTTCCTGGTTGCAGTGGTTGCATTTTTACATTGGAAGAAGCAGTTGAAGTCTAACTTTCAAACTAAACGCACGGTGCAGCTCAATCCAATTTAGCTGTGACATTTTTAATCTACGCAACTGGGCATCCACAAAGCCTGGCTTTTGTTAAAATTAACAAACCGCATGTCTGTACCCTCAGGAAGATGCCAATATATTTGATTCAATATAATTTTATTTTAATCTCTAGTATATTTATTGACTGTTGACACAACATATACAATTCATCGAACACCTGGCATTTTGTAATTATCCACAACTTCGTTTAGAATATCAAACTTTGGCGATGAAACTAACAACAGTTATACGCAGGGAACCGAAGATGTGATGCAAAGTCTTGAAATATTAAACTATAAATCTAGTTTCCCACATTTTATCTTTATTTTAATAATGTACTTTTTAATGACATTTCTGTAATGGTGGCAACTAAATTTTTCACATTTTGTAGATAAAAGAAGGAAAATGTTAAACGATAGGAATTATCATACAATTTTGACATTATTTTCTCATTAAAATTAAGAGAGTATTTGTTTTTAATTTAAATAGATGGTGCAAAAAAGAATTTTTAATTCTAGAAATAAAAGCATATTTTAACGTGTTCAGACTTCAAGTAGTGAATTATTACAAAGAAACAAAAATTGCCTGTCGACAAAATGAAATTTAGAAACAATTACATCGTGGACTTTTCCCCAAATTTACATTCAAATAAGGAAGAATGTTTTATATTATTGTAGGAAATTATTGCATCCTATTCACAAGAACTGAACTTTTTAAGATGACGTCATTTTCATTTCTCCAACTCCAAAATTTGAAACAAAATCTTAAAAAAAAGAAAATATTTTTGATAATCAGGTTTTGCATAAAAAATTTCGTAATCTACAAAATAAAATGTTTGTAATTTCTATTTAATTTATATTGCACATATGATTTTTTACTATAAATTTAGTATTTAATAAAATTTATTTTTTCAGTTTGTTCTAAATGTATGGTGTATAATTTTCTTATGAAAAGAGACTTTTTAGTAATATCAAATCGCTGTAGATGGCAGCACTAAAATTTTGCAAGGACTGTTTCTGATTCGAACTATTACTGCTTTTTTTAAAAAAGGACTTTAAATAATTCTAAAACATATTCTTTTTAACTCTTTTTTAATTTTAAAATTCTTATTTTCATTTTAGGTAGCTTTCATTACAAAAAGATACCTATTGCAGCCGTTCGGAGGAAAGCGATTTCAAAAAATTTTGGTATATTTTCATCGATCATGACCCCTCAGACCCCGAAACCACCCTCCGTTCAAAATTTATATATATATCACATTTGTCCCACTGTAACTCTCATATTTATGAACCGATTTGGATGTAATTCGGTGTGTACATTGCACATACCAATGTCTCGACCGAGTTCGTTGGCCAGCTTCATCCGCCATTTTGTTTCAAAATGGCGGCCATTTGAATTTTTTTTAAAAAATTAAAATTTGAAATGTGGTACCAAAAAATTGAAAATGGAAAAATCTTCATTTCTTATGTATTTGACATTTATACAAAGATTCCGGAGCAGTTTTTGTTTCGTCTATACCTTAAAAAATGGCTGAGTTATAGCATTTTGAATTTCTAGGGTGGCTGACATTTTGAAATGTCCTGAATTTTGTCACGCGATAAAAGGCGTATTTATGAACAGATTTGGATGCAACTTCGTTTATACATAGTACATACCAATGTCTCGACCGAGTTCGTTGGCCAGCTTCATACGCCATCTTGTTTAAAAATGGCGGCCATTTAAATTTTTAAGAAAAATTTAAATTTTAAATGTGGTACCAAAAAATTAAACATTGAAAAAATATTTTTTTCTTATGTGTTTGATTTTGATACAAAGATTCGGGAACAGTTTTTGTTTCGTCTATATCTTAAAAAATGGCTGAGTTATAGCATTTTGAATTTCTAGCGTGGCTGACATTTTGAAATGACCTGATTTTTGTCACGTGATAACAGGCGTATTTATGAACCGATTTGGATGTAACTTGGTGTGTACATAGTACATACTAATGTCTCGACCGAGTTCGTTGGCCAGCTTCATTCGCCATCTTGTTTCAAAAGGGTTGCCATTAAAAAAAATTAAATTTAAAATTTAAAATGAGGTATTAAAAAATTGGAAAATGAAAAAGATTTTTTTTATGTGTTTCGCCTTGATACAAAGATTCCGGAGCAGTTCTTGTTTCTGAAAATTTGTTCTTTTGTTTCTATCTTAAAAAATGGTTGAATTATAGCACTTTGAATTTCTAGCATGGCTAACATTTTGAAACGATCTTGTATTTGTCACGTATTCTCCTATTTCGATGTAAGAAGGCATGTGGATAGTATACATCAATATCTCGACCAAGTTCGCTGGCCAGCTTCATCAGCCATCTTGTTTCAAAATGGCGGCCATTAATTTAAAAAAAATTATATTTAAAGTGAAGTGCAAAAAAAATTAGAAATTGAAAAAGGTTTCTTTCTTAAGTATTTGACCTTGATATAAGGATTCAGGAGCATTTTTTGTTTGTCTTTATCTTAGAAAATGGCTCAGATATAGCAGTTTCAATTTCTAATGTGGGTAACATTTTGAAAAATCTGATTTTTTGCCTGCGACACCACTCGTATATATTAACCGATTCCGATGTGAGTGAGCATGTGCACAGCAATTACTAAGGTCTCGACCAAGTTCACTGGTTAGCCTCATCCACCATGTTGTCTTAAAATGGCAGGCACTTTAAGAAATCGCCGAATTTGGTAGCCAAATATAAGTTACTTTAAATAAAAGCAGCTTGGATAAAGCTGACTAATTTCGCAAAATTCTCATTCATAATGATTTAGTATTGATAAAAATTAGTATTGTATCTCCTATATTTTGTTTCCACTAAATTGAGCTTCGTGTGTTTGAATAATATAAGTTGGCTTTTTTAAAATAAGGAATATGAAAGCTACCTCTTCCTCCCGGCACTGGCCAGAAGGACTTTTTAAGTATTGTGTATATTAATATTGTATTTTGTTTTTATTTTTATTAGATAACTTTCTTATATATTTTGTGCATTCTCTGCAGAACTATGATTGAATGTTATGTTTTGATTCGTGATGTGTGTGGTTAAAATCTAAATCTAATTCTGTTCAATTAAAAATATGAAAGACCAGTTAGTTCGTAATTCTTTGAGTGAAATCTTTATTCTTTAAGTATACTTTATCCTCACCAATGCAAATTCGGCAGTTTCTTGTTTATTTAATTCATGCACTTCAAAAGTCGCCTGCTTGGAATAAAATTCTTCGATGAAGAAGTTTGAACGCCACTGGAGTCTGCATCAAGAAATCAAATGTACTGTTTTATTTTCAAATTTATTCTGTACAATAAAGAAAGAATCTACATTCTATTATTCTTAAAAATCTAACATATGGCAATATTAGTTTCTTTAAGGTAGATTTCAATAAGAAACAGTACATATTGCAGCCATTACCTTGGTGCGACTTTTCCAAATTCCTTCATAACTTCTCATTATATGACCCCAGGAACCCCAAACCACCCCCACCTGAAAAGTTCATATATATATATATATATATCTGTGTGTGTGTCTGTATGTACAGAATTTTGCTGCACGGTAAAAGTCGCAATTATGCACAGATCGTCTTCAAACACACCAAAAACATTGGGATTGCAAACTGGCAAAATCGGCCCAGGGGAATGGAAATAGCGAAGTGTTTTGTGAAAACAGAAAAAAAAACATAACTTTTTAATTATAATACACATCAACTCAGTTTAAAGTTCTTATTACTTCTAGAAAAAGGTCCAAAAATTTATGTATGACAGATTGTTTTGATAAAATTAAAAATCGGCTCACGGGGCGAAAACAAATAGGGTTTAGGGAGAAAAAAATTCACAATTTTGTCAAATCTCAGGATAGCAAATTCAATTAAATTTATTATAAATCTTCTTCATATTAACTACAGCTTTTATATTAACAAGTTTTTGACAGGACTAAATCTTACAACAAATGCAAATTAAAAATACATAATGGTTGAAGAAAAAATTATCGTATTAATATGATTCTTATAAAACTAGCTCTTACGGAAAAATGAAATTAAAATATCGTGAAAAGTAGCCAGATAATATTCTTTAAATGAGTTTATCTCTAATATTCATTTAGTTTTTGTTGATGAAATTAGTACTAATGTCAAAATCTATCTTCGGGCCCGTAGGCCGAGTCGGCAGGGGTTTTTTTCTCTCAAGAGATAGGAAGATCACGTGCAATGCAAGTGGAAATGCAGGTAGTTTAGCAATAATACATTTTAAAAAATGTTAGCTTAAAGCGCTATACATCGTTACTACGGCAAGCTTTTTCATGTAAGTGTAAAAGCATGTGGTTTAGTAATAACACAGAAGAAAATGTTAGCTTAAAGCGCGATACATCGTTACTAAGGCAAACATTTTCAAACAAACATTTTAAATATTTAAATTTGATAATAGCGACTATTACGAACTTACATTTTATGAGAAAAAATACTGGAAAGTATATGTGCACTTAATTTTTTTAATACAATAATTTCAGAATTACCTCAATAATTATTCCGTAGCTTATTGCCATATTAAGGTATCCGTATGCTTTTAAAATGCCAATTTCGATTAAAATTTTAATTCAAAAACTTACTGTTTTATAAAAAAAAAGAAAAATATGATGAACTTCATGATCCCGGATTTTAAACATTTATATTTCTTACAAACTTTAAAAAAGTAAGATGAGAGTTGTTTTTTTATTTTTTTGAAAAATGATTTTTTATTAAAATTGCCTTTGAAAAATCGTCATAAACACAATTATCACATATTTCAAATACCACAAAAATTTTAATTTATGCTTTAAATATATATTCAAAGGATGAAAACTGTTAGTATGCTAAATAATTATTAAGATGCAACTTGGCACAGTATAATATAAATTTAAAACAACGTTAAAAACGCCAGAATATGTAGACTTTAAGCAGACTAGTTTCAGTAGCATTTTGCGTACCGTCCTCAGTGCAAAGAATAACGGAATCCTGCTCAATTATGTAGGAGAAAAGCGGGTTCAAGTGAGAAGTTCGTTGACCAATTGGAAAACAGGAAATTTCGGATATCAGCCAATAGGAGAATAGGATGTTCAAACATGTGGCGCCCTCTCGTGTCTTGTAATGAGACTTCGTGAATTGCATTATTCGTTTTTCGAAATTCAAGAGCTAATTAATCTCTTATACATACTTGTTTCTCACAAACTACCTTTTCATTTCAAGGTAATTACTACAGACAATCTAAAGACTTAAACATGGGTTCCCTCCTGTCACCTAACCTCGCAGACATCTATATGCACTATTTTGAATGCTCACACTTTAATAAATTCTGTTTCCCATTATGGACTCGCTATGTTGATGAAACTTTTCCTTTAATTCACACCTCCCTTCACAATATTGATAATAGAGTTAATTTTATGAACTCAATCGATAGTAATATACAGTTCACTTATTAAACAGAAAATAACGGCTCTCTCCCGTTTCTGGATACTCTTGTCATTCGTAATGTAGACGGTTTCTCTACATCCGTCTATCGCAAAAGATTTGCAGCTTCTCTTTAATTGACACCTCCCTTCACAATATTGATAATAGAGTTAATTTTATGAACTCAATCGATAGTAATATGCAGTTCACTTATGAAACAGAAAATAACGGCTCTCTCCCGTTTCTGGATACTCTTGTCATTCGTACTGTAGACGGTTTCTCTACATCCGTCTATCGCAAAAGATTTGCAGCTTCTCTTTAATTTACACCCCCCTTCACAATATTAATAATAGAGTTAATTTTATGAACTCAATCGATAGTAATATACAGTTCACTTATGAAACAGAAAATAACGGCTGTCTCCCGTTTCTGGATACTCTTGTCATTGGTACTGTAGACGGTTTCTCTACATCCGTTTATCGCAAAAGATTTGCAGCTTCTCTTTAATTGACACCTCCCTTCACAATATTGATAATAGAGTTAATTTTATGAACTCAATCGATAGTAATATACAGTTCACTTATGAAACAGAAAATAACGGCTCTCTCCCGTTTCTGGATACTCTTGTCATTCGTACTGTAGACGGTTTCTCTACTTCCGTCTATCGCAAAAGATTTGCAGCTTCTCTACCCCCCCCCCCCCCCCCATGCTCGCTCTTGTCACCCTCCCAGAAAGAAAATGGCTGCCTTTTTTACTTTCATAAATCGTGCCATACATGTTTGTTCCGACTCTCACTCACTTAATAGTGAAATTCAATATCTTAAAGCCATTGCAATTGACAGAGGTTACAACCCTTCTGTTAATGATACCGATTTGTGTAAATTACAGCATCTTTGTTTATCTAACTCAAATCAGTCCTCTTCTCTTTCTATGATTAGCATTGTGTTACCCTTTTCTCCTAAATCCAGCTTTTCTATCGCCAAAATTCTAAGACAGCACGATTTCAGAATATTTTTTACCCCTACGAATAAAATTACCACCTCTAAACTCTACGATCCTATTGAGCTATCCAACTCATGGGTTATCTATAATATCAATTGCCAGTTCGGTCTTTCCTATATTGGACAGACCAAACAGGGTCTAAAATTCAGTATTAAAGAACACCAACAATATATTCAAATACAGGAAACCAATAGGGAATCAATTGCTAAACATTGCTGGGAGAAGAACCACCTTTTTTATTTCAATTCAGCTAAAATCATCTCTAAACCCACTTCTATATATAAACTTGACTTTCTTGAAGCATTTCATATCTATAAAAATTTTGACAATATTGTTAATTGTGAATTCGCTATCCCCCTTTATCAGATTGTTGGAAATATTACATAAAATCCTCTTTTTCTTAGTTACAACCAGCATTTTTCACACTTTTGGGTTACATTACCTATACTATTCTCCTATTGACTGATATCCGAATTTTTCTGCTTTCCTATCGGTCAATGAACTTTTCACTTGAATCCGCTTCTCTCCTATATAATTGAGCAGGTTTCCTTAGTCTTTGCACTGATTTTTCATTGATAGGGCTTGTCCTGCCTGGATGTTCATTATCCTCTTTTGCTAATTTGTAAATATTTCTTGTACATATTTCCTGTTATTTTATTTTTTATTTTATATTTATTTGAATTATTATATCTCTTTAACCATTATTACTTATTGTATTATTATATTATTTAATTGTATGGCGCCTTTAAATGGCCTTTGGTTTTTTTACTATTGGGGTTCCCCTTTTACACGTTTCTGACGTTATTTTACGATACTTCAGCTAAGACATGAATTTTTTTATGTTGCATTTCCCTACTAGAGGTGAGGAGTTACTCTCCAGGTATTCTGAACATTATCTCTTCCATGTCCACGTTTTTGCACTGAGGACGGTACGCTAAATGCTACCGTAACTAGTCTGTTTAAAGTCTATATATTCTGACGTTTTTAACGTTGTTTTAAATTTATATTATTGTTATGCTAATTTACTCAAATGTTTATCAGTTACGCAGTTTTAATTTGCGATTCACGTACGCATTTCAGAAACTGTTAACATTATTTGTCTTTTCATACCCTATCACTTTTATAATATTCATGTTATTGCAATAGAAATTACATATTTCATGTATAATGTTATTATATTTATTATGGATTTCATAATGTGAAAGTGCATTTAGTAGTTTAAAATTATTAACTATTTTTTAATAGTTTAAAATAATTAACTATTTTAAACAAAAAAAAATTATATAAAAGTTAAATTATTTATTTGCATGTTTTTGTCCCTTTTTTATGACATTTTTAAAAATAACTAGCAATTTTTTAATTTAAAATTTACAAAAATTCAAAAATATTTGTCCTGATTTGTCCCGAAGGTATGCAGATAGTTTAATAGCAGGCAATATTCGTTAGATTTCAATAAATGATGTATGCGTCAAATTCTAATAATTCTTAATTTTCGTCGTTTACTTAGCTATTATCAATTATTTAACCCTCTTTATCTCAAAATTAAAGAAAAATCGGACACGAAAGGTTTAAAAATATTGTGTTGATTAATAGTTGCAAATACTGATGTTATTTCTCTTTCATTGTAAATGGAGTGCATAAGTGTACAGTGAAAAGCCAAAAAAGCTGGTACAGACTTGCGTTTGCAAATAAAGGAGTCATGCAACAAATCAGCCGAAACAGGCCGCAGCGCTAATACACTGGCCTCCAAAAGTTAAAGAACAGGGACTGGATGCTTTTCGATTGTACACGGTTCATCGAATATCTACCAAAATTAATAGCGAATTATTCTTGAACTTCTGGGATATAAAGAACATATTTGATTTCATATATCTCGCTGATGATTTAGTCGGAAGAACAATTAGGGGGCTAATAATAAATTTAATAATAAAATGATATTTGCGATCACTTATATAACAGAAAATGTTGAAAATGGTTTGTTACTGTGTTAAATGACTATTTGGGTCCTGTTCAACGTTTGTGTGCAGTTGTATAAGCTAATAGCACTCATATTCGTTAAGATATTACTGTGTCTATGAAAAATTCAAAAGTTTCTTGTTTATAGCATACAGAGTTTTCAACCAAATTCAACACAACTTTCCGAAAGCCTGACAAAGAACAGTAGCAACATTATGCTGCAATTAAAACATGAATATATTGAATATTTGATGGGATATGGGCATTTGTATGAAATTAATTTTAACTGCACATGTGTGTAAGATTCTAAAAGTTTTATTTTATAATTTGGTAAATGGTGTTTATGGCAATAAACACCATTATGGTTACCATGGTTATAAAAAGTCCAGTCAAATATCGCAAAAATTCACAAAGATAGGGGTGTTATAGTGAGTTGCTTTCTAAAAATAGCTTTATTATCGTTATATAGTCATTTAACACAGTGACAAACCATTTTCAACATTCACTGTTACATAAGAGATGACAAAGATTATTTTATTATTAAATTTATTATTTACCCCTTATTGCCCTCTCGCCTAAATCTTCACAGAGAAATCCCCGAAGTTCAAGAACAATTCGCAAATAATTTTGGTACATATTCGACCGTGAACGATCGAATGCATCCACACCTTGTTCCTTAACTTTTGGAGGTCAGTATATAAGGCAACAGGTGTTTAGCGAAGCTGTTCGATCGGCTTCTGCTGCTGCAATGGTAGATCATTATTATTAAAGTGTCATTGAACGTGGCGTTAAATCGACGATCGAAAGATTGGCCATTGGATCTCCGAGGTACCGATGCAATTTGGATTTTCGTGGAAGACGATTTCACGAATACCTCGAAAAATATCAGGTATTTCGTAAAACATAAAATATCTGACAATATCTGACAGAAGGGCAGCCGCAAAAAAGTCTTGAAAGAACGGGACCGTCGACGACTGACGAGAATCATTAGATATTAACGTGCAACACTTCTTCAAATTGCTGCGGATTTCAATTCTGGGGCATAAACAATTGCCAGGGTACGAACTGTTTAAACGACCGTAATTGATATGGGCTTTCGTAGGCGCAAGCCCAATCGTGAACCTTTGTTGACTGCACGGTACAAAGCTTTACGTCTGGGTCCACCAACACCTGCATTGGACAACATTGGCGGCTGGAAATATGTTCCCTGACAGACGAGTCTCGTTTTTTAATTGTATCGGATGGATGGACTTGTATGGGTATGGAAAAACCCTCATGAATCCATGCACTCTACATGTCAACAGGGAATTATTAAAGCTGCATGAGCCTCTGTGATGGCATTGGGCTTCTGCAGTTAGCGTGATACGGAAACCCTGATACGTCTAAAGACAACTCTCACGGGTGACGAGTACATACACTATATGGCCAAAGTTGACCGGTCACTTGTGATTTTTGACGTTTTGTTAAATATCTAGAAAAATACATGAGGAATTAACCTGAAACCGCAGGGGTGTAAACAGTATAGTATAGGTCATATATTTCCGCGAAGATTTTTTCCCCGAAACTCCATAGGGGCCTTCAACAAATTGAAAAAGAACGAATATCTTTTGGACAACCCTGTAAAAACTAATTCACCAAAAGCGTTTAAACTCACGATTATTAATAAATGGCTTATTGTAATATACTGTGTTCATTTTTATGAGGATATCATGTATACTCGTAGAGAAATTAAGGTTTTTATAAAAACAGTCCCAAAATTCGCCAAGTTTTTTGCTTATAATTTGCAGAGTTCTTAATATATAAAAAGTTCTTTTCAGAAAATATGACGAACAGCATTGTACACATACCTGCAGTCAGAATTAAAAAATAATAAAGATTGGATGAAAAATGTGCATGTTTACCAACAAATGTCTCACTGCGCATGCGCGAATGCAATCAAAATATAATGTACATAATGTGTTAGCTAAATGTAAAGAGCAACTTTTGTAAAATGCACAAAAACATAGTTTGAAAAGTCTGATAATAATCGTTTATAGAATAAGCTCAAAATCCGTTGTTCCCAAAATGAAGCAAATACATGAGGGGTTGTATGCATATATCCATTGATTAGTGCTAATTTAGCATACACAATATTGCACGATTGTATTTGGATACAATCTATCTATACATCGTTTTTTACCAAACGAAAAACTAACAGAAAAGTTCCTTTTTTAAAGATTGCACATTAGTTAAAACGAGCGAATAAATCAAATTGTTCTTTAAAATGCCTCTCCAATTAAGAGACATTTCTTTAGCTGATTGAATAAAAGGAAAGAGTAAATGAGATTTTATGAAGCGTAATTTGTATAGTCAAGCACTTTTCTTTAATGCATTTATTCTATTTTTCGATTTAGAATACTATGTTTTAAATGACAAATATATTTTTATCAGTTTAAAATTTAAAACTGCGATCTATACAAATATGTTCAAAAACATACGTATCGCGACGAACGTGTGTTGTTAGTGTGCCTCAAGTGAATCGTGACATTATGAAATTGTTTCCCGTTCCTTCGAATCCATTTTTAGGGTTTCGTACTTAAAAAGTAAAATCGGAACCCTTATAAGACCCCTCCAGTGTCTGCCTATCTGTCACAGCGATTTACTCGTAAACTATGGAGCATGGAAAGTTCAAATTGAGCGAAGTAATAAAAACTATTGACATAAATATTTACAAATTATTATACATTCCCAAATATAGTTAGGAAAAACGTAGAGGGGCTAATTATGTTACTGGAAAAAAATCTTTTCTTTGTATATCATGTGAGGTATACCGTGAAAGCTTTCGTAACGCTGAACTCAAAAATACATTTCTTTTAATTTTAGGTATTATATTTTCAAAGATATCATCGAAAATGTAGCGCAAAATTTTGCCCCCCCCCCCTCCATCTAATTACGAATCTACTGAAACTAAAATTATAAAAAAAATAGAGGTAGTAGACGTTAATTTAAACCTTGCAAAAAAATTATAGAGATTATCCTAGGTCACATAGTTTTTGAGAAAAGCACATTTTTTCGTTACACATAAATTTCGATTTACGGGCATTCAGCAAAAGTGTTGAGCAGCGCTGGAGGTACCTATTGTAGCAGAACTGTAAAAGCATTGTCGATAATAATTTACCCAAAAATTCGTCGATAATAAATTCGCCGAGATATTAACCCTTAAAAACATGGACTGTTTGGACATACATAATGACAGGGGTGGCGTCTGTGTGTACCATTGGCTTTTAAAGCCGATAAAACAACTTTTAATGATATATTTGTGTAATGCAATGCCCAGTACCAGTATAAAAGCAATTAAGGTCAAATTGATAAAAACAGACTAATTTAATTAGAACTAATGACATATATACTATGGGAATCGCTACTAAATTGCATTAAGGGGATCTTTCAATACTTCTCCAGCGTCTTTAAAAGCTAATTAAAAACCAATATATAAAAAAGAGGCACGGAACAAGGCGGTTTTGCAGCTTTGCGAATTCCTTTAGAAGCGTGCTTAGCACAATGGCAAATTTAATCTTTGAATAATGGTTTTGCTTTAGCTATATTAAAAAAAACAATATATTATAACTACGCTGAATTTAGTTTTATGAAATGCCAAATGAAGTGCACTACTTTTATTGTCAGTACCGAATTAAGTTCATCATAAGCAGATTAGTATAATATAAAAAAATATATTTATACAGAATAGGAATAATTAATATTACTTAGACTTAAAATCTCTTTGAACTTTTATGCATACCCTTTCATTCTGCACCCAACTCTGCGTTGTATAGTTTTTTACAAAGCCTTATTATTCTTTTAGCAACGATTTGTTTTTAATAATGCAGTTAATCATTCATATATTAACTGTACGGAACTCTCTGAGCGGGAGTAGTACTCGCACTTGATTGTTTATTTTAATTAGTGATGAAAAATAAGGGAGCAGTGAGTGATTTTATCGATGGCGTCAGCCAAAACAACTTACCCAGGCAGACAAAAATATATTTAGATGTAAAATGGAAAGGTCCTACCTGTATTCTCTGTAAGTAGCTGGATCTATTCCTTGCTTTTTATCTGAAAGAAATAAGCTTTATTGAAGTATATGAACGGAAATCCTGCAATTCCGTTTTGTGCGTGTACTCTTCAGAAAACACGGGATCTTGAAGAATCACAATTTTATTCTGGACTACTATGAGAAAATAGGAGAAGAAACACGGTTAATTAATATATGAGTGACATAGATAAATTTAGACAGTTCAAACTGTCTATAAGACGTTGTTATGTGACATTTTTACGTAGGAGCTGTCGCTTCCTTCGAAGAACAATAGACGACGTCGAACACCACAAGCGTGTTGTTATTGCATTGAGATTTTAAAGCAGACTAACAAAATCTGGGGTCCCGAAAACTGTTCAAAGGGTTGAGACAGAAAATAGTACATAAGTTAGCAGTTTTCATTGTTAAATGAAGCTTCAGAGTTTAATTGCGTAACGTCACTGCATGGTGTGGCCATCTGTGAGCGTCGAGATGAAATAAGTTCCGGATTGATAAAAACTTGTGGTGCTTCCATCTGCCGGGAGTTCGTGTTAACAGTTCACTTACACACGGTATCTGTCACTTGTTCACAGGCGTGTATTATGTAGCATACCATTTATTCACAAGCTTTTTCGGAGTATAGTGTATAGTGTAGCATATTTTAATCACAAACATTAATTATTGAGTATTGTGTATGTAGTTGCATGTTTATAAACGTTTTCTGGAATAAATAAATACTAATTACACAGGTTCTTCACGTAAAAATAGTCCTATTAAGAAAGAATTTTAACATGCCTCCTTTTTACGTGATGAATCTATCCCATAGTTAGTTGCATTTCTTTTCTTAGAAACTCAAATTGAGTTTTTGGAAGTGGCTTGGTGAGGATATCTGCAAGCATTTGCTTGGTTGGGCAATAAACAATTTTAATTATGCCACTTTCGTATTGGTGTCTTATATGATGATATTTCACCTCAATGTGTTTAGTCTTGGTCTGTGCTTTTTCATTCTTATTGAGTTTTATGGCGGACAAGTTGTCCTCGTAGATTTCTATTGGTAATTGTTGAGGTAATTCGAGATCGCTAAGTAGGTTTAATAACAAGTTGATCTCTTGTGTAGCGGTTGACGCCGCAATGTATTCGGCTTCAGTTGATGATAATGCTACGCTGGATTGTTTCCTAGAAAGCCACGTTAGTGGGTTATTCCCTAATTTAAATAGGTTGCCTGTGGTAGACTTCCTGTCTACCCTGTCATTCGCCCAATCGGCGTCACTGTATACTTTGAGGATCGGTGGCTTCGACTTGTCAATAACGAATTTCATTTTTCTAGTAGTCATCAGGTATCTGATCAGTTTTTCTATGGCTTCCCAATCAACTTGTCTTGGCGACTCATTCCTCCTCCCCAAGAGGTTAACTATCGCCGCGATGTCGGGTCTTGTTAGTGTCGCGATGTATAATAATCCGCCTATTGCTTGTCTGTACCTTGTGTTATTTTCCATTAGTTTTCCCTCTGGATCCAAATTAAAATAATTAGTGCACATCGGCGTGTAGGTGGGTTTGCTAAGGGTTAAGTTGAACTTTTCGGCTATTTCTATTATTTTGTGCTCCTGATCGAGTTGTAAATTACCGTTTTCTGTTTTTGTTATATTAATCCCTAAATACTGTGTTACATGTCCCAAGTTTTTAATTTCATATTCCCTCGATAATTGAGTATAAATCTCGTGCGTATCTCCTTTATTACCTGCTACGAGAATATCGTCCACGTAGACGATAACATATGCGATTTACCCGTTTTTGATTCTCTTAAACAGACATTGGTCCGATTCGCGTTCTGTGAAATTTAAGTTCCGTAGGGATTGGTTAATCTTTAAATTCCACGCCCTATCGGCTTGTTTGAGGCCATAAATGGCTTTATTCAATTTACACACCTTTTCTTCCTCCCCTTTCTTTAAATACCCTTCCGGTTGATACATATAGACTTCCTCCTCAAGCGTGCCGTGTAGGAAGGCGGTTTTGACGTCAAGGTGCGTCACGTCTAAATTTTTGTAAACGGCTGCATTTAAAAATGCTCTCAATGTGATATGTGATACGACGGGTGCATAAGTTTCGTCGTAATCACATCCATATTTTTGTGAGTACCCCTTGGCCACTAACCTGGCCTTATACCTTTCTACAGTTCCATCGGCCCCTCTTTTAGCCTTAAAGGTCCACCTTGACCCTATGACGCGCTTTTCCGGTATAGCTTTGATTAATTTCCACGTTTTGTTTTGATGTAGCAAATTCATTTCTTCATTTGTCGCTTCCAACCACTTATTTTTTATTTCCGTGTCCTCAATGTTTTGTAATTCGGTCCACGATTTAGGTTCCTCAATTTTACACAAATTTACAGTTATTCCAAAACGATTCGGAGGTACGCCCCTCTTTTGCCTATGTGACCTTCTCGGTTCGGGATTATTTTCCACCGTGGTTTCAATTTGATCTTCCTTATCATTCGTTAAGTCAATTTTGATGTTTTCCGCCGGTGTTGGAGCGTCAGTTTTGTTTTCTTCAATATCATTAACTTCCTCACATTTAGTACCCTCTTCAATAAATTTTACGGTTCTTGAAATTATTATGTTGTTATTCCCCGTATGAATTCTGTATCCTTTGCTTCGAAAATCATATCCCATCATGACCCCCTCAATTGCCTTTTCGTCAAATTTAGTTCTTTTTGATTTATCTACGTAGGCAAATGCCTTACAAACAAAAGTCTTAATGTTTGATAGGTCGGGCTTCCTATTATTCCACAATTCGTATGGTGAGGCGTGATTTTCATTTGCGTCCGTCGGCAGTCGGTTGGTTAAATATGTGGCTGTCATCACCGCTTCCCCCCAGAAATGCTTAGGCAATTTTGCATCTGACAGCATAGTACGTGCCATTTCAACGATTGTTCTGTTCTTTCTCTCACAAACCCCGTTTTGGGGGCTACTGTACGGGACACTCAACTGTCTTTCTATGCCGTTTTCGGCTAAGTAGTTTTCGAAACTCTCCCCAAGATATTCTTTGGCGTTATCTGACCTTATAGCTTTTATTACCTTCCCGAATTTATTTTTATTCAGGGCTACGTACTGCTTTAATTTCTCTACCGCTTCAGATTTATGTGCTAATAGATACGTCATAGTGAACCGACTGTAGTCGTCCGTAAAAGTTATGAAATAACGCTTTCCTCATGGAGTTTGAGTCTCCATAGGTGCACATAAATCGGAATGTGCAAGTGAACATATTTCTTTGCTTCTATTTTTAGCTAATTTAGGGTAGGGCAAAACCGAAAGTTTCCCCTCAATACACTTAGTACAATATGTCTCATGCTTGCAGTTGTTTATGACTATTCCCTCAGCCAATTTATGATTTACGAGATATTTAATCGCGTCAAAATTTTTGTGGCCCAGTCTCCGGTGTCATTTGTATATACAGTTATCACTATTACATGAGGTTTGTGTACTTAAGGTGTAACCGTAGTCATCTCTGGTATTTATTTCGTAGAGGTTGTTGTTCAGTTTAGCAGTTAAGATAGTGGCGTTATCTTTAACAAAAAAACATGTTTCTTTCTCGAAAATTACTTTTATATCATTATCTGTTGCCTTTTTTACTGATAAAAGGTTACTCTTTAATTCCGGACAATACAGCACGTACTTAAGTGTTATACTATTTTTCAGATCTGTGTTTAGCGTTACTTCACCCAAACCTATAGAATTTAATCTTTTCCCGTTAGCTATTGTGATGTTACCAAAATTACCTGGTGTAAATGTTGTGAAGTGCTCTTTTGTGGATGTTACATGTCTTGTACAGCCCGAATCAATGATATATGTGTTAGGGTTTCTTGTATGTGCTTCGTTAACTAGTGTGAATTCATTTTCAATTTTATGTTCAACTGGGGGAAGAGGAACATTTGAGTCGTTTTTCTCACTAGATGTATTTATTTTGCTGTTAAAGCAAAAATTAGATGAGTGATCTTTATTTTTGGGTTGATCTTTGTAGTTGGCGGTGTTGGATCTGTAACTACCGCTATTGTTGTAGTTGGTGTTTCTGTTGTATTCGTTTCTATAATTAATCTTTTGCGAATTATATTTTTCTTTGTTTTTTAATTGAAAACACTCATTTCTATAATGACCAGACCGGGAACAGAAACTGCAAAATTTTTTGTTTTTATAGTTTTTGTTTATTGCTTTATATGCCGTATCGACGGGGTGTGAGCTGGCGTTTCTACTCTCAATGTTGTACGCTGTTTGTTTCGTATGAGAACCGTTGATTTTGTTTTCTAAGCGATGAGAAAACTCATCAATTAACTTATTTTTAACGAATTCCAATTTGAGATCGTCTTCCTCTCGGGATTCAAGGGCAGTACTTAATGTTGCATATGATGGAGGCAGCGAGCATAGCAAAATAGCAACAATATGTGACTCGCTTATCTCTTCGCCGATTCCTGACAGTTTTTGTCTAATAATTAAAATGTTATTTATATGCTCTATAATATTTCCCCCTTCATGCAATTTCTGGGAATAAAGTTTCCTAAGTAAAAAAAGTTTCGACGATAAGTTTGCCCGCTGGTGTATGGACTTGAGCTTATCCCAAATCTCTTTGGGGGTTTGAAGATTCCTAACATTAACTATTTGACTGTCATCAATACAAAGGTTTATAATGGCTTTGGCCGTAGTGCTATTTTTCGTGTATGCCGCGTCTGGTGTAGCGGGTGGGGCCTCTAAACAATATTTAAAGAGGTCGTCTTTAATGAGCATGTTCTCTAAACTGAACGACCAATTTAAATAATTGGTATCATTAAGTTTTTCTATGCACGCTAAATCTTTATGGACTGCCATAATGTTATTTATATATGATATCAATATACAGTTAAAAATTATTTCTGATATTCAATTTGTTATGATACAATATAAATGTTTCACTTTCATATATGTGCATATTAATATATCATTCATCAATATTCATGAAAAAACTATATGTTTTTGTTTTATCAACATTCATAAAAAAAAACTATTTTTTTTCTTCTGTATGTCATAAAATTATATAGAATGCTCTTTTTATATCATTAAATAATATATATATTCATTTTTCATTTTCTGGGTTTTATATTTATATTTCACATCTCACGTCCCTTAATTTATGCCTCAGTCTCTCATAATCTGATGAAAAATAAGGGAGCAGTGAGTGATTTTATCGATGGCGTCAGCCAAAACAACTTACCCAGGCAGACAAAAATATATTTAGATGTAAAATGGAAAGGTCCTACCTGTATTCTCTGTAAGTAGCTGGATCTATTCCTTGCTTTTTATCTGAAAGAAATAAGCTTTATTGAAGTATATGAACGGAAATCCTGCAATTCCGTTTTGTGCGTGTACTCTTCAGAAAACACGGGATCTTGAAGAATCACAATTTTATTCTGGACTACTATGAGAAAATAGGAGAAGAAACACGGTTAATTAATATATGAGTGACATAGATAAATTTAGACAGTTCAAACTGTCTATAAGACGTTGTTATGTGACATTTTTACGTAGGAGCTGTCGCTTCCTTCGAAGAACAATAGTCGACGTCGAATACCACAAGCGTGTTGTTATTGCATTGAGATTTTAAAGCAGATTAACAAAATCTGGATTCCCGAAAACTGTTCAAAGGGTTGAGACAGAAAATAGTACATAAGTCAGCAGTTTTCATTGTTAAATGAAGCTTCAGAGTTTAATTGCGTAACGTCACTGCATGGTGTGGCCATCTGTGAGCGTCGAGATGAAATAAGTTCCGGATTGATGAAAACTTGTGGTGCTTCCATCTGCCGGGAGTTCGTGTTAACAGTTCACTTACACACGGTATCTGTCACTTGTTCACAGGCGTGTATTATGTAGCATACCATTTATTCACAAGCTTTTTCGGAGTATAGTGTATAGTGTAGCATATTTTAATCACAAACATTAATTATTGAGTATTGTGTATGTAGTTGCATGTTTATAAACGTTTTCTGGAATAAATAAATACTAATTACACAGGTTCTTCACGTAAAACTAGTCCTATTAAGAAAGAATTTTAACAGGGAGTAGGAAGTGTATTTTTTAGGGATTGTCCTTCGTATGCCTCTTTTAATTGCGAAATGGTCTAAGATAAAAACTTTGAAATCAGTATACAATTTTTTATTAAACTGTTTATATGTTTGGACTCTATTCGAGTCATTGCGAAAACAAATAACAATATTTTAAATTTACACGATCTATGGTTAATGATTTGAAACGACATCTTTCAGTATTTTAGTAATCTTTCAGATTACGTACACAAGGACCTCTAGTTTCTTCATTAAAATAGCTAACATAATACAAATTTGCTAATTTTCTGGCAAATGTTTCAAAAAATCGCAAATCCTTAATTTCAAAACCTACTAATACCTCTTTTCTAAATTACAATGCACATTAAAATGTAAAAAGTATTCAAAGAAGAGATTAATTGAATGTGTCTAGTCTTGAAGAAAAAAGAAAATTATTTTTTTAAATATTCAACGTCACGACTGTATGAGCTAAAATAAACATTAATGCTTATTCTTTGCGCTATTAACGTGAACTACATATAAATAAAGGAGATTAATATACAATTAATGTAAAGTTACGTTTCTTTTTACGCTTCTTTTTTGTGTGTAATTTTGTCATTGTACTACGCTTTTATCCTACATTTTTAAAATTTAAACTAGCGTTATTGATTGAAAGCACAGAGTTATAGTTAACTTGGAGTATATGAAAGAGATTTATGTAGGAAACAAATTCTTTCGTTTTAACCAAAACGCTAAAACTTACTGTAAATCAATAGTAAATCAATACAATGAATAAATTTACTATATATTAAATATTATTACTACTACTATATATTACTAATTAACTATTGTATTATTGATGTTATTGTTTGAAAGCACAGAGTTAACTTGGAGTATATGAAAGAGATTTATGTAGGAAAAAAATTCTTTCGTTTTAACCAAAACGATAAAACTTACTGTAAATCAGTAGTAAATCAATACAATGAATAAATTTACTATATATTAACTATTATTACTACTACTATACATTACAAATTAACTATTGTATGTTAATATAATATTCGTTGTTTAACATTTAATAAATAATTTTAACGTTAATCATAAAAATAACACAGTTAGTAAAATATCAGCGTTCATCTTAAAGATTCTTAAAAATAATCAAATTTTTAGAAAACACAAAATCAGACAGCATTTTATATAAACTATTTCACTTGAATTTGTGTCTTTGACACATTAATATTTCACTTTAGTGATAAAACGAAAAAAAATTATAATTTTGTATAGTTAAAGAAAAAATTCCCATCTCCTTTAATAAAAAGACTATGAAAAAGTCATTATATCTGTCATTCTACTTCACAATTTAGAATGTCCATTTTACATCTCATAAGGGATAAAAAGAGATCAAAATAATTTTAAAAATATTTCCTTTCTCTGTACTGTAGCTTATATTTTCTTTCCTTAGAATGCTCACGCATATATAATCCACCAACAACATGAAGTCCAATGATAAAATAAGCTAACGCCGTGCTTTGTTTATTTTTATGTTCTTTCTCTACACATGTTTCTTCTATTATTCAAAGTTGTGTCTCGGGGAAATTGTTTTTCTTCTACAATACGCATAAAATATTCAACTATAGATAAACAAATGCAGGGACAAGGGACACGAAAATTGTTAAATATTTAAAGCTGTATGCTTGAGAGTAGCAATTGAATCTATGAAGAACAACATTCTTTTTTATCACCATGTACTTGGATATATCAATAAACATGACTTAAATGACAGACAACTCATCAGCTTTGTTTATTTTTATTTACTGTAGTCGGCAATGCATTTTGTCCTTTAAAAATATCTTGTATAATTAAATACATTCACATCACTGGATGAGTGGATTTGGCACGACATTTAACATCTATGAGTTGGAATCCGTCGACTTTCGATGAAAAAAATGTTTAAAATATAATTGTTAGATTGATTTCTAATAAACAACAACAAAAAAAGGTAGTACAATAATATAATAAAAAATCCATTTTATATTGGTTAGTGTAAGTCTTGAAAGAAATATTATATGATCTATGTTTACCAAAATGCTATTTCCACGAACTTTAACTGTTTAAATTATTGGCAAAATACATGTAATCAATATAAGTTACTATAATGCTGTTTTCAACTGAGGCTCCTATGCTTGGTACTACGGAAGGAAAACATCGGCAAAAATGATTTCCCTTTAACCCTTTCAGGGACAAAGTACTTCTAGTACAAAAATATTAAAATGATTGATTGTCACCAGGTTTTACAGAAAATATTATATGAAAATTAGTAAAAGCTTATCTTCAAGTACACTAAATAAAATAATATTTAGTTTTAAAATTCTGGTGCCAATGTGACATTTAAGAATTAAAATTAAATGATATATATAATATACAGGTGCCCTTTAAGGGGTTAAAACAATCCTAGAATCCCCCCCCCCCTGCGTGACATCTAAACCTAACATCAATCTCATTATCACCGAGTAAAAATTTAGGAAATTTATGTCTTATAGATATATTCGGGGTAAAATATTTTGCTTTACAAAAAAAAAAAAAAAAAAAAAAAAAAAAAGGATTGTTCTCTTTAAATGTGGCGTCATTTTTACTCACTGAAGTATTTTGTCAAATGTCTGAAACTCAGTATCAGCGGAATGGAAAAATATTGAAAAGTAACAGCTTTATGAGATAAATGCGTGTTCTGTTCAAACTTTTGAAAAACGTTATTTTTAATTGTAAGGAGAAAATGGCATCAATAAGGTAAATAAGCCAATTTTTTTTTTCTCTGCAACAGTGGAAGTAATGCGATTGCCAACATTTAGAAGAAATTTCATAAAAAAAACTTTTAAATATAAATTTAAAACATAACATTTTTAAACATATATATATATACATGCATACATATATACATACATTTATAAACATAAACATTTTTATAAATGGGAATATTTAGAAAAAGAGATAGTGTGGGAACATCTACAAATGAATAGCTTTCATTTAAAATATAGTTTATAAAATTGGTTCAGTAGAAAATTCAAGCCAGGTGGCTAAAAAAAGAGCTTTGTTTTTTAAATATATAGATTGGTTCTGTAGAAAATTGAAGCCAGATGTCTAAAAAAAAAGAGCCTTTTTCATAATATAGATTATTTCGTTTCTCTCTGGAACAATGAAAGTAATGATTGCCAGAATTTTGAATAAATTTCATGAAAAACTTTAAACTAAATTTGAAATATAAAAATGTGAATATTTAGAAAGATAGCTAGTGTGGGAATATCTACAAATGGATAACTTACATTAAAAAATAATCAGCAAAATTGGTTCAGTAGAAAGTCCAGACCAGATGACTAAAAAAAGAGCCTTGTTTTAAAAATATATAGATTATGTGTTGCATGATGTTAATGACAATATATCCATTGTAGAAATAATTTATATGTATCAGAAGTAAGTTTACAAATATGGGTTGCGAGGAGACAAAGCGAACCCACTCGCGTCTACTATTCTATCACTTAATTTTTCTAATAAATAAAGACATTTTTGAGCAAATACATGTGTGGTATCAAAAAGTGCAGTTAATTTATTTGAGAATATAGAAATAGAAAGAGAGATTACCAGTTACAGTATACAAGTGTATGAATGCAAGTGGCAATAAACAGTAATCTCAATAAAGTATTTTATAAATGAATTTTAAATAAGTTTGTGGTTGAAGTTATTCGGTTATTCTGAAACTAAACAGACTTTTTGAGAAATTTTAACCAAATAGTTAACTTCTAATAGTTAATCTATCTGCAATATTTTTAAGGAATGTTTTAAGATAAATTACTTTCAAAGTTAAAAAAATTCAAAAGTACAGTAGTATGATTACATTCAGGTAATTGTACAGTTTTAATAACAAAACAATATAGATTTTTTATTTTCAAAAATCAGAATAAATTGAAATTGAACAGTATCTTTGATTTCGAATACGTCCCTTCATTCCTCGCCGAATACCAAACTTGCTTCCATAGAATGCGGTAGGAATCGGTGAAATAAATCGTTGAATACACCTATAAACTATTTGAAGATTCTCGATCTGCATGTAGATTTATAATATTTAAATAATCAATAATTTTGACTATGGATAAATACGATTATACTGGTTTCTTTGATATTTAATAGAATACGATTTAGATTTTCAACACATACTTCAGATTTCAGAATCATAACAGAATAAAATTTGACTGCTGTCCCGCAGAGAATAATAATACAGAATCAAATAAAAATTATATAATAAAGAAAAAATGTAATGATTATTATGCATGTGTACAGGAAAAAATAATACGATTTTAGAAATTAAAAACGAATTAAAATAATATGAATTACAGCTCATTAATGTCTATTTAAAAGGCGGTCAATTGCTTTCATCAGAATGAATTACCGTGGTACTATAGTGCAGCCATCTGCTGCGAAATGAGTTTACTAAATAGCCTGTCAGAAGAATGATACATTATTGAAGCACATTAGCAAATGTTTAAGTTCGTTAAATTAATTGTAAAAATGGGGTAATAATTTCTTCTGCAGAAAAATCATCTAACAATTAATTTTCAATAGAAGCAGTAGTATTTAGCCCTTTATCGGGCCATGGTAATATAGTTACCGCTTGGAGCTTTGTTGTGAGGAGGTAGTAGACGTGAAGCTCTGATATTCTGATTTTTTGCGGGATGCAGCACGACGGAGGAGTAAAGTTCTTGTTAGAATAGACTTTTTCGTGGTGTTGTTGTTCTACAAAGAGAGTGGTAATGATTTTAGTTTTAAAATGGCGTCTGAGGCTAGTACCCAGACAATAAGTGATATTATACAAAGTATAGTGGATCATACTGCCTATCCGAACTTTTCGAAGGAATTTCAAGGACTGAGTTCCCATTATGAAGAAAAAGTTAAACAATGTATGCTTGAATTCTTCGCCTATCTTGATGACTACATCCACTCAACCAGGAGTAAAATGGATTACGCAACATCGTCTTCTGACCATCAGGAGGTGAGTGTTGTTTGCCAAGAGGCTTTTTCTTTAATTAGGGAGCATACAATAACTCAACAATAACTTACTTATTTCAACTTATTTTGGTTTTTTTTTGTTTTTCAAAGTATAGATGTTCGGCAAATAAAATTTTATTAGGATTTGGTCTTAACGACTTTACTCTAGCAAAAAAAGGTACGAAACGTACAACTCACAACTCCCCTTACAAAACAAATATTCTAACCTAGCTAAGGATACCTTAGATACCCAAATGGTTGAAAATGATCCGACGACCACTGACGTTGCCGATAACGCGTCGGGAAGTTCCAAAAGCAGGATAAATCCGTTCTATATGGAATTGGAAGGTAATTGGACAATTTTGGCCAAACAAATAGCTGATATAAATCAGGAAAAACCTAACATTGCACTTAAGGGTGAGCGCCTGATGGTGCTTGATGATAATGACTTGATGAAAAATGATAATGACTTCCGGAAAACCCAAAGTTTTCTCGACCAACACGCCAAAAAATATACAACCTTGCACCCAAAGGACCAGCGTCCAAAGAAAAATTGTATTGGAGGATTACCGTGTTATAAAGAGAATAGTGTTATTGTAGATAGTCTTAAAGAATACGGTTATACAGTTACTAGGGCTGTCATGCTCAAAAACAGAAAAACGGGCAATCCTATGCTGCTATATATGGTTAATGTACTCCCAACTAAAAACTTTGAAGAAATTTATAAGATTAAGGAAATCTCGTACATATCAGTTACTATTGAGGCTTTCAAGAGTCATAATCAGGTAAAACAATGCTGTCTCTGTCAGGGCTATGGTCACGCCAGCGATGTCTGTAGGTTTACTGAAAAATTCTGCAAATGCAGTGAACAACATCTTACCCCTAACTGCACTCATAAAGTACGCATAACGCCTAAGTGTGCGAACTGCGGTCTGCCGCGTCCAGCCACGTACGCGGTTGCATTAAAAACCCCTACAGGAGGGAAAATAACAATCGGAACAATAAAAATAAAGGCAACTCAGCTAGATATACTGATAGGAAGGTTTCTCAGCAAGCCCAACAACTGGCAGAAGTCTTCAAACATTTCAATTATACTAAAACCAAATCGCAGGATAAAACTAATTCGGAATCAAATGATTCTGCTTCTAATAATGTTGAATCCCCAGATGAGGATGCTTCTTCTTCACAATCTTCTGAAAATACTAACTCTGCTAATTCTGAAAAAACTAAAACTACTCCATCCCAGTCAACCAAAATTCCTCCCAGCTACAGTAATAATATACAGGAAATATTTAGTACTTTCCAAGACATAAAAGAAATTTTGCAAATATCCAAATTCATTAAATGTATAAAAAATATTTCTATTCTAGCAAAAAAATATAACAATCCTATGGAAAAAATTATTGTTTTTATTCAAGAGTTCGACAAATTAGCTAATGATTTCTCCTCCCCAACCATATCTAGTCTTCATCTTAAATCTCTTATTGTGTTATCCTGGAACTTTTCTACTTTAAATAATAAAGTTGACGAGCTTCGTGCTTTTGTCTCTAACCACCCTAATATTGATATAATTCTTCTTCAAGAGGTGCACGAACCTAATAAAAGTATCAAAATTTCTGGTGATAAGCTCTACCATACACCGTCCTGGATCCGTTCAGGGCGGAACTGCCATATACATCAAACACCACATACCACACTATCCTACCCAACAAACTACATACACAGGTCTTGACTATACGGGAATTGTTGTACAATTGCCACGAGTTAATATTAATTTTGTTTCTTTATACGCTAGGCACTCACCTTTATTCCCAGTCAATGACCTAACGCAACTTTTCTCACAAAATACGCACTGTTTCATCGCAGGTGATTATAATGCGCACAACCAGCGATAGAACTGTCATTCAACCACCCGTCGTGGCAGTGCACTACACAACCTAATCACTCACCTAGGACTTAGTTTACATGCATCCAACACCTCAACACGTAATGGGCTTGGTAGAGGTCGCCCCTCCATTATTGACTTTGCAATTTCTAAAAACTTGGTTTTTCCTATTAGTTCAACAGTTATTAATGATTTAAGTTCTGATCACCTTCCTGTTGTTTTTAAAATTGATTGTGTTGACCCTCTCCACCCCCCCCCCCTTCTTTGGCTGTGGATTGGAGTAAATTTTAAACTATTCTCTCCAACTCTGATCTAACTTTCCCTAATATTACTAACACTGATGAAATTGATAATGCTGTTGATAACTTTCAAAATATTATTATTAATGCTCAAAAACAAGCTACTTATCAATATACTAAAAATAATAACCCTTTTACTCTGCCTAACTATATCCATAATGTATGTAAGCAACGTAATGACATCCGACGGCTGTATCAAAATACTAGGGATCCTACTTTAAAGCCCATGATTAGTAGGCTTAATAATAAAATTAAAAACCTCATTTCTAAAGAAAAGCAAAAAAGCTGGAGCAATTTTCTTAACTCCCTCTCCCCTCAAGATAACTCTCTATTAAAAATAAAGAAAAAACTTAATAATAATTATTCTCCCCCCCCCCCCTTAACTGCCTTTAATACCACGGCATACACGGACAAAGACAAGGCGGAAATTCTCGCAAGGTCCTGTGCTGAGCAGTTTCCCCCTAACCCTTACCTTGCCAGCCCTAATCATTATTTTGAAGTCAATGAAACTGTTCAAAATTTCTTAGCTACCCCTCCCACGGACCCACTCCCGGAAATTCAACCAATTGTTATTTCTAATATCATCAAAAATCTTAAAAATAGGAAAGCCCCTGGATACGATAACATAACTAATTATGCTCTTAAGGGGGTCCAGGACACATTTAAAAAAAATATTTATTGAGTTAAAATTTTGAATTTTTTTTGTGATGGTTAATCATATCATTTGTAAACAAAATCAAATGATAAAACTTCTCATAGCTTTTTAAAAAAAAAAAATAAATTTAAAATTTATGAAAAAAGTGGTATAAATTAAAATCGTTATAACTGGAAATATTATTTGTAGAATTTAAATTGTTTTTCCTTTAAATAAACAGAAATATATATTTTTTTAATTTATAGCTAGCCTTTAAAAAATATTAATTTAAAAAAAATTAAAAATATTTAACGAAAACATTACAAAAAAAGTGGTGCACCTTTTTAAAAAAAATCATATTTTCAAAAGTAAATGTTTTTTTCAAATATGCTGGCTCAAAAGTAAAGTAAAATAACTGAAAAAGACATATTCCGAGTTTCAACCTTGTATCTTTAACGGTTCTCAAATTATAAGAATTTGAATATGAGGAATGGTGAAAAAAACCTATCATGAAGAAAAACGCAATTTCACAAGAACTCGTTTCCTTGACAACCATAGCTTGAAAGGCAGATTTTGAAAACAAACCAAAACGAAAAAATTAATATTTCCTGTTCTAATTAAGATAGAAAAATTATTTAAACATCATTTTAAGCAGGAAACGGTAGAAAAATTTTTAATCCAATAAAAAAAAAAAAAATTGAAAATTTGAAGATTTTTCTGTCCCGGACCCCCTTAAAAATCTTCCTTGCAACTGTATTATTTATCTTACTAAACTTACTAACGCTATCCTTCAGTTCTATTACTTCCCTAAAGCTTGGAAGACTTCTATTATTGCACCTATTCCTGAACCACAGTGTAATCTTCAAGATCCGACTAACTATCGTCCCATCTCTCTTTTACCTTCTATCAGCAAAGTTGTTGAGTGAGTCATCAGGTCCCAGCTACATGACATCTTAGACGCACAAAACATACTCATTCCTGAGCAATTCGGCTTCAGAGATAACCATTCCACATTACATCAACTCCTTCGTGTTGTAGAGTTCTTGAGTGAGAAACTAAACACGAATACACCAGCTGCAGCTGTCTTTCTTGATGTCGCTAAGGCATTTGATAAGGCCTGGAATCTTGGCCTTATATACAAATTAATTAAGCTTGGTATTAATGCTAGACTTATCTTTCTCATACATTCTTACCATAGCGACCGCACCTTTCGTGTCCGCCTTAATAACATTACATTATTCAACATTTGGCCCTACATTCTTCAACATTTTTTTCAACGATATCCCAAGAACACTGAGGGCTTATCTTGCCCTGTACGCGGACGACACCTCAATGTGCGCCTCTGCACAACACCCATTTACATTATACAAAATTCTCCAAAAACACACAGATAAATTCCTTAGCTGGTGTACCCTGTGGCGTGTTAAGCTCAACGAGCGGAAAACAGCTGCTGCCTTTTTCTCTAGAAAACTAACATTTCCCAATCGTATTACCATTAACAACACTACTATTCTTGGACTAATTACACCAAGTATCTGGGGGTTACCCTTGATAGAAGACTTACTTGGAAAAAGCACTTTACTAATATTCGAGGCAAAGTTGCTGGTTGCCCAGGCCCTTTCTCCTCTTCTCAAAAGTAATACTCTTTCAACTCATAATAAACTGATCTTGCATAATGCATGTATTAGATCAATCTAAACTTATGCTTGTCCGATCTGGGGATTCGCTTGCAAAACTAATATGGAGTATTTTTACGGTGCTCATAACAAAAATCTACGCTATATTCGTAATGGTCACTATTTTCTTCGCAACACCACTATCCGCAGTGATTTGAATACTACCTCCTTAAAAAAGCGCATAAATAAACTTGCTAAATTTTTTTATAAATATGTTTACAACCTCCCTAACCAAATTATAGCGGAACTACCCGACTACGAGGTATCCGACCCCACTAGTAGAAAACGCCCTAAATACTCGCTTTTGCTTAACGATGAAGACTGAGTTTCCCGCACCTTCTGCTCTACTTAACCTTTCTATTTGTTCTGTCCTGTTTATAGTATTAAAAAAAATGAATCTCGATTCGTTTTTCAACCCGTCGATGGCCGTGTCAAAGTACGCCTTCTTCCAGGCAAACTGTTGCTCCCCCTTATTCAGCAGGCCATACAAATACAAAGGCCGGTAGTGGCGACATTACGGTTTCGGAAACGTTCTCATGGTCATCTCTGGGACCTGCTGTTGTGGTAGAAAAGATCATGAAGGCCGCAGACTATTGAACATAAGTGCGGAACTGTTGCACTCTTGCAATGTTATCTCTCCTCCCAACTGGAAAAGGAGTCTTCAAGCAAGAATCCATGACACAGGATTCGAATTCCACTGGGGTGGTTCCATGGTTTTGAGATGATGTTTTTTTTACATGTTTTCAAGGCTCATTTTCAGGTGCGTTCGTAATTACATAAATACGCAGCACATATAGCCGTCGTTCGGTCCGTCTGTACAAATCCTACATAACAGTGGAAAAATAAAATTAGAAAAATGGAGTTTTAAAAAAGTGGAGGAACAAAATATGTAAGAGAGAAAAATTACGAAAGCAGTGCAAAAACGAAACAAGCCGAATATGGAATCTTATATTATCAAGGGTAATATTCCATAATATAAGAAAAAACACAATAAATAAGAATGTATTCATTAAAAACACACAACCTTGCTCATTGGTACACAAAATACAAGAACTTCAATATGAACTTGTGCAATTAAAAATAAAATCTAAAATCTATGTTTCGATGTTCTTCTGCAGTCGTTCTCAAGATAAAATATGAGGACGTATGAGGAACGAAGATCATATTTTATCCTAAGGGTGACTGCAGAAGCAGATCGAAACGTAGATTTTAGATTTTATTTTTAATTGTACAAGTTCATTTTGGAGTTCTTTTTTGTGTACCGATGAGCTAAGTTGTGTGTTTTTAACGAATGCATTCTTACTTATTATATTTTATGGTGCAGTTTTCCTGTTTGCGTTAAAGAAAAAACACAATTGATTTTCTTTTGATTGAAGCATGCTACAAAGCATTACGTACTTGCAATCAAATTGTCTGATCAACTGTGACACTGGATTTACAAGAAACTTTAAAGAGAAAAAAACAAAACTAAATCCAAAATTCCATACAATATAAAAAAATATTCATTAATAGAAATATAATATAGAAAAATATTTAGCAAACCATTCCAAACAAATATCAAAGACATCCAGTCAAACAGTCAACTTATTTCTTAGAAATTGTGAAGAATTATTGTAAAGTTACAGTTTATAGTTAATTTAACCAATAGTAAATAAGTACAATATATATATATATATATATATATATATATATTGAAACTATCAAATAAAAATATATAAACTCATATTAAATTACCAAATATGACAGATAGATATGGTTCATCGCGTAAAAATGACATAATAATCTATAATATTAATTAATTTTGAAAATCTTAAAATTAAACAAATAGTAGCGGAAATAGAATAAATGCATTAGTTATAAACCAGAGATAAAAATGCTCGTCAACACAAAAGCTTAGTTACAGATAACAATTTCATTTAAAAAATATAAATTTGCTTATTGTTACTGTGCAGAAATAAATATTTTTACTTCATGTGAAAAAAAAAAAAATTAATTTTCACATAAAGTTTAAAAGTTGAATATTTTTTCAAAAGTAAAGAAAATTTAATTAACTCAGGAAAAATTAGAAAATTAAAATTTCTATGAAAGAGTGCAATTTATTAAATAATATTTTATTTAACTACCCAGGTCTACATAATTTACGTTTGTGAAAACTTTTTCAAACATTAACATTTTATTTAAACATTTTTGGGATGGTTATTTCAAAACATACCTCAAGCGTTTGAATGTGTTAAAATTGACTTAAATTCATCTATGTTTCGTAGTCAAAAGTCTTATGCTGTCTTTTCATTTGTTTGGACAGCTACATTTTTTGGATTTTCTGTTATGTAATTATTTTGAATATTCACTCTTAAAATTTCTAGCAATAATGGACAATCCTAATCACTCTTCTGCAATAATTGCAGAAAGGTAATGATTTCCATCATATAAAAGAACATTTTTCAGTCTTTTTTTATCCTTAACAATTCTCCATTCACGAGCTTTAAATTTAAAGCCAAACTTGCACATCAATGCCAACTTTCGCCAAGCTTGCAAAATCGATTATTATCTCTACAATAAACTTAGTCAATATACTGTATAATGCAATAAATAGACTCTTGTTCTTTAGTTATATACACAGTAGTAGATATTTTAATGAATATATATATATATATATATATATTTTTTTTTTTTTTTTTAGTCTGGTGTCTACAGTTTCAGGAGATGCCTTAGACAACACCAAGTCTCAAATTAAACTAGTAAATCTGCAAATCAGGAGCCTCAACGTCATCTTTGCAAGTCATTGTTTTTTAACACTCATTGCGTAACATTCATCTTCCTACAAATCGCTTTTTAAAGTTTTCAAATTACATAAATATTTATAAGAATACAAAATACTTCGTAAAGTTTCAGAAATTAAATGTGTTAAACCAGTGGTTATACACTGATGTTCTGAAATTCTGATGAGTTGCTTATTCTGGTAACTTTTTAAATCAAAAATTGCATTTCTTCAGTGAGGCTCTGCCCCCCTGAAACCCCCCCCCCCGTAGTCTATTTAAATTTACATTCGTAATTTTTTATTGATTGTGCGGATGGTTATAGTATATCATAGATTTTTTTTGTGATTTATAAGGTGATTTATAAGGATAAGCACAAGTTTTTTTTTTTTATATATAAATAAATAAATTTAAAATTAAAATAAAATCCTCATGTTAACCGTACGCAAACAATAAATCTTGAAGTGACGCCAACAATGTAACCTTAAAATCCGCTACATTCGACCCAAATACAACGGTGTGCTTAAAAAAAGAAAGAAAGAAAAGAAAAATATTTTTAGGAATACAGTTTTTAATTCATAATACGATGAAATGCTACTTTAGAATGCTTAAATATAAGCACATCATTTTCATTTTACAGAAAAAATGCACGGATGAAGTCAAAGAATTCGGTCCCTGTTCCACGTGCTTGTTTTGTTTGGGCCGAATGAGGGCATTTAAATCTGAGCGATAACGCACATCATATTGCAAACTGTTTTTACGACATACTGCATCTCCATCTATCTCTTTCCTCCATGAATAAAAGTTAATTTTATTTTAGCCAAGACCTTTTTATTCCAACATCTTTTTTTTTTTTTTTTTTTTGATAAATGACGTTTAATTCACCTGCTATTCGTACTTACTCAAAACCTTTCATCTTGTTATATTAAGAAATACTTGAGAGTTTTGCTTTTTATTCCCAATATGTCGCCATATTAATTTTTTTATTCTGAATTTTTTTTTTCATTTTCCTGTTTCACGTCAAAATCTTTCAATTGAAAATTGTTAAGAGCAAATATTATTCAGGGTTTTGATTTTCTTGGCAACGATTAAAGAAACATTGATAAATTTTATGAAAAAATGTCACATTATTCACTAGGAAAATAATGAACTTTTGTATTTTTAAGCAAAATATTTGAATAAAATAAATAAAATATTGCCTATTGTTATTTCTGGGGCTAAAATCCATCTATATGCAAAAATACAAATGCATTAATTCATCCGTTTTGACGTTGGCTTTACTGAAACATTATAGACGCATTTATACTAATATTATTAAGACCAAATACGTTGCTAGGCAACTGATGAAAGAAAAGGTAAAAAATGAAATATGTATTATTCAAATTGATAAAACAAAATGCTTTATATTATTGGAAAACATGCATAAAGTTCCCCCAAAAATTATAAACCTAATGTAAAAAATCTCGCAAATATATTGACATAATTTCAAACTAATTGGAATAATTTAATTATCTTATTTAAAAATTTTAGACTCCAAAATTTACCATTGAAATCTATTTTTTATATGAGCCATTTCTTTGAACAAATAAAAATTTGAAAATCGTCTGACTTGCCATAGAAAAGCATTACAGAACAAAATAAAATGTTCTATATTTCCCGAACAAATGAACCAAATTTAACCAAAAACTATACAGCTAAGTCCGAGTACCTCATCAACATGCCCAATTAATTTCAAGCCGATCGGATGCTTTTTGCGGCAGTTATCGCGGAACAGACAGACAGACAAACGGAAATCAAAACTTTTCGTGTCTCCACAGTAAGCCTTCACTGACGTTTCGGCAATTAGAATGTTAAGATTGATTGAATAGTCGAAATGACTAGCAACATCACTTGTAACGTCATCAGAAATGTATCATCATTCAATGATGTTACACTGGTTTTATGTCTTCTAAAAAAAAAAGTCAAAAATTTCTGAACTATGTGGAACTGTCTTGATGATTGATTTTTTCATAAGATTTTAATGTACTATCATATTTGTTGGTTATTATTCCGTGTAAATTTAAAATTTCAGGTAAACGGATCTAGCTACAACAACTATTGGCACTAGCTACAATAATGGCCTGTACCATAGGCCATTTATATTGCTTTCAGGAAAATATATCCTGTTATAATTTTTCTTTTTAAATATTAAGCATCATTCAATAAAATGTAAGTAGTTGAAAGATGCACAATGATTCCTGCCAATCAATTTAACATTCATCATATGTATTAATTACTTCGATCAAATTAATTAAGAAACGTATTATAGCGTGCATGCATAGTTACGTACAAAAACTTTTTAAACAAATAATATATATAAAAATGCTTTTTTAACAAATGAAAGTAATAATAGCAAATTATGTTTTTTACTAATCTTGATGTTCAACACAACAACTGTAATAATATATTTTAAAGTAGGGTGTTATTTTTATTAAAAATTACAGTGCTTAATTTCAGAGAACCAAAGCAATAAGCAACTCAGCCGTCAAAAAATTCTAGCTTTTTAAAAAATAAAACAAATTTTTACACTCTCAATTAAACAATGTAACCTTTAAACGAAAGTTTTCTAACATCATATATTGCATGCAGGTATGATATTATTATTCTTCGTGGTTATAACGTGATGAAGCTAATAAAAGTAAGGGGAAATTTTAGCACACGAGAAACACGCTCTCCATTATATTTAGAGTTCATATAATGAGTTTAATTCCGGCTTGATTAAGATTTTACTTAAATTTTATATTCTAAGAAAGTTAAAGTTATTTTATGATTATATGATCGTTATCAATCATTCGATTTATTTTAACAAATAATAAACGTTAAATTCAATAAAAACTTTCCGATTGTTAGACATTTGCGTAAAGCAATATTTATATAAAAAAAAGTCAAATTAATTTTCTAGAAAAATATCCCCCCCCCCCCCTTATTTTATATATCTTTTAAGATTAAATTTTAAAGTTAAATTTTTTTGGGAGAGGGGGGAAGAAAAATCCGCCTTCTTGGGTCAATTTTAATAGTTATTAAAGTAACAGTAATAGTACAACTATCAATTTATAAAAATGAAAGATATATATATATATATATATATAAATGTTACTAGTAATAGAGAAGAGGTAAATAGTGTAAAACCGTCAGTCGAGTGAAATCCGAATATCTCAGTTTGATTTAGATATCTGCACGGGCTCGGGCTTGGTCCGGGGCCCGTAACCGTCCCGACCGTCCGAGATGGCAAAGTTAGAACAATTTTTACAACGGGTCGGGCCGAACTGGCAAAATAATTGAACGGGTCAGCCGGGCCGGGCCGATAATATTATTATCGTTCCTACGCCTATCGTTCCTATCGCCGGATATAAAAGTTTAGACGAAGCCGATAAAATATGAGCTATTTTCAATGAATATGACATTCGCGAGAATGAGTATAAATGTGCTTCACGAGCCTGTGCTAATTTGACAAGATCAATACAGAAATGTAACATGCTCAACGTGCAGATCGGCATGGGACTTTACATGGTGTCTGACCCGGGATTATTATTTTTGTTTCAGCAGACTCGGACAGAGATCAGGCTTGCATTTGTTTTGTTTTTTTACATAGTCGAGCCGGCCGGAACTGGACTTAATTGTTTTCAGGATGTGTAGGACAGCAATATGTTTCGTAAATATATTATTAGCGATAATGAACTTTTGTTAACGTATTCTTTGTAAATATACCTTAAGAAGATTCTCAAATTCACTGCTCAACAATGCGAAACTTTGACACATTTTCTGATTTATTTTGAATTGGAAAGGCATAGAATTTACAAGCCAGACTATTGAAGGGATTTGTAATCGAATAGCATTTTCCAGTTATTATTAAACAAATTACTTGTCGAGATATAAGAGATCCATGCCACGTGGCTATATATTTTCACAAATATTTTTAGAAATCTATTTTTTATTATACAACTTAAAAAAATATGATTTTTTAGCATTATATTTTTTATTTTATTCTAAACTACATTAATCCTTAGTGAATCCTTATTTGAATGTTGAAACATCTAAGAATCTAACTAATCATTAATGTTGCTATGGTGTATTTTTTGTCTTGAGAAACACATCGTAATTTTAAAATATACTGCAAAATTATCCCACTAATATGTATGCAGGATTCTTTACAAGGAATCTTAATTATATGTTAAGAAAAATTTGAATTTGTTGTAGAAATTGAGTCGAGCCAGATCGGTCCGGGCTGGGCCTGTTTTCGCTGATTTTTGTACAGGCTGGGTCGGGCTGAGCCGTGAGCTGTGAAAGTATAAATGAGGCTTTCCGGGCTCGGACCTAACTTTTAATTTTTACACCGGGCCGGGACCAGGTAGCTTTCGCTCGGGCCTGGAAGACCTCTAGACTGCATTTCAGCATACAGCTAGAGCCTAATATTTCAAATATTTATATTAATACTTCGATAGATTCTGTTTTAAAACATTTTTTTTTCTATTTTTCTGTTTTTCAGTTTTAATGTTAGATAGTTATCAAAAATCATAAATATGAGCACATTTAATGTTGTTAAAACTTTTGATTGTATTGTATAGCATACAAAAAAGGATTTATACTCCACAAGAAATCTGTTCCTAGTATTTATAGGTCCAATTTCATTTCTTTCTCTTAGACCCTCATTGTTTTGGGGTAAAACCGGATATTTTACGCGAGATTTAAAAAAAAAATATTTAAAAACAATAATTTAAAAGCACGAAATCGATATTTTTAGAAAAAGAGTAGTTATTTTACGGTCAAGAATGATTTGGATTTTCATAATGCTTGCAGAGAAGTGAACTTCTTTTCTGCAACTTGTAATGAAGATATTTATACCTTTGTTTTTTAATTAAACAATCATTTGGCTTCTAATTAAAATAATATTAGTTTTATTCCTCAGTTAAAGTTGTAAAATAAAATGTATTATTCTAATAAAAATATATTGTTCCTTTTCAAAATAAAGTCTAAACTTTCTCATTCCCTGTAAAACTAACATGTACTTGTACAATGCGACTCATAAATATAAAGACACATATATTTTTGAAATTACATTTTATTAATTCAGTATAACAAATTAAATTTTATACCTCATATTTAGAACAAGGAAATTAATCTACTATCTGGGTTTAAATTCAAATAACCCGACCAGTGGATTAAAACTGGATGATCTGTCTTTTGTTTTTATAAATAATCATTTATTAATAAATATATGATCAGGTAATTACAAATTAAAAATGATATTAGTACAAGAATAAGTGCAGAGTATATACATAAAATTACATTCAATTCGACTGGAGTATTTGGCCTTAAGAAGTAAATAATATTAAGGTATTCGGTTTTACCCTGCTATTCCCCACTTATAAAGTATCCTGAAAAGGAAAAACTGCTCAAAAGTTTTTGAACTAAGAACGTTTTCATTAGTAAATTGACTTAATAAAATAGTCCAATCTTGAACGCCAGATTCACCTTTGTTTATTATATAAAAAACATGGAAACATTTAAAATGCTTCATTTAAAACACATTACTACATAGGTGTGATAAAAAATATACAAATGTTTTCTAAAATTAAAAACACTAGATGTTAAAATGATAAAAAGCTACTCCGAGCGCTTTCGGCTAACCTTAAGCCTTTGTCAAGGAGAAGAGAATTGACTGATAAAAACACTCGACGCTCGATGTTCATTGCTACAGATTGACCGGAAACTCACTTCAGGAAGCCCGCAGGTGGTCGTATCCATTAAAATGAAGGAGGGGGAAGGTAGAGAAAGCTCAATCCTCCGAGAGACCGAACTCTCCAGTAATATTAAGTAAATTAAACCAGATACGCGAAATTTAGTATTAGTATGGAAAATAAGTCAGGAGTTTATATCATCCCATACAGAAGTAAAGAAACAAATAAAATATTCAATTACATTGGTATGACCACAAGAAAATTCCAAACAAGAGTTAAAGAACATATGCAGGATATTAATAAAAAAAGACCGGCTACCGCCCTCTCAAGGCTGTTTCAAACTAAAGATATTGACATCCTTTTCAATAGAGCAAAAGTCATTATCCAGGCTTCTGATTTTAATAGTTGTGCTATTTTAGAGTCTTTGGAAATTTTAACGCAAGCAGATAATTGTTGTAATGACGTATTATCATACCAAATTCCACGTATCTGGTTTAATTTACTTAATATTACTGGAGAGTTCGGTCTCTCGGAGGATTGAGCTTTCTCTACCTTCCCCCTCCTTCATTTTAATGGATACGACCACCTGCGGGCTTCCTGAAGTGAGTTTCCGGTCAATCTGTAGCAGTGAACATCGAGCGTCGAGTGTTTTTATCAGTCAATTCTCTTCTCCTTGACAAAGGCTTAAGGTTAGCCGAAAGCACTCGGAGTAGCTTTTTATCATTTTAACATCTAGTGTTTTTAATTTTAGAAAACATTTGTATATTTTTTATCACACCTATTTAGTAATGTGTTTTAAATGAAGCATTTTAAATGTTTCCATGTTTTTTATATAAGAACGTTTTCGTTAAAATTAATGTCTCAGAGCTTACATTTGTTATTATCATATTATTATTATTATTATTATTATTATTATTATTATTATTATTATTATTATTATTTACAAGAATACCAAGTCTGAGAATTTCAAACAAGCATTATGAAAAACAGATGTCAGTTATATAAGTAAACTAAAAAAGAAAAGTAAAATAATAAATGTAATTAAAAAAGACGCTTTCATTAAAATCCACATAAAAGTAGAATTAATTGAATAATTAATTAATTAAGTTATCCTTCCAGCAGACGTGCCAACCATACCTAAATGAAAGCTCGCGCGTTTTTTTCTAGATATGCTATTATAAAATGTATATTGTAAAACGTAACTGAAAGCACGTTAAAGGGAGAGAGAGGAATAGCCAAGGTCAGGCGTTCGAGGCGCACTCAAGTCTAAATATATAAAACAAAATTCATCTCTAGTGTATCTCTCATGTACGCACGCCTGATGGAAGTTAAATGGGAATTTCTCCAAATTTTCCAGGTATCACCAAGTTTGCTTCAGATATTGCAACTTATTTTTGTCACCAAATTTAGCAATATTTCGCCAAGTTGGGACGCCCTTTGCGCTATTATGGTAACAGTGCCACTAGTACTTTCCAACAAATACTCAGTGTTGAAGGTGATACTGGTTTATATAGGAAATCAAACCATAATTGTGTAACCATTAAGTTTAAGTAGTGTAATCCTTAGTAGCGTTTAACCATAATTAGCGTTTTTGCGATATCTTTCGAAAACGGAGGGCGCTTCTTTGAAGGCCTACCTCCCCGCCCCCTTCTTTAGTGGTCGAATTTTGAAATATTCCAAAACAAGTGTTCACTGATTTAGTTCTATTGACTGATTTTAGTTCCATTGGTTTATGAGGTATGATGACCTTTTTAAACTTTGAACCCCCTTTGAGATCTAATTTTTTTAAAAATCAATGTTCAATTCATGTATTGCCCAAAGGAATACATATATATTTCAAATTTTAAAGCTCTACATGAATGGAAATCGTATAAAAAATGAATAACAGGATTTGTCTGCCACTGACAAACAGAATTAATTGTAAGTAAAAAAAAAAAAAAAAAAAAAAAAAAAAAAGCATTTTAACTGAAAACAATTACATTATATCGGACTTTTCGGGCCTGTCACCTAAGAAAGTAGCCATAAGATGAAAATTAACAATTAACACAATCTATTTAACATAATATTATAAGTGCAACCGGAAGTGTAGAATCAGAAAATAAATTTGTTGAATAAACTTATTGAAAGTTAAATACATACTTTCTCTAAATTTAAACATCGCCATATTAAAGTACTTAATATTAAGTACTTTGATGTTTTAAAGTGATTTTAATATATAGTTTATCGCTATATGTGTTAAACAACAAAAATAGCGTCCTTAAGTTCAGAAGAGAGAGACAAATATAGACTACCACATAATTTATCTACGACAGCCATGTCCGTTCTACAGTAACACTGAATCGTCCAACTGATATGTTTTCTATAGATTTTTTATTATCTGTGGTAAAAATAAGATTCTTCGTTTAGGAAGTATCCCATTTTTCACCTATCTCATAACATCTATTTGTCTTGCACAATCTTACAATATCCTTGAAGTCCTTTAATCTATTAATTGTGGTAAATGGTTTGCCTATATTTTTGATTTAATTATATTATATTACTAACAAATTATGAGTAACGCACAAGTCACTACTTTACTTTATTTATTTTTTGTATTATATTTTCTGCATCACCTTTAATCCCTTGCCCGTGAAATATATTTGCGAAAAAAGTGCGAAAATGGATTTTTCCCCCTCTTTAATTTTGTTAGTTATTATCACCAAAATGTTATAAATAGATTATTTTAAAAAAAGTTAAACGAAATAACTACTATATTCAATATTTTCACATGTATGAGAAATGTTATTGGATTATAGAAACTTTTGCTCAAAGTATAGCAAAATAAATCAAATGGCATAATTTTCAAGATAAATATAATAAATTAATAAAAAAATATTATTCGACGAACTGAGTTCGGGATTCACGAAATTGAAACACCGATTTTTATCTTACTCGAACTCAGATCGGACATTCCAAAATCGGCGCATTTGCGGTGCCCGAACTGAGTTCAGGCGTTACAGGCAAAGGTTTAATGTGTGTATACTTCCAATTTTATAATCATGCATGCCTGTCTTGCATGGTTTGCTTTTCTATTTTTCTTTAACAGCGTATGTCGATTTATATATAGAATTTTGTAATTCTACCATTCAATTTGTTCATTTTATAATTAGAATTTGTGCCATTTTATAATCAATTAAAGATACCATCTCATTTACATTACATAACAGAAGTTGTTAAATTTGAGTTCTCTGCAATAATGCTCAGACTAATCGCTCTGAGGGAAGTCCTAGTATAAAAAATTAGGACAGTTTAATTTTGGTAGTGGAAATCAGAGTTTAAAATTGTGTCTAAGATATACATTTTAAAAATTTTAGTCAGAAATAATCATTTGTATTCTATTAATTTTAAATTATTCCTTATTTTCTCTTCATGAATGTAACTAGATGAAGAAATAAATTAAATGAGAAAACAAAATAATTTATTCTTAATTAAATTTTCTCAAGTATTTAATTCTTAATTAAGTTAAAACTCTAATGAATATCTTATTTGAGAATAATTAATAAAAATACATGAATATTCTTTTGAAAACGACGTAAGCTTTTAAAATTAAATTCTATCATTGTAATTAGAAGCGATCTGCTATTGAAACCCTCAAAGTTGCAGATAATGTAATTACGAAACATTTTTAAAGTGAGAGGAAGATATTTTATAAATCATTATGGGGCGCAGAAAAGTAATTTATAATGAACGCAATTGGAATGCAAAGATTAAATTGAATGATTATAAACAAAAGACACTCTCTAATGGAAATATAGCTATTAATGTAACTGAATAAAAATTTTTTTAATTTAAATTAATTTTAGAATGGAGTATATTTTAAACATTTACATTCATCAATATTAATACAGAGGCAAAGAAAAATAATCGCTTTTAAAGTGATGCAAAGAAAATGCTGCAAAACATGATTGCTTTTGTACTACAATATGAAAATCACTTGTCTTTTTCAAAGACAGCAGATTTAAAAATTGAGTTTGACCTCTTTCGTCAACTGTGATTTAATTCATAAATTGTAGACCCATAAGCAATTTTTATTATTCTCTTTTAATAAAATTACTATTAGCAATCAGCACCGAAATTTCTTTTAAATAGACAATTTTATAATATCAGTTTTTAATACATTAATAATTTTTTATTGATTTGCAAGTTCTTTAATTCAAACTGGCTGATCGCCCGAGTATCTCCAAGTAATCTTACATGTATCTTCAGTTTTGAAGACTTTTCACCAACATGGAGTTCTACACCTGCGGGGCGAGGGAGGGGCAAGACCAAGGCTTAATTGATTTTTTTTTTTCTTTTTAAGTACAGAAACCCTAATATTCCGCGGTACTAACAACCTCCGACCCTTGTCACCCCAACCTGCATTCTTATATTTCATACATTTTTTGCAAAATTTGAAGCATTTTTTTTCTCTTTAACAAAACAAAATTTAATTATATATCTATTGGCATATACTTAACTATTAACTATTCCACATTTTAGTGATCATTCTTTCGGAATAGAAATCTTTGCCTAATTTTAACCCTTTATGTACTGAATTATGAATTCATGAAAATTTTATCTTCTAAAGCATTTATTGTGAATTTTTGAAACTATATTAGAAGATTTACATAATCATTTAAGAAGGATTGATTAAGAAGATAAGGTCATTAAGAAGAATAAATTTTAGAAGGGTTGAAGGATTTAGAAGGATTAATTAAATTTGAATTTATAGGAATTTTGTGCAATATTTATAATACCACTCAAACTTTTATTGTAAATGTTTTTTTAGTATTTTGTAGAATTAGGAAATGTACAAATATAATGTTCTTACATAAGAAATATAGAAATATTTCTGAATTGAACCCCCCCCCCCCCCTCCACACACACACACCAACGCCAAGAAAACTGAAAAGATGCAAAGGCAAAAGAAATCATCCTTTTAAAATATTTTTGTTTTGTGTAACAACATAGATGCACAATTTGTGTAACAATTAATGCTTTTGGAATAAGATAAAGTAAAGTATCTATAATTCATTTTAAAGTGTATTGCAACTAATCGATGAAATAAATGAATTTTATAACAAGATATTTTAATGATACTTATAAGTACCGTCCGTAGATAAAGGGCTAATGTTAATTAATCGAAAAATTATGCGATTAAATATGGGATTATGATTCGAATTTAAGATAAGAATTATAATTTAGAAATAGTGTTAACACAAAAATGGGACAGTTCGCAGCTTGCATTTTTCTGAAAAAATGAATGAAATTTACAGAAATTAATATTCATATGCTGAAGAATGGAAAACATTTTTCCATTTCCTGTAAAAGGTGCATATTTTAAACTATAATCGATTCCTTCCGGATAACAATATTTTGTAGTGAGTCACTGAAAATCAGATTAAATTAAAAATTTCACACCGTTATGGGAAGATTCGAAGCTTTTATAGAAAAAAGAGGAAACTCTGCTCGATGGTTTTCTATCTTAGCAACAATACATGGCAATTACATTTGCTTACAAATGAAAGTGATTTCGTAACTGTGCAGAGCGAACAGCAGAGCCTTAGCATAAACACGGACAAGGTTCATGATACAAAATAAACAGAAAAATCACTGACGTGATTTTTACACTCGTACGAAATAGAAGCCAAAAAACATCAAACAAACAAAACATCAAGCTGATGCTCGTTGACTAAAAACAGGAAATTTTCTTTTAAGGTTAGATATCTAAATAAAAAATTAAAATAAACCTGCCAATTAAAAATCATCCTATTTTCACAAAAGCAAATCGGACTGAAAGCAAATTTATTGCTCAGTCTCTTGAATGTCGCGGTATCAACACGTCGCCGCCATCAATGCCAGACATAAATTTGCAATTATCAATAGAATAGAAAAACACGATTTCTGTTTTCCTTTCATTCTGATCAAAATAGCATTCCAATGATTTGAAATAGATATAATACGTAATTTTGAAGGATGAAAAGTTTTTTTTTTCTGTACATGAATAAATAAAATTATGAATGTAAGACAGATTGAGCTTGAGCTACTCCAAGTCCAAAAACTGATATAAAAATTGAGTCCGTTTCAATTGCACTTCCTACGTGTGCGAAACATTACATCAAATTAGTGCTTTGATAAAAAACAATGCAAAAGCTTGGAGATGGGAAAGAAAGGAAAGGGTAATTTAGATGTCGGTTTTTCAGAAGCGCTATTGCACTGGGCTACAGAGCCCTGTATTTATGAGCTCCGATGCGCTCCGGCGCAATTTAAGCCCTGAAGGACACACTAAGGAGTTTCGAGGGGGAAATTGCATTTCTCGACCTCAATAATCAAGAAATCTCATCTCACGTCGTTCCTTGCCTCGAATAATAAATAAAAGAGCCCGACTATGGGGCTACGTACTTTTCTATAGTTATCTAAAAGGAGTTACTTAGAAAACCATACTCGGAATTTTCCTCTCTTACTTCTCGGCGCATCTGGAAAAAAAAATGAATTTATTTTCTTTAATAAGCGCTTGAAAAACATACATGCTTTCATATATATATATATATATATATATATTATTATTTATTTTAATCAATTGCCAAAAATATACTCCATACAGGTTAAAAAATATAAAATTGGATGGATAAGGTGTCAACTAGAAAATGGTTGATTAAAAAAAAAAAAAAAAAAAAAAAAAAAAAAAAAAAAAAAAATCTGATTTTTGGCGAAATGAAAAATTAGAAAAAAAAGATCGCAAACTATTCAAAATTTCCGAATTCTGAAATAAACCTCTATGAATTCCGAATAAAATTTATTGAAAAGATGGAATACTATAGGCGGTAAAACCTATGGTGAACTGGGATGATCGGAGAAATACGCGAATAATACCGTTCAATATAGACGGGGAAGCGTCTGTATACTTCACCGAGTTGACAGCTGAAATTCCAGGATTAGACAGAATTCGATCAGCATATTAAAAAGAAAACTGGTCTCTCAAATTATATCTGGGTGGAAACCACCTGCAGACCTGAATTTGTTGATCGGTAGGTTTATCATTTTTTCCTGCACCCAAAGTTATGAAAACATGGAGGACTGGGAACAGTAAAACACAATGCTAAACCTACCACTCAACCACTAAAATCGTGTTTGTCGGTTATCCTTAAATATTTGACTTGGCAGACCAATTGTATTTTAATATACTGATCGACTTTTAACTAATCCTGAAAATTCAGCCGCCAGTTCCATGAGGTGATGTTTTGTACTGCCGCCTCCCTATCTAATAGGAACTAGCAAACAAATCTATTAAAAAATCCAAAATATGAGACGTAGTTGCAGTCGAATTTATCTCCGTTTCTTCGGAATAGACTGCTCTAGCCATCGCATATTAGCCAAATAAAAAAACAGACAGACATACATAATCTTTCTTTTATTAGGTTTAAACCACTTAAAAAAAAAAAAAAAAAAAAAAAAAAAAAAAGTGCCTAAACTTAATAATTAATAGTAATTATTTTATTTTTAACAATATAATTTATCAACAATCAGACGGTGCCCCAATGGGATCTCCAATTTCAGGCCTCCCAGCACAATTCAAATTACGCCCCCTTGAATCAAAAATTTTCAGTACTTTTAAATTATTACCTGTAGTATGGCTACGTTATCTAGATGATATTTTTATTGTTTGGCAGGGGGAAGTTGATAAATTGTTAGTTTTTATTCAACAGTTAAATGATTTAGATAATAAGATTAAATTTACTTTTGAACTTGAAACCGATAAGAAATTACCTTTTTTAGATGTTGAATTAAAAAGAGAAAATAATAAACTAATTCGTTCAATATATCGTAGGCCAATAACTAACTTAAATGTTATACATTTTGATGCTTGCACTCCATATTCTTATAAATTTTCTAGCTTTAGATTCCTTATTAACAGAGCTTTTAGAATTTGTTCTCCTGAAAATTTAAATGATGAATTAGATAAAATTAAAACAATAGCTATTAAGAACGGATATCAAGTTAAAATAGTTAATAAATTAATTAAAAAGTTTATTAACAAAATGAACGGTGCCGTTTTTGAGAATAAAACCGACAGAGAAAATAACATGAAAAGGGTGGTTATAAATTATTATCCAAATTTCTTCGAATCCGCTAAATCTCAACTAAAAAAGTTTGATTTAAATTTAATTGCTAGACCCCCTCCAAAATTAAAATCAATTTTAACCACTAGAATTGACCCTATAAATTTGACCTTTCCGGTGTTTATATCATTCCTTTTCTTAAAGAAGGTGGTTATAGAAATTATTATATTGGCATGACTCAGAGAAAATTCAAAGTGAGATTTAAAGAACACATTGCAGACATAAAATTTAATAGAGGTAAAACCGCATTATCTAGGCTAAATAAAATATAAAACATAAATATTTTGTTTAATGAAAGTAGATTAATTTATAGGTCAGATTTTTATTTGCAACTTTTTATTAGGGAATCTAATGAAATTTACGTCAGAACTCTATGGTCTGCAATGATTCCTTGTCATTTCAAACCCCGAATATTTGGTTTGAATTGTTAGATAATTTGAAAATAAAGTAGGGCAACGTGAAACTTGTTAAAATATTACGCGCGTGATTTTTATTTATTTATTTTTAAATTTCATTTGTAATAGTTTATTGTCATTTTCCATCTTAGTGTTTATTTGTTTTTCTGGTGATGATTGAGTGAATTCAATCGAAACATGTCAAATTATTAAGATCTTTTAATGTATTTTATTAACATTTGACGTCCTTTTTAGCAATTAAATGTTTAATATATATTTTGAGTGTGTTTTTAGAATATATATTTTTGAAATATTTTTAATGGACGTATAAGAGAACTTCTGTTTATAATTTAATATTCGTTAAAACCATTATATATTTATTTTAATCATTAATAATATAGTTTAACTCTTAAAGTTTACAATTTACAAGGTTTAAATTAGAAAAAGATTCACTGTTAATAATATTATATCATAATGGCATCAGTATTAAAATTACTTTTTAAAACTAGAATTTTATAACATCTTTTTTATGTATTTATCTAAATTGTGACTGGTGTGCAAGTTAAAAAAATTCTACACTACTTTATATGATCTTTCTAACGATATCGTAGCAGAGCTACCAGACTACGACGGCTTCAAGCCCCAACATCGCAAGCGCACTAAGTATTCCTTTATTATGGACTCTCCGTGAGCTTTGTGTTCACTGCATTAAGATTTGCTTTTCGTCTATTTTTCATATTTTTCTAATCTTTTTTACCTTAAAAAAGTAAAATAAAATATAAATAAAAATATCGCCCTGATTAATGCCTTTTCTTATGTAATGCGGCTTTGTTGCCTCCTTTATTGCTTGTCCTGCCCTAGCTTGGTGAGTGTTACTTCTGAACAAGTGCTAACTTTAATTATTTTTCATTTTTTTTATCCTTTTTATAGTAGTTCTTGCAACTACAGTTATACCTATATTTAATATAATTCTTATTTCTGTTGCTATGTTTAAAGACTAAACTAATTTTTTATCTCTTAAATATAAGTTCTTTATTTTAGATATTGTCCTTAATATTTTTTCTTAATTATTATGTAGTTTTTAACCACTACGCCTTTATTTTTTCCCAAATGGCTCATTAATTAGTAAGACATTAAATCTGGGTGTTAAGCTGATAACAGCTAGGTAACCCCTCAACGCTGCTCTACTGTTCAGCACTGTGCAAGTTTTATGTTATGACAAACTGCAAGCTTCAGTACAGTACGTGTATCAGTCTTTTAATATGGAGTATCTAATATTTAACTTTAGGCATAAAAATTACGCGTTCATTCTTCAGTTTTATATCCACGCTTTTTCTTTGCATATATGTGTGATTTTCTGGGACATTAAACAATTTTTGTTCTCCAAATCTCTTGCAGTACTTTTTCTAGGATTCCTAAATGAACCTTATAATGAAGAACTTCACTTGCATATTATTCCGTGGAATCCTTTTGAAGCTTTTCAGCCGCAAACATTTCAAGGATGATTTAAAGGATGAATTGTTTCTTTAAAGCAACTTTTTAAACCCTCTATGTTCCAAATTATGAATTCATGTAAATTTCATCTTCTAAACGTTCTTCTTTTCATGAATTTTTGAAACTACATTAGAAGAATTATACAATCATTTCATAAATTTTAGAAGGGTTTTGCCAATTAAAATTAATTAAATTTGAATTTATAGGGATTTTGTGCAATATTTATAACTCCACTGAAATCTTTTATTTAAAATCAATTTTTTAGTATTTTTAGAATTAGGAAATGGACAAGTAAAATATTCTTACAATAGAGATATAGAAATATTTCTGAACTAACACCCCCCCCCCCAAAAAAAAACAAAAACAACAACAACAAAAAAAAAACAATGTCAAGAAATTTAAAAACATGCAAAGGCAAAAGAAATCATCCTTTTAAAATGATTTTATTTTGTGCAACCAATAATGCTTTTGCAACAAGATAAAGTAAAGTATCTATAACTCATTCTAAACTGTAGTACTACTGTATACAATGAATTTTATAACAAGTTATTTTAATGGTACTTTAAAATACTGTCCGGGCATACAAGTTTAAACTTTCCGTTTAGCTTAGATAAGTAAATTATTCAAAGTATAATAGTTTTTTTTTTTTTTTTTTTTTTTTTTTTTTTTTTTTTTTTGTAAAATTAAAATTTTAGTTCTGCATACGAGGAAAGAAATAAGTTTTTCTAATAAGGTTATCTGAAGAAGCGATAAAAAATAGTTTACCGCATATGAAAGTAGTTTCAAATAGAATGAAATATTGAGGAGCTGAATAGCTATTGATGCGGAATATTTTTATTATGTCTCTCATAATAAAATGATAGACAGATTGCATCAAAACAATATGTCTGTTGCTCAGTAGGTGTAAAATATTCATTCCTTAACATAGGGATTTTTAAGCATTAAGAGTATGAACTAACTTTTAACCCTTAAATGCCTGATTTTTCAAAACTCATTGTAATAATGTTTTTCGGCTTTCATTTTTTAAATAAATCATGGGAAAAATACTTTAAAAAACTCATATTTTGTTTTAAGTATGGTTTACGGATATAAAACCGTTTGTTACCAATTGGCAATACTGGTCTTTAATTGAAAAAATAATTTTCCTTGATAAAATTTTATAATATTAAACACACAATAATTTTAGAAACTATAATAAGAAATAAATTTTACTTGCTCACTGCAGAACAAAATAGGATATTTCGCAAGCTTCCAAACAAAACAAAAATAATATATAGCAACAATTGAAAAAATAAATCTATCTTTATTCTTAAACAGCACAAGTGTTGCATCTACATGTTGAAAATCGATTTAATAATACTTTCGGAATGTATTTATTGGCAACATTAGGCATTATAGCTTCAATATTATTCTAATTGTATTTCAGAAACCTAAATTGGGTATGTTGCCGAAAAGCAACACCCAGGATTTAAGGGTTAAGTTTTAGACCCACATTCGATAGGAAATACCCTTAATATCTATTTTAAGCATTATTTTTTTTTCGTCCCTTAGATTTTATAGCCATTCTTTTCTTAGCATATATATATATGATTTTCTGGTATATTAAACAGCTATCTGTTCCCGAAATTCCATGTACACAGTAAAAAAAAAAAAAAAAAAAAAAAAAAAAAATCCGCTAAAATACGGAAAATGTCTGGCAATTGAGATGTCAGTACTATTTCGGTATTTTAACGGAAATTTTTTCCCGTAAATTCCAGGAAATTTTCCGTTTTTCTGGAATTTATGGGGGAAAATTTCCTTTAAAATACGGAAATAGTACTGGCGTCTCGATCGCCAGTACAATTTCTGCATTTTGACGGAATTTGTTTTACAGTGTAGTGCATATTGAGTATTCCCCATTATCCTTGATACAGAGACCATCGCTTCCGTATAACATTTAAGTCTGGTTTTACACAATTATAGGTTTAATGATTTAGGGACATTGTACACAGCTTAAGAAAACAGAAATCTTTCACTTATTTAATAACAGAAATCTGTGGTTATATAAGGCGTATATTACATCTTAAAAAATACTGGTGTTCTGTGCCCGAAAAAATTCATATCTACAGTTGTCTAAAAACAGAATTAGATCTATTCCAGGCACTTCTTTAGAACTTTTGCTACCTTAAGCATTTAAAGGATGATTTAAAGTTTAGATTGTCGCATTAACGTATCATTTTAAGACATTAAAATTTAACAGTAAGTAAATTTTAGAAGAAAAAATATTCTGAAGGATAATTATTTTAGTTTGCAAATTTAGATTGTAGTTTTACAAACATTAAAATTACGTTGTTCGTATATGGCTAGTTCTGAAATAAAGTGGAAATTTCACTTTGGTAATTAGTAAAAAATAAAAGTTCAAATTGTCGTGTTTAATTTGTGTTTCCAACATTTTCTGAAGGTTTTAGAGATAAATAAATCATGATTAGAGGTCAAGATTAAACTTTTTTAAATTTAAAATTAAATTTCATTTTTCATGTAAACATGGAGGTGACAACCTCTAAGCCTCTCGCTGCGTAACCCGAGATATACTCGGACATGCATTTTTCCGTCTAATTAATACTATTTGGTTATTCCTACCAGTTATTTTTTTTGCAAAAACTTTGATTCAATCAGGACAATTCCCCCGATTACGATAGTCAAGAATTTCTGCTTTAAAGAACCGGTGATAAAAGATTAAATATTCTGTAAAAGACGCTCATCGCGAAGAATTACTTACGCAGCGAGAGGGTTAATAGTATAGTGATGAATATATGTTTTATTGTCCATTTACTAGATTGAAAAACATTTATGGTTGCGATATTAGTTTGTTTTAGTGTTTAAGCAGTATAATATGTTATTTCAATGAAATATAGATAGTCAAATAATACATGAAAGCAAAAACTGGATTACAATACAGGTAAAGAAGACATAATCTTGAGTATTATGTTAACAAAAAAGAAATTTTGTATTAAATAATGTTGCAGTTTTGAGGGATTAAATCAAAGATATATTTTAATCAGTTGGTCACTTTCGGCTAGTCAACTACACAAATCATTTCCTCATATCTAATGATTGCTTCTGACATTTTACTGAAAACAAATTTGGTCTTGGATCCCGAACATGTTGCTTAATATTACCGTCTACGTAATCCTCAACTGTGGTCACTTATTTACAGGACATTAACAGGAATCTTGTGCATACTGTGGTTCTTCATTATTATTTTTTTCAGAAAGAACAAGTCCAAAGGCTTCCTTTGACTTTTGAGACTTTTCAGTTTTTTCTAAATTTTTCTCAATATGAGTATTTCAATGCTGAACTGAATTCAAGACTTGAGTTTTTGACTTTAGAAGAAACATTTTCGACTTTCAATATTTTTTGTACCCTCTCTTTTGAACTTTTTAATTTTTTTTTTACTTATGTTGTGTTGATATCTTTTCTTATATTTATTTTTTTCTCTTTTATATTTCAACTTTTCATAACTTTAAATTTTAAGATCTTTTCAAAGCAATTTTATTCTTCTGCAGGCCTTTGTTTTGTTACTGCTAACAATATTTCGACCGCTTATTACCCGACTAGTACTTGCTCTACCTATCACATCTTTAGCACTCGCAATAGGATTGTTTATACTTTCTGGATCATCATCTGTTTCTGGAGTAGTAGAATTTAAAAGAAACTTCTGTAATTTTTCTTTATTTCCTTCTCTCGTTTTTTCCTTGTCATTCGTACACAACTATTTCTTTCTGCATGCATCTGTTGTTCACTCAATTGAGAAATAACTTTAATTTTTCCTTTTTTTGTTTCATCTTATAATATCTTTTGCGTCCCCTTTTCTTACATTCTTCATACAATTCTGGATTTCCTTTAATTTTATCCCGTCCTCTCTGCTAGCTTCTCGTTTCATTTTTATTTTGTTCAGAAATCTTTTTTGCTTTTTGGTTGAACAGTGATAAATAAAAATATTTTTTAATATTAATGTGGAATTAGAAAATAAAAGTAGATTAATAGATAAATAGAAAATACAACACTTTAAATATATGACTGCAGACTGCCCTAGTGTAGCCATACTATTTTAATATATTAAATATTAAACAAATATTTTGTGTGTTTTTTCATTGATGGAATTGCGTAGAATAGAAAAAGTCCTTCCGGCCAGTGCCGGGAGGAAGAGGTAGCTTTCATATTCCTTATTTTAAAAAAGCCAACTTATATTATTCAAACACACGAAGCTCAATTTAGTGGAAACAAAATATTGGAGATTCAATACTAATTTTTATCAATACTAAATCATTATGAATGAGAATTTCGCGAAATTAGTCAGCTTTATCCAAGCTGCTTTTATTTAAAGTAACTTATATTTGACTGCCAAATTCGGCGATTTCTTAAAGTGCCTGCCATTTTAAGACAACATGGTGGATGAGGCTAACCAGTGAACTTGGTCGAGACCTTAGTAATTGCTGTGCACATGCTCACTCACATCGGAATCGATTGATAAATACGAGTGCTGTCGCAGGCAAAAAATCAGATTTTTCAAAATGTCACCCACATTAGATATTGAAATTGCTATATCTGAGCCATTTTTTAAGATAAAGGCAAAACAAAAAATGCTCCTGAATCCTTATATCAAGGTCAAATACTTAAGAAAGAAACCTTTTTCGATTTCTAATTTTTTTGCACCTCACTTTAAACATAATTTTTTTTTTAATTTAATGGCCGCCATTTTGAAACAAGATGGCTGATGAAGCTGGCCAGCGAACTTGCTCGAGATATTTATATATACTATCCACATGCCTTCTTACATCGAAATAGGCGAATACGTGTGTTATCGCGTGACAAATACAAGATCGTTTCAAAATGTTAGCCATGCTACAAATTCAAAGTCATATAATTCAACTATTTTTTAAGATATAAACAAAAGAACAGATTTTCAGAAACAAAAACTGCTCCGGAATCTTTGTATCAAGGCCAAACACATAAAAAAATCTTTTTCATTTTCCATTTTTTAATACCTCATTTTAAATTTTAAATTTTATTTCTTTTTAAGTTTCAACCCTGGCGACATTGGTATGTACTATGTACAGACCAAGTTACATCCAAATCGGTTCATAAATACGTCTGTTATCGCCTGACAAAAATTAGGTCGTTTTAAAATGTCAGCCACAATAGAAATTCAAAATGCTATAACTCATCCATTTTTTTAGATATAGACGAAACAAACACTGTTCCGGAATCTTTGTATTAAGGCCAAACACATACAAAAAAAAATCTTTTTCATTTTCCAAATTTTTGGCATCTCATTTTAAATTTTAAATTTTTAAAAAATATTTAAATGGCCGCCATTTTGAAACAAGATGACGGATGAAGCTAGACAACGAACTCGGTCCAGATATTTGTATGTACTATGTACACACCAAGGTACATCCAAATCGGTTCATAAATACGCCCGTTATCACGTGACAAAAATCAGGTCGTTTCAAAATGTCAGCCAAGCTAGAAATTCAAAATGCTATAACTCAGCCATTTTTTAAGATATAGACGAAACAAAAACTGCTCCCGAATCTTTTTTATCAAGGTCAAACATATAAGAAAAAAATATTTTTTCAATTTTCAATTTTTTGGTACCACATTTCAAATTTAAATTTTTCTTAAAAATTTAAATGACCGCCATTTTTAAACAAGATGGCGGATGGAGCTGGCCAATGAACTCGGTCCAGACATTGGTATGTACTATGTACAAACGAAGTTACATCCAAATCGGTGCTTAAATACGCTTTTTATCGAGGGACAAAATTCAGGACGTTTCAAAATGTCAGCCACGCTAGAAATTCAAAATGCTATAACTCAGCCATTTTTTAAGATATAGACGAAACAAAAACTGCTCCGAAATCTTTGTATAAAGGTCAAATACATAAGTAAAAAATATTTTTTCATTTTAAATTTTTTGGTACCACATTTCAAATTTTAAATTAAAAAAAAAATTTAAACGGCCACCATTTTGAACAAAATGGCGGATGAAGCTGGCCAACGAACTCGGTCGAGACATTGGTATGTACTATGTACACACCGAATTACATCCAAATCGGTTCATAAATACGAGAGTTACAGTGTGACAAAGGTCAGATATATATATATATATATATATATGTCAATTTTGAACGAGGGTGGATTCAGGGTCTGGGGGTCATGATCGATGAAAATATACCAAATTTTTTTTTTATCACTTTCCTCCGAACGGCCGCAATAGGTAGCTTTTTCTAATGAAAGCTACCTAAAACTGAAAATTTAAATTTAGTTCTATTTTTATTTTCTTTTAAGTTTAAGAGATCAGGAAATTCAATAAGAGGCTTTAAAATAAAGTTTAATTAAATCTAAAATTTAACCTGCATTGAAAGAAATACTGAAAGGCACTAATAAATTAAAGTAATAAAAAATTGTATATTTTAGAATTAAAAAATTTCAGTTCCAAATTTTTTTATTAATATAAAATTATCCTAAAAATAAAAATATAGATAATAATTAAAAATATACTCTGAGTACTCTCAAATGTTACATCTATGGATCAATGTCACCTTCATGCTACAACCATCGCATGGAGGTGACATCCATGTAGGTTACATATTTGAGATAAGGCCTAATATTTTCTAAACTATACACAACATTAACATAATGTTACTTGGATACAAAATTAAATAAAACAATTTAAAGCTACTTATCAACAGAATTCTTCTATTTTTAAATCTGACATAATTAATGAGGCCATGGAGTTGACATCCAATTAAAGTACCCTATGGCAATTAAAAGTTTTTAAATTAAAATTTGATGAAATAACAACTTGCCATGTTTCAGAAATATTCCATCCAACAAGTAGCATCCAGTAGTTAATTTTAATTCCTATTTCTAGATTATTCTGCCATCTAGTAGATTTTTATATAACTGTAACTGATATGTCATGGAAGTAAGTAGCTAATAATTCTGGGGACAGAAGTGTCTTGGTCTGTAATTTAAAAAAATATATAAGTATTCGAAATTTTCTTTTAAAAAAATTAAGTATATACATTTTTTAACTTAATTTATTTTATACGGTTCTTTTCCCTTATCTTATGGGATACATTCATTTTGTAAAGTGAAAACAGCATGGAAAGACATACCATAGAGGTGATTTAGTATTATTTTAATTTAATTAAAATTGCTTTAAAATTCAAATTTATTCTAAAGTATTTTAATGCATGTTTTAGATGTACCTTCATAGATTATCTATTTAGTTGAACAATTATTTGCATAAAAGTACAAAAAAAATTGATGGGACTAAAATTTCCACTTAATTTCAGAACTACACACATATTACCTTAAGAAGTTAAGAATTTAAAAGTTTTAGTATATACTTAGTTGCAAAAAGGACAAATAGCAGTACTTCCATTATTTTCCATTATTACTTAAATTTAAACTTATATTGATATACAAACTGTAATAATCAATTGTTAATTTTACAGCATAATACCGGCAGCTGGGGTACCAGTTTAAAACCGTAAAATTAACAGTTATAAAGCGTAAAAGTATTAATTAATATGCCAATAACATGTAGTATACTATTTAATTCATTATAAGACTGTATATTACTGATTATTTTACGGTTATAAACTAGCATCAATGCTGCCCGCATTATACCGTAAAATCAGCAATTTTGTTTTGCAACGAAGTCCTTGTTAAGAAGAAACAAAAATAATCGTTCAAGTGAGAATTTGAACTGCGCACAAAGCGTTCTGTACAAGAAAGTTTCAATTTGGCATTCTGCCAAGTGGATTTTGAACGAGGGTCGCAACGATGGTTTTACTAGATAGACTTTTAACCCTCCAGCCGCGAGAAACGCTATTTTCGAGTTCCAGCGGGCTACTTTTTTAAAATTCCGATTGCTTGTTTCCCGCCACTTTTTTACAAGCATATAATTCGGCTAATTTTTGCATTATTTAATCCGTAATTAAATGAAGTGACTATTTCTACATCAAAAAAGTGGTGGGAAGCAAACAATCTTAATTTTAAAAAAGTAACCAACTGAAAAGTCGTCTGCGGCTGGAGGGTTAATTAATATCTCGACTAATTACCGGCAATTTTTTTTTTCAAAAATCAATATTAACAAAAATTGGACGGCTGCGTGTCAGTAGGTACCATGAGTACCCTTCAACGTCCCCGCTGACCGGCCGCAAAGTAAACCTTGTGTGCAACTGAAAATGTGATTTTCTCAGAAAACTGAGCGGCCTAGAATAACCGCTTAGTTTTCCTGCAAGTTTTAAATAAACTGCTACAACCCGTAATTTGTTCATAATTTTAGTTTAAGTAGATACGTAAAAAGAGGGTGACGGTTCATATTTTTGCAGGACATCTTTGACGGTATATTTGAGAATATAATACATAAAATTAAAACATATATTTTTTAATAATACATACTGGACAATTGCACCATAAAATATAATAAATAAAGACACAATATTGCTTAATGGTACACAAAATACGAACTTTAATAAGCTAAAAGTTGATTTCTACGTTTTGAGCTGTTTATACAGCCGTCTTCAGGAAAGTATTATGGTAAAAAGGCTCAAAGTTCAGAGACGAAAACTTCCTGTGCAAGAAATAATTAGTCGAAACTTGACTAATGATTTGAATACCAAAAATGTAGTGTTGCCATCTAAAATAAATAATTATTAATGAACTGACATCAAATGAATCCACAAGGTCGATTAAAGAAACTACGCGTGCTGCTATCTAAACATGAGGGACAAAACCACGTTCAACTGAGTTTTCATTCAAGTTTTGGCAATATAATACAAGTTTAAGCTGAAATATTGTAAATGGAGGGAGAACTATGACTTTATAATATTATGCAAGATTTTTGGGATATTATAGGATAAGTTATCGTTACAAGGTTTATCTTCACGCGCAATGGTTTCAACTGATTTTCTTATTTTACTCTCAAAGGGGTTATTGCACGGAACTATAATTTTTGATTCATCAAAGTTAATATGGTAGACTTCATTAGCCAAGTAGAACCTAGAAAGAGCTGTATTCTGTTTACGCTGTTTAATGTCTCTGCGATGTTCCATAATCCTTACTGATAACTTACGTTTTGTCATGCCGATGTAGACTTTTTCAATATTATTAGATAAAGTTATAGGGATTTTATATATACCAGATTTCTGATCCATTGGGATCCTATCGATTTTGTTACTGACGATATCAATGAGGTAAGGAGGTGGAATAGCGACCAACTTTATATTATATTTCTGTATGATCTTTTTTATCTTTTCGAATATAGTGGGAATGTAGTGAAATTTTCTGTACACCATAAGTTGATAATTATCCTGTCGTTGACCTGAAGGAGGGGGAGCGTTGTACTTCTGAATTATCTTATCTATATATTTTGCTGGAAAACTATGATGAAATGCTATTTTCCGTATAAACTCGATTTCTTCGTTTAATTGGTCATCTGAGCAAATCATAAATGCTCTTTTAATGAAAGACTGGAATGCAGAGATTCTGTATTGAAACGGTACGTTTGCTGAAAAAGGGATAACGGTGCTTTCTTTAATAGGTTTTCTATAAACTGAAAAGTTTAATCCCGAGCTGCATCTATTAATTTGAGCATCTAAAAATGGAAGTGAAGCATTTTCTTCGATTTCAAAGGTGAATTTTATACAGTTACTTAATTTATTAATATCTTGAAGAAAATCGGTTAAACCAGATAAACTGTAGTTCCATAAGATGAAAAAATGATCGACATATCTTAACCAACATTCGGGTCTCAAATTGAACGTATCAAAGATCTTATGTTCTAGAGACCTTAATGCAAATTCTGCAAATAAACCGGAAATTGGTGATCCCATCGGCGCACCATGTAGTTGTCTATAAATATTCTTATTAAAAATGAAGATGTCACTGTCATCAAAGTTAATATGGCAGACTTCATTAGCCAAGTAGATCCTTGAAAGAGTTGTATTCTGTTTACGCTGTTCGATGTCTCTGCGATGTTCCATAATCCTTACTGATAAATTACGTTTTGTCATGCCGATGTAGACTTTTTAAACATTATTAGATAAAGTTATAGGGATTTTATATATACCAGATTTCTGATCCATTGGGATCCTATCGATTTTGTTACTGACGATATCAATGAGGTAAGGAGGTGGAATAGCGACCAACTTTATATTATATTTCTGTATGATCTTTTTTATCTTTTCGAATATAGTGGGAATGTAGTGTAATTTTCTGTACACCATAAGTTGATAATTATCCTGTCGTTGACCTGAAGGAGGGGGAGCGTTGTACTTCTGAATTATCTCATCTATATATACCACATACTTTTTAGAAAAGGCTTTCGTGATCTTCTTGAAGTTAATACTTCCTGATTCAGTTTTTGCTATTGAGTCTACAAAAGATTTTATTGTTAAAGTTAAACAATTTCAAATTAATACAAACACCATTATGGTAAGTTTAGACGTAGTATCTCTATACCCTTCCATCAATATGCATGAAGTCATACAATACATTAATATGATCATAGATAACAATTCAAATTTATCTCAAAATATATAAACCTCACTAAAATCTGGACTTAACCTCATAGTTTACAGTAACATCTTCATTTTTAATAAGAATATTTATAGACAACTACATGGTGCACCGATGGGATCACCAGTTTCCGGTTTATTTGCAGAGTTTGCATTAAGGCCTCTAGAACATAAGATCTTTGATGCTTTCAATTTGAGACCCGAATGTTGGTTAAGATATGTCGATGATTTTTTCATCTTATGGGACTACAGTTTATCTGGTTTAACCGATTTTCATCAAGATATTAATAAATTAAGTAACTGCATAAAATTCACCCTTGAAATCGAAGAAAATGCTTCATTTCCATTTTTAGATGTTCAAATTAATAGATGCATCTCCGGATTAAACTTTTCAGAAAACCTATTAAAGAAAACACCGTTATCTCTTTTTCAGCAAACGTACCGTTTCAATATAAAATCTCTGCATTCCAGTTTTTCATTAAAAGAGCATTTATGATTTACTCAGAGGACCAATTAAATAAAGAAATCGAGTTTATACGGAAAATAGCATTTGATCATGGTTTTCTAGCAAAATATATAGATAAGATAATTCAGAAGTACAACGCTCCCCCTCCTTCAGGTCAACGACAGGATAATTATCAACTTATGGTGTACAGAAATTTTCACTACATTCCCACTATATTCGAAAAGATAAAAAAGATCATACAGAAATATAATATAAAGTTGGTGGTCGCTATTCCACCTCCTTACCTCATTGATATCGTCAGTAACAAAATCGATAGGATCCCAATGGATCAGAAATCTGGTATATATAAAATCCCTATAACTTTATCTAATAATATTGAAAAAGTCTACATCGGCATGACAAAACGTAAGTTATCAGTAAGGATTATGGAACATCGCAGAGACATTAAACAGCGTAAACAGAATACAGCTCTTTCTAGGTACTTGGCTAATGAAGTCTGCTATATTAACTTTGATGAATCAAAAATTATAGTTCCGTGCAATAACCCCTTTGAGAGTAAAATTAGAGAATCAGTTGAAATCATTGCACGTGAAGATAAACCTTGTAACGATAATTTATCCTATAATATCCCAAAAATCTGGCATAATATTATAAAGTCATAGTTCTCAATCCATTTACAATATTTCAGCTTAAACTTGTATTATGTTGCCAAAACTTGAATGAAAACTCAGTTGAACGTGGTTTTGTCCCTCATGTCTAGATAGCGGCACGCGTGGTTTCATTAATCGACCTTGTGGATTCATTTGATGTCAGTTCATTAATAATTATTTATTTTCACTAGATGGCACCACTACATTTTTGTATTCAAATCATTGGTTAAGTTTCGACTAATTATTTCTTGCACAGGAAGCTTTCGTCTCTGAACTTTGAGCCTTTTTACCATCATATTTTCCTGAGGACGGCTGTAGAAACAGCTCGAAACGTAGAAATCAACTTTTAGCTTATTAAAGTTCGTATTTTGTGTACCATTAAGCAATACTGTGTCTTTATTTAATATATTTTTAGTTCGATGATACGAGAGCTTTTGAAAGATATTCCACTTTTCCTAAAAATATTTGTGAATGGCTAATAACCCATAAATATGTGACTCAAAAGCCTTTATAACTCTCCCAAGCTTGAACTTTCCACCTTCCATAGTTTTCGAGAAAAAATGCTCTGACAGACAGCGAAACACACAAGTGACCTTATAATGATTCCGTTTTTCTTTTGAAGTACGGAACACTAAAAAGATATACCCGCCATTATTAGCATCACAACAAAATGTATCATAAAACATAATGTATTCTTTTGGAATAATGTATTCTTTTGAAATGTAAATGCATCTGAATTCACCTAAAATACTATAACGCGTAATTTACGTGTTACAAAACGTCTCAATTAAATCAAAACCGAAATGCGCTCGTAAGATCTTGGGCAGGGCGACCACTGGCGACTATTTGTAGATTCTGTTAGTATCGCTATTTACAACAAAATGCGTTTTATAGTATATTTCGTATAGCAGATGTTGTCAAAATATATGTGAAAGATTTTTGTTTTCGAAAAGTGGTTCGAGAGGAATTAAAAAATATCAGGTGAATTGCGAATGAAATTTTTGGGATTACCTAATAATAATTTTTCGAGATATCGGGAAAGGTTATCTTTAAACGATCTAATTCAGATATGTGAAACTCGTTTGCCCCAACGGGCCAAATGAATTTTGCAAATACAACACCCACCTCCAAAAAGAGAAAATAAACCAAATTGATTTTATTGTCACCAAGGAATCCATTTTGGACAACATGGGTTAAAGATATGGAACCTCTATGGAGAACGTTTTAAATAAGAAGTTCTAATAGTCTTTTTATGTAATGTGTATGATATAGACTACCACCAAGTATACACAAAAGGTATTTTTGGTACTTTTGTATTCCCGTATGCCACCAATCAATAGCGAAACATTTCACTATTTATAGCAAAATTAGTGATGATTATTATTTCAATGCTTAAGCTGGTAGTCCGATTACACGTAAATTTCAATTCATGTTTTATACATTTATTCATTTGTAGAATTTTAATTTTGTTTGTCAATTTAGTAATGGAAAAGTAACAAAAACTACACGGAAGAACAACGGAAATAAATAAATGGCGAATTAGCTACAGTATTTTAAGTGTAAACGTTTAAATCTTCCGTAATTGGTTTGCACACAGATTTAAAAATATTCATGGTTAAAATTTATTTTAAAACCTTAGCATACTAGTACATTGAGATGGATTTTTTTTAACAAATTCCATTTGATATATGTTATTTTCCTAATGGGGTAAAAATCGAAATTGTACGATATCTATAAGTTCTAAAATGGCAATGGAAGCAAAAGTTATTTGTCAAATGGTGCCACCGCTAATATGACATTAGCGTTGTTAACGGGCAACCTTTGCTTTCTAATGTATATTAGCATTGTAGAAATTAAAATGCGCACAATTGGCCAAAAATATATAACACGCTGTATATTTTAATCGCCAAATCGCAGCAGAAGCATAAACGAAAATATAATTTTGTTTCGTAGTTCTTTTATTTCAAGTAAAAAAAAAAAAAAAAAAAAGTGTTTAAAAGTTCGTATCCATATTGAAAATTCAGCAAGTTCCATTGCCGTTCTTCTGTAGCCTATGTAAACAGGCACGTAGTATAGGCATAATGGGAGCATTTGCGGGCGGAAGGTATTTGCATTTACTCGGAGTTCACAAAGTTTTAATTATTTTTTAAATATTTAGCACATTTCAAAAAGTAGGCAATAAATTGCTCAGTAATACATTTTATTTATAAATTTGCTATCTGGAACACTTTATAATTTAAAGTAAAAAGTGCGAAACATAGATAAAAGTATTTTTATATCTCTATATGTATTTTTTTTAATACAATACGTAACAAGAATATTTAAATGAGCAATCCCATGAAATTGTCAACTGTCGTAAATAACAAAACAAAAATCGTACAAACAACTGCACAAAATAATAATCATACAATGTTATCATAAATTAATGTTATCTGTATAATAGCGTACGTTATTTATTACACATAAGTTATTTTTATTGAATAAGTTAGAAGATAAAAGCTATAGTTTAAGAACTCGATTGGGAAATAGAAAGGGGTAAAATAAAGTATATGTGAGTAACTTAAATTTTATTTAATGAAAATTTATTGGGATTGTCACGTTAAATTAAGGACGTAAGACATTTATATAGTATGCGGAAATGTTTGGATAAGAGAAAGTTGTTTAAATTTAAAATATTCCTGAAAAATGTTCTATTGGATATCAAGTTAATCAAATTAGAATCATAATTCTAAACAATCAAGGATTATTGATGGCGATTCCCACGCCAGCATTCTTGTATAGTTTTCTTCGCTCTTTTAAATCGCAAAATTCGTGATAAATTTATGAGATTATAAAAGGTGTTGCAGGTCATAGGTAAATGCTGATATTCAAATGGAAGAGCATGTTATTCCTCGCGAATTTTGGTGTCAAATTATAGATCTGGAATACGGTATATACGTGGTGTTTGAAAATTCGACCGACAAATTAAGAGTGTTGATAGAAGGCATCAAGAGGATAAAAACTTACCATAGAACATGGGATCGCTGATTGCTTATTTAGTCACAAATACAGGTGTTTCACCGTATTCCTCTTCACTCTAATAATTTTTCAAAAAATAAAATTACTTCAAAAAGATAAAATGTAACGATATGTACCGTGTTTTGTATGAAATGTGATAACACCAAAAAACGTTCTGGAAGAACAGGGCTCTCACGTAATCGATGATACAGTATGAACTGATAACCGCAGTTCAAAAAGTGGATCGCTAAAAGCATAATGCTGCCGCGAATAATGAAAAATCTTACAACTTTTTTTTAGTGTTATCCTATTTACAACAAACGTGAGAATGTCTATTAAAAGTTTCATTATATGACACTTCAATTTCTGAAAGTTATTACCGTCAACCAAAGTTAAGGGAGGATAGAATAACCTGTATTTTTGATTAAATGTGTGGTTTGCGATTCCACGTTCTATGGCAATTTTTTCATCATCTTGATTTGAGCCGTTCAGTGCACAAATCGATTAAGTCTACTTTTGGAAAATCTTAAATTTTCAGTGCCAAAGCACTTGGTATAGTCATAACTTTTTATATTTGTAATGAGTTTTCTGAAAAATAAAGAATAACACCATTAAATGATAAAACATTTTTGTCCACTGAATAACAAATAATTTATTTCAGAGGCCATTTTGATTAACTCCATACTGTAACTTAAATCGTTGCAATAAAGCAACCCAAATGCACTAGCAAGCGTTGAATGATAATGGTAAATGTTTTAGTGCCGACTTATCAAAATTAAAGTGAAATAAATTGGCTTAAAATACGCTGGATAAAGTTAGAAAGGTCCAAACACCGCCTACTACAGTTAAAATATGATTATATTGAAGATTCAGAATTTAATGCCATTAATATAAGAAAATCTGTAGTAGATAGATCACAATTTTTGAAGAATGTAGATCAGCCTTTAGTTTATCCTAAAGGCAGAACTGTGACAAGGGAATAAAGGAGAGACATGACTGATCTGCTAAAATTCATTTCTCCTGTTAAACATGATTACTATAAAAACTTGACAACAAATCGAAATGACGAGTCCTGACATACACCTGATGAAGAAAACATTATTTATACTGCTGATGAATTAATCACGAATAAATTATAACACAACTGTCAACATTCATTTTTATGGAAAATCTATAATAAAATGTACAATAACTAACTTTTTCTGGAATAAAAAACTTAAAAATGTAAACACTGAATTCAACTTTATTACCTTTTTTCAGTTGCCAAATCGATTATCTTAACCCGTCATATAAAAATTGTAACATTACGGACGATTCTATTTTGCCTATTCTTTCTAATTAATTTTATATAACTTTAGATGAAAGCTATATGTATATTTATGCATTCTACAATATATTTTTGAATTTATATTATAAAGGAAATATTTAAAAACAATCTACATTATTTCATCGCATTTCTCATCTTTTTGTTTTATGGAGTTAATCGATTTGTGCACTGAACGTCTCATTTGTCGGTCGAATTTAGGAAAGACCTGTATTCATCTATGTATAAATTTACTGGAATTTCTATCAATCATTAACACATAACTGTCTTTTAAAATCACATTTTATAATATTTTTTTTCCGTTTAGTATATCACTAAAATAAAAACTTGATACTAATCTAATATGTTTTAATTTCATATGTATGCTTCAAGACAAATGCGTTTATCATTCATTTTACTTTTAAAATTTAAGAATTAATATTACGCTTTTCCTCTTCAATTTTATATCCACGCTTTTCCTCGCATACATGTGTGATTTTCTGGCACATTAGACAGCTATCTGTTTCCGAAATCCCCTGCAGTTCACTTTTAGAATTCCCCAATGATCCTTGTAATGAAGAGCTTCACTTGCATATTATTCCCTGGAATCCTTTAGAAGCTTTTATGCCTTAAGCTTTTAAAGGATGATTTAAAGGTTGAATTGCTGCATTTAAGTAACCTTTTAAAACTTTCCATTTAGCTTCGAGAAGTAATTTACTCCGAAGTATAATTATAACATATTTTAATTTTTAAATTTAAACATTCATTTTTTTGCAGATGAGGAAGATTAAGTTATTTGAATAAAATTATATAACGTTTAATAGTTACCTTATATACAGTATACAATATTTATATGGTATATATTATATAATAATTGTATAGTATGTGGTGTATAATAGTTATTTTAATCGTACGATTTTTCAGTTAAATTTTTCAGAGACATTGAAAGATTTCCAATGCGCCTCATTAGTTATTTTCCCTTCCAATGTGATTTTTCTCGCGACAAATAAATTTTTTATGAACCAGAAAATTCATTTAATTAACGTGTTTTTTTGTTTTTATGCTGAATTTATGTGTTATCATTCATAAAGAAAAAATTGTAGATAAAAATGTTTATTTAATAATTAATAAAAACGTAAAATTTGATAGCTATGGTAATTCCCCTCTGTGAAAAAAAAAATGATCAAGAAACAGAGAATAATGCTACTTAATACACAGAATCTTTCTCCTCATCAATTCAAAAGCTTCTGATTGCATAAATGCATGCTTTCTCATGTATCGTTATGGCACTGTTGTGAATACATTAACGCTAGCTTTTTTTCCTCTTTTTTTTTTTTTTTTTTTTTTTTTTTTTTTTTTACTGCTAATCAAAAAATGTACTGTTGCAATTAATTGCCGAAACGTCAGTGAAACCTTACTGTGGATATACGAACGTTTCTAGTTTCTGTCTGTTACTTTGTTCGTCAGCCTGTCTTTACGCGATAACTGATGCAAAAGTATCCGATTAGCTTGAAATTAAATGGGCATGTTGGTGTAGTACCCCGATTTAGCTGTACAGTTTTTTGTTACATTTAGTTCATTTGTTCGAAAAATGCAGAAAATTTTATTTTGCGCCACAAAGTTTTTCTATTGCAATTCAGGCGATTTTCAAATTTTTATTGTATTATTAAAATTTTTAAATAATTTATTTCAAATTTTCATATTTAAAGCATGGATATCAATTTATAAATACATCATATACACCTTGTTGCAAAAAAAATATATGCATCCAGAAAGAATTGAGCCAGAGCCACGAAACTTGGCGTGCTAATGAGATTTGATGAGGTATGTAAATGATTAGTATTTGACCACCACTGACCAGTGGGGGCTTGTGCAATGCGCATTTTTGTTGCGCAGCAAACAGCATTTAAAAGACCCGGTACTGGAATTCACGGGGTAAGTAGAACTAAACTACCATTGTTGATAAAGAGAATTTGAAAGGATGATACCTTTAAGAAGTACTTGACGGTACTAAGAACAGAGATTCGACTTCGAAAAGGGTCGAACCATGGGCCTCAGAAAACGAGGTTGGTCTGGCAGACGTATGATCTAGAATTTTAGTTGAAGCGATATTATAGTTCTACGGTGTTGGCATTAGTTAATCAGTGAAGACAGGGCCAGTTGCTGCAATGACTGAGGATGCTGCATCGCCGGGACAACAATACATGAGGGGATAGAGTAATCAGAAGAGCAACCACATCTACAACAAAAATTTCACTATCATCTATTCGACGTCATTTGCCAGTTGATATGGATGCAGTAGTATCAAGGCATACCGTCCTCATATAACAGGTTAACTCTGGGCTCAGCTCTCGACGTTCATTTTAGCAGTTGCTTCAAACCTTTCAACATAGGTGGTGTTGTCTGAATTGGTGTCGATCTCGAGCAAGCTGGGCAGTGTCTGATTGGAGAAATAAGACATTCAGTACCGAATCCCGCTTTTCTCTCAGTCCTGGTGGACTACGATATGTGTGTGCGGTCAGGGAGGTCGGCGGACCAATCCTACATGGGTATCTGAGCGGCACACTGACATAACACCTGTAGTGACATTCTGGGGAGCAATCTGCTGGGACAGCTGATCACTTTTACTGGTGCTGCAAGGTACTCTAATTCCTCGCAGGTACGTAGACGACATTTTTCACAAGTGGCACAACCAGTGTTAATAAGTCGCCTAGGTGCCATTTATCAGCAAGTTAACATTCGTTTACACACTGTAAGTCTCTCCTAACAATCGCTACAAAGATAAATATAAAGCACATCCACAGGCCTGCCAGTTCATCCGATCTTGCTCCAATAGAGAATGTTTGGGACTAGGCGACTTCAGCCGTCTCGGAATACCATCAAACTAGTTTATCAGTTGCTAAATTTATGGGAGAATCTACCACAGAGCGACATTGCTAACTTAATAGACTCCATGCCTCACCGTGTATTGGCTTTTATAACTGCCAAATGTGGCTTTAAAACCTGCTGAAATTGACATTCTATTTGTTCCTACTAGTCATTAAAATGTTTTTTTTTCGAATTTATAATCATTTCTTCATTTAAGTATACACTATTTACATAACAGGATTCATGATTGTGGGTCAAATTTTCCTGGGAGTATATATATTTTTGCAAAAGAGTGTATATTAATAAATTTTCAGTTTCTTCAGTTTTGGAGAAAAGCACAGCAAGATCCGATTGCGTAATGGTCAAAACCGCCAGTTTAAAGCTGTGAATCTCTGTAGCATACGCGAGTTCTATCTCTGCTCCTGGAGAAACGATTTCTGTGGTATCGTTTGGCAATAATTAATTTCAATAATGTCATATTTTATTTCCTGAAGATATGTAACTTATATGATTTGTATTTCGTTTATCATTGTTATTTCAATGCTCTATAATGAAATGAAATTTAACATTCAACAATACTTTAAAAAAAATACTAATTTTATATTAAAAAATATTTAAACTAAAATATTTTGCATTCCATTAGCAATTAGATAATTTCAACTGATCTACAATTTTTGATCTATTTTCTGATCATTATCAAGACTATATATATGTGTGTGTGTATAAAAAAAGTCTGGCTTTCTTTTCGTAAAAAATGAAAACAAAAAGACAGAAAAAGATCAAAAAGACAAAAAGATCAGAACTATCCCGTAAGGCATGGTGACGTCACGGCGACGTCGTTGTGAAGTCACACTGTGACTTTGTGACCGTCGATGTGACGTCACGTGACGTCGATGTGACGTCATAGTGACTAGAATGCGAGGTCGTTATGGCCGTTTTAGAGGTCGTTTGTGACGTCACATTGTGACCACTCTGTGAAGTCACGGTGTGACAAATTTGTGAAAAGTGTGTCATTTGTGACTATTTTGGCATTAACTTTGTGACGAACCTGTGACGAAAGCGACAATGCTTTGAAGTCACACTGTGACCAATTTGTGAAATATGTGTCATTTGTGACGAACTTGTCATAAACACTGTGATTTCAAATGAAAATCAAATTTCAAATTAATTGCTTAAAAGACGCAAATAGTGAAAATGATTCCATGCTGGGACTCGAACCCGGGCCATCAGTACAGTGCACTGACATTCTACCGACTAAATCACATGGAACGATACCCAGGCTGAAAAATTTCTCACTATTACATGTTGGCAAGGCAGCAAACGCAGCACAAGATGGAATATTTAGCGTGAGCCACCAACATGATGCAAACACGAAACTTAATTAAATCCAGCATCGATTGAAATTATATTAATACTTGGAAATTTTTCCAGCGAGAACCATTCGCTTTGCATACAATATTTCAAATAAAAATCAAATTTCAAATTAATTGCTTAAAAGTCAATTTTAATTTCAAATGTTGTATGCAAGGCGAATGTTTCTCCCTGGAAAAATTTCCAATTATTAATATAGTTTCAATCGATGCACGAGTTTCGTGTTTACCCCATGTCGGTGGCTCACGATAAATATTCCATCTTGTGCTGCGTTTGTAGCCTTGCCAACATGTAATAGTGAGAAATTTTACAGGCTGGGCGTCGTTCCATGTGGTTTAGTCGGTAGAATGTCAGTGTGCTATACTGATGGCCCGGGTTCGAGTCCCGGCATGGAATCTTTTTCACTCCTTTGCGCCTTTTAAGCAATTAATTTGATATTTGATTTTCATTTGAAATATTGTATATAAGTCGAATGATTCTCTCTGGAAAAATTTCTAAGTATTAATACAGCGATGAATTTTAAAATAAACTTTTGCTGTAAATATAAAATCTTATCTTTTTACCGTACTTTTTAGCAAAATATCGCTATTTTGGTGTCCTATTCTTCTAAAACATTTTAAATTTTTCCACTTAAAAAACAATGCTTATCAACTGCCATATTTTTTTATTAAGTTCTATGCTTGATATTGAGTTCAAGCTTGATATTTAGAATGTGTAAGTTTTTTTAATTTGTTGTTATTTGTCATTGCTTTATTAAATATGAACATGGAGACTAACGGATATTAATACAACTATTATTTATAGAGCGGCATGATAAGCGATATTTATTTAAATTTTTTATTCCCGTGTATATTGTATTTTGTGAATATGAGCTAAATAGATTTGGTATGTTTTATAGGAAAAGACTGATCTAGGAAATAGAAAAAAAAAACGAGTAAGAAAAATCATGCGTTAAGCATAGATTATAAAATACTTTCCAACACGTTCTGAATGCTTTAACAAGACATCGTAATTTAGGGAAATGACGTAAATAAGATAACTAAGTAAACATTTCAGAAAACGCATAAAACATTTGAAAAACTGATTTCAACAGTTACCGTCCATAGCCAAATATGTTTTCCAATTCTTTTGAACAGCCCTGTATTTGATCTGTAGGTTGATACACTGAAAAAAAATGAAGTACTCAAAAATGAGTAAACCGACGTACTCATATCGAATTGAATATTTTTGGATCAAAAATGAACCTATGCTTTCTCTATTTTGAAACATCACATGTTATAAAACCCAAACAAACGAATAGTTTTGTACCCTGTAATGGTTCATTTCATTTATAGCGGCATAAATGATGTTTATTAATGTAAATATTAAATTATGCACAGCATTTAAAAAATAATTTAAAAGTACTTGGAAATAATGCTCTTGTCATAAAAATATTCGATTTGAGTATCTTGCTAAGAATTTTGCTATTTTTCTTAATAAATAATCAATTAAACATTTCTTGTTAAGAACTTTGAACGGGAAATAAATGTCAGTACATTTTTACTTTAAATTTTAGGTTTTTTTTTTTTTTGGGGGGGGGGGGGGCAGTGCATAACGATTCATATTTGATCACAACCATGGAATAAAAAATGAATACATGTGTTTCTCAACTTTGAGTACATTTGGATCGGAGCTATTTTGAGTATGTGACGCATTTAAAATTGAGTACTTCTTACTCAATTTTGAGTACCCATTTTTTTTAAGTGTATATATACTATATAATGGGAAAATTTAGTTTAGCAAGAAAACGCCTAACAGGTTGAAATTCTTTTTCAGCAATTTATACTAATGTAAGGAAAGATACTTGAATACTTTTGTACAACCCTGTAGTTTACCTAGAATCTTTATTACACGCTATTATTTAGTTAAAATTTAATTCAAACTAAGACACTCTTAAAACTCCAGAAATTATCATTTATAGACGGCCATGTATCCATTTCCTTGCGTGACCCTGTGTATCATTTTATCCATATTCTACAAACATTTATTGGTAAATTAAATGCAGTTCAGCGAAAAAAAACATAACTCATTTAAAAACCACCTTTAAGCAATTTGCGCCCATACCCAGTAATCCTTACGAATACTTTTGTGTAGCCTTGTATAGGAAATAGCATTTATATACACGATACTATGCATAAATATAGTGAATCATAAAAGCGCATATCATAATTAAAAATACATTTCCAGCAAACATCGCTAATGAACAGTACTTCGGATACAATATAGTATCTGAAATATTTTGGGTGTCCCTGTAAATGCTATATACGTATTAATCGTATTATACATGAAATAATTTATAGTATGTAAACCTAAGCGACATACATCAATTTCATTATATATGAAATAAATTAACATAATTAAAGTATGCTGCAAACAATTCCCTCCACCCCTATATCATTATGTATTTGAATTCCTTTTTTAGCCCTGTAAATGAACAATAGCTATTCTGTGCATCGCATAGTCAACAGAATGCATATTTTAGTGCCCTTCATAAATGCATATAAATTTTATTATGTTTGAAAGCGTGCGTAAAATCATTAAAAATCATTTGAAACGATTTTTTCCCATAGGCCGTAATGTAACGGAAAACTTTTGGCTGGCCCTGTAAATGAACAAAGCATGCTACAAACTTCATTACAAATAGGTACCGTGCTATGGTAAACGTCAATAACATTCAAAAATTTCAGGGCAATCCGAGTATATTTTCGGGAGTTAGAGTGCGGACAGACTGCTAGACGGACAGACGGAGAGACAAACCTAAGTCATAAGCACTTTTCAACTTATGTCCTATATTATGTATCCTGTATTATATGAACTTTTAAAAAATATATACTAAAGCAGTTTAATCTATAACTTCCTATCAGGCATGAAAAACACTTTATTTCAATGCCTAAATATCATATTTTACTTTTTAGTGCCAATAATTACGCGTATCATAAACGTAGAAAATGAATTTACAATAGAAGAAAATTTAATAACCGATTCAGAATGTCTATAATTAAATGTTTGATTAAAATCACAAGCACAAAAATTCTTACATACAATTTAAAAAAATAAATATACCAATTTGAAAAACACTAAAAATAATAATTAGTATTTATAATTGTACTATTAAACAACAGCAAAATACAATAAATAAATTAAATGCACTATTAGATTTAACAATATCTCAAAAATATTTCCGTATGGTATAAGGAATTACTATTATTTTATAATTTTGGCAAATGTTAAATCTGAAAACATTGGTTTGAAGATTTAGGATTTTAAAAGATAATTTAAAATATTATTAGCACTAAAAGAAAATTCTTTCAAATGTTTCACTACTGTAATATGTAAAAATATATTTTCCCAGTATAATGTTAATTTCTAATCTGAAACAGTTTCGTAATCTCATGATAATCGAACATCATATTTAACCCCAAAATAATAATAACTATAAGTGTTAGTAATCAAAAAATAGTAAGAAGCCGATAAAATAATTCCAAATCATTGTCGTTCCATACATTTTCAATCTCAAGTAAGAGTAAATTAATGTTTATATTAATTCCAGTATGAACTTAAGCCTGAATCAGTCTCTGCGCAGATTTTTTTTTTTTTTCAAGCGATGACAGATTAAGATATTTTTCTTTACAGTTATCGAATTGAAAAATATCGCTTCTAACATAAAGATCAGTCTCTTACAAATATAACATAAAACTATTTAACTCATAATATACAAATCAGGAACAAAATATTTAAATTAAATAACACTTACATATACGTTCCATTAATATCCGTGTATCCTAAAATGGTCATTTCCTTATCTTAAAGTGTTTTAGACTTGGTGATGTTCTAAAAACAGTGAACAATTTCCCGCGTCTTCTCATATTTATTTTTCTGTGGGCAGACGATTTTCAAGCAGATGTTCTGTTACAGATTATTTGTTTTTGTATACAAGAAATATTGAACTTGAAGGCGCAGTAATTTTCTGAAAGTATCGTTAATTATAATTTTGTATTTGAAGACATGTCCAATATATTTAACCTTTTCTTTTTATCCGTACCAAATAATTCAAGTTAAATGTATTGTAAAGTTCCTTTTTTCTAAATAATTATAACAATAATATTCTTAATTAGAGCTTATTAGATAAAACATTGTTTAAATTTTTAAAAGGTGTAAAAATAAATTTAATGGTATTAACGACCCCCCCCCCCCTTTTTTTCTTCTTCTTTTTTTTTAAGTAAAGTTTGTTTTGCACAAATTTTGTATATTTCTTTTATTTTCGGAAAATGCTAATTTTATTTAAAAAGTCTGAAAGAAGTAGAATTTATGACTTGAATACAAATTATAAAACTATTCTAAAGCAAGAAATGCATAGTTGACTAAACTCTGAAGACTCTTTCTACGTGCTCATTAAAAGGTGCATATTTAACTGTAATAGAAAATTTTTAGTTTGAAACCACAGAAGTGTTTCGAATAATCCTGGTCGGTAAAAAAAGAAAGAAAGAAAAAAATTTCCTCCCAGCAAACTAAATATGTAAAGTGTATAAATTTAATAATCCTAATTCTAAATATATTATCCAAATGCTAGATAAAATTGAAATCATGAAAAAGTATACATTCACTGTCTTAGATATCAAATGGATAAAATATAGCCTGAAAATTTAGTTTATTAATGCTTGTATCGTGCACTTTATTTATTATGCCCCCCCCCCTCTCCCCTTTAGTGACAGAATTTACCATTTGCTATCCACTAATATATTTTCATTCCTTATGCCGCTATAACTCGTGACTGCTTAAAATATTTCTCTTCATTTTCAAAGATTTTTGAAGTTCATATTTTTGTCACACTGTGACTTACAATATAGTGTTTTTTTTGTCACATATGTGACGTGACGTACGTTACATAGCAGTGACATAACAGTGACGTCACATTTTTTTTAATTGCCAGAAAAATATAATTTTACAGTAAATAACATGTTTTAAAGAATTTTCGTAATTTTTTAAAGTTTTCTAAGAAGTTCACATCTCAGTCACAATGTGACATCACTGAGTGGTGGTATTTTGGTCACAGATGTGACGTGACCACAGTGACTTACAGTGACGTCACAATGACGTCACTGTGACCATGCATGCTATGAGGGATATAATCGAAATTACCTTGATATGCATGCTTTAATAATTAAACAGTGTATAAAAATTGTAAAATAAAATAGAAGTAATTAAAAAATATAACAATAAAAAGCGTTAGCTCATAGCATCAAGATCTAAGTTTAAGGTTTCAGAATGAGACTGATAAAAATAAAGTTGACGAAAACTCTTAAAAGTCAGTTAAAGAAAAAGTAGAAAAAAACTGAATATTATTATTTTTTTCAAAAAAAGTGAGACTGTATTAAATAAAAAAAATGCTCTACCAAATAATTTTAGTTAAACTTCTGACAAAAACAAACATAATTGTTTATAAATTTCAACCTTAACATTCTTTCACTTCGTTGAGTAGGTTAGACTGACAGCGCCATCTATCGCTTTAAATCTATAGGAATCATATCTACAATATACCGAATTCATCAAAATATCAATACTTAATTAATTTAACCCGCGAGAACTCGCACCGGGTATCACATGCCCAATCCATTTTCATTCAGTATTTTTGTTACTTTGTTCTTATCAGATTAGGCCAGAATTTCGAGTAGCTGTATTCAAAGTCACATTCTTTCAGCAGGGGGGAAACTAGTCCTACTCTAAAAATTGATTTTGAGAAACAGGTGTTGGGGATATGTCGTACCCGTGCTAGTCCTCCTGTCAGTCAGATCTTTAGTTTTTTCTGTCAGTTTAGTGTATTATGACGCGCTATTTACATTACGACGAAGAAAATAAATATTTTAGGCACCTTATAGATACTGTTTGTAGTGATGATGGACCTATATTCTGACGAGAATGTTGCCTCTGGAGATGAAGAATACTGTAGTAATCGCGATTCTTCTACTGAAATTGAGACAGAAACAGAAGATGAAAGTTCCCTGTCAAATTGATGGTCAACAGTTATTTTATTTTCAATGTTTAATGTGGCTGCTATTAATGCCAGTATTTTGTTGATGTCCACGAAAAATCCTCCCACACAGTTCAGAAACAGACGTTTCTTTTTGGAACTCGTTCTTTCAGAACAACACATAAACCGTAAGCCTCATAGAAAATCAACTTATCCAAGTACTTGTAAGGAACTGGATATCCCTAATAGTGAACCGCCTGCAAAATAACGCAAAGCAAATTATAAACAATCTGCATTTTGTCAATCTAATAAGGACAGAAAATCAAGGTTTATGTGCCAAAAAAGTAAAATAAATTCTCTGTGTTGAACATCAGCATGTATTTTGTCAAAATTGTCTTACAACATGTAATACAACATGTATTATTAAATTCATTGAAATACATTAATGTATTATTTTGTAATATTTAATTACGTAAGATTTGCTTATAAATAGTATTAATGGATATTTAAATAGCAGACATGAACTTTTAAAAATAGGTGCGTGTTCTCGCTGGTTAAAAATTACTAATTAAAAATTAAAACATTTTTATGTAAAATTAAAGTTGTTTGACGTTAAATCTTGATGGATATTATCTGGTATTGTTTATTTAACAATCTGAATCACAAAGTCACTCAAAACAATACTTATGTTTTCGTGAACCTTTCCCCGTATTCCCAATCTTTAATTCGATGAAATATCACCAGCACTAAATAGGGAAGTAAACAATAAATAATATACTTCAGGAAATGAAGTAAGGAATTTATCTGTTGTCAATTAAAATCATTATATAATGAGAACTTAAATAAATGTGAGTGAAATATTATACAAGATATTTATGTTACATTCTGTTATGAAATAAATACTATCTGATTTAAATTTTTAAAGTTGTTATTTAAAATAACAATGTTTACATTTAAGTTACTCTTCTCCCGTAAGCCTAATCTTTAATTAATTCAAATATCAACGGCCCTAAATAGTAAAGTTAACAATATATTTCAGGTAATGAAATAATTGATTTCTCTGTAGTCAATTAAAATCACAATACAATACAATAGCATCGTAAATAAATTTGATTGAAATATTTTCCAAAATAATTATTTGACTCTATGTTATAGAATAAATATAGTATCTGAATTTTTAAAATCATTAATTTAAATCGAATTGCTGACATATTTAATACGACAGTATTTTAAATTCCTTCTCTAATTCCCTACTTACAACAATAGTAGCACACTTTCTGTAATAATGTTGTACATTTATTAAAAGGAATATATATACATATATATATATATTTAGAAATTAGGTCTTTATGGAAATTGCCGAGTTGCTGAGGGATATAATTATATGCAAACTATTACGTATTATCTTGAAACAGTATCATTAAATATTTTTAAACTACATTCAACATTTAAAATAAATCGATATCAGTATCAGTTCTGGTTATATTTGGGGCTACGGTAACTTTCTAAATGCCCAATTATTTCTAATTTTATCTTTAATTCTTTCCCCAAGAGTGGTCATTTCATTTTATTATTATGTACGTTGTTTTTAACTTTCTAAGATTAAGAATAAACTTTTTTATTCATTATAGAGAAAAATAATAGGAGCATATTTATCACAAATTAAATTGCCGTTATAGTACTTTTTCACAAAAGAACATTAATTTACACGAAATTTTGAACAGATAAGTAAAACAGTGTTTTACAAAGTATTTTTAATGTCGAAACATAAAATGTACTAAAAATAGTCCTTGACGTCATGTTTTCTGCTTATGTAACTTTAAATATTCTTATTATATCTCTGTTGGCACATAATAAAAACGATCTACTATCTAAAAAAAAAAGAATATCGACCATCTAGCACCAATGAAGAAAGCTTTAACCAATAAGTTTATAGATGTGAAATGATGCAATGGGTTTATAGATATTTTAAGGGGTCTCAGGACTCTTAAAATTGTAAAAAATGAAAAAAAAAGACCATTTTCAACATTTAATATCTTAAAATGTATTTGATTTTAAGACGCAATTTTAATTGGAATAAAATATATAAGTATGTTCTTTCATTTCATGTATTAAAAAAATTATAAGATGCAGAACTGGCTTTTATAGGGGGCTCCAAACTGTTAGACGTTTTTCGAGCAAAAATCGGCATAACAGCTTACGCGCACGATTACAAAATAAGTGTTGCAACTAGACCTAAAATTTTGTTACCTACTTATACTTCAGATTGTAATAATTGCCCTGAACCTAAATAAATTTGTATTTAAAGCTTTTTTATATTTTTAATACAAAGTTGCATTTAGTTAATGCAAAATTAAGAAAATTTCAACAGTATAATCACCTAAAAAAATATTGCTTTGAACAATAAAAAGGAAATTTTAGGTTCAGTTTGTACAAACTAACATGAAACATATGTTTTGAAAATTTCATGAAAAAATATTCATAAGTGTTTAAGATATCGTGCGCGTTATGCCCCAAAACGTCATTTGGAGAAAAATGGCTTCAAAGTTTCCGAAACGACGCTTCAGCAATTGAACGTGTATAAATGTAAAAGCCATAACTTTAGTTCTAATAGGAATTTGAAGGAAACAATTATATCAAAATGTTCAGAAAAGATAGGAGTTTAACATCTAAAAAAATTAAAATTTTAAAAATTTTAAAGCTTTAAGAGTCCTGAGACACCTTAATAAAAACGATCTGCTATCTGAAAAATTTCAATTATCTAGCACCGATGAAGAAAGTTTAACCAATGAGACCCAACGGAACATTTTTGAAATCACGCAATCTGCAAGTTTAGCAAAATCTTTTGGCGGGTGTAGTTGTGGGTAGCAATCCGTGTTAAACGCTAAAATTTTAGTAAGTGTCTTCTACCTACTAAGAGTGTTTTGTTAGCTTTATTTTTTATAATTTCATGTACCATTAAGCTAGATATTTTGAAAATTATAACCTTTTACATAGTCTTGGCAGGTTTTTGACATGTGTCAGTTTATGTCAGGTTTAAACCATGGTTTAAACCGTCATGTCAAAAACTATCTGTCAAAAATCTCGTCAAAAACCTAAAATACTAAATTGATCTGTAAAAATTCACATTAAATGTCACACATTACAACATTACATGTGATATTTTAAATTTACATTACTATATATCAATAATTAGTACATAGTTAAGTATTATTGTTAGGTGCAATTTTTTTAACAGGGTAAAATTATAATTTATTTATTTATTTATTTATTTTTTTTTTTTTTGTAAAATTGTGTTTTTCTAAAAAGTAGACATTAAGCTCACCTGAGCTGTACATTTTTTCTCTTACTTAAAATCGTTTTAATTTCTCTTAATTTTGAGAGCTTAAAACACTAGCTAGGTTTTTTTAATATTTTTTATAAGAAATGAAAACTTAGGAAAGTGCAGATTTTTTTTTTGTATATATAACAAGATTATGTGCTTCAATGTTATTCTAGTCTAAGCAATAACCATTCCATTCAAAATTGAAATTGGATTATTAATCTTAAACATTTACAAAATAAGAGAAATAATAATAATAAAAAAAAGCTTGAAGTCAAAATCTTTTTTAAACATGCATTCTTTAATTATATAAAAATATGTTTTCGATTTTAAAACTGAACAAAATTGGCTCGGTCTTCTAAAAGAAAATTCACTTAAGCCACATATTGAAAAAAGTGCATAATAGAAGGGATCAAATCATGAAACCATACCATTGTTTGGCTTATATATTGCATCCCAACCATCAGGGACAATGGTTTACTGATGTATCAGTTGATTGAGTTCGCGCTTGAGCTACAGAGAGAATTTATGGATGCTTATGCTTACCCATCTGATTGTGTATGAAGCTAAAGAATCCCCTTTCCCGTCTTCTTATTTCAGTGCTATAGGGAGGACCCCGTTACTTGGTGGAAAGGTATCATTAAATGCAATAGCTTTTTGAGCCTGCTTCAAAACTTGCTCATCTAGCTTTTGCCATTAAGTCCTACTAGCTCAGCATCAATTAAGAGACAGACTATTTTCTAATGCTTCATACACTCTAAACTCAGAAATCATGTGGGTGTAAATAAATGTGCTAAACACGTTGTGTGCTGCAGCATGCTGTGGGGTAAAATTGATCCAGATTATTTAATTGTACGAAATGATTTTCATCTGATTGAAAATTTAAAAAAATAAAAATATTTTATCTCAATTAATAATTGATTTTTTTAAATTATTAAATTACAATAAATTTAAATAACAGATCACATAAATCATTGACTTATTTAATGTTTACCTATTGTTGTTAAAATATTTTAGTGTGTTACACGTACTTGGCAGTTTTTGACGGTTTAAACCAGTTTATGACAGTTTTTGACGGTTTAAACCTATTTATGACAGTTTAAATCAGTTTTTGACGCTTGTCATGTCGAAAACCCGTTTTTGACGTCAAAAACCCAACCCTGCTTTTACAACAATTTCTCAACCTTGCGTAGCAAAAGATGTGATGTGTAAGAAAGAGAAGTAAGCTTCAATTTCACATTTTAAAATATACAAAAAAATGTCATTTATTACGGATTTTGTTCCTAAAATTATTTTTAAAGTTTTAGATTAGTGAAATGAATTTTTTCACACTTCTGGGTTACACATTGCTCTGCAGTCGTTGTCTTAAACATGTTGCATCCGATATTTTCAATTGTAAAGTGAATTATTGCTTTGAATTTAATATTTGATGCTCTAATAGAGCAAATCTACCCAACGTGACGTACTTCAGATGTTCACTTGGAACCTCTTGGAGCTTTTACTGTGACTATACATTTTTATTTTTAATATCATATGTACCTATAATGTGCCATCATGAAAATGTAAATATGGGTAACTACCGGGAAATTTTAAGTATGATATGTTCTTAAAATACTTTAAATAATCAAAATAAGTCTCCATTATATTTCCAATATGACAGATATATAGCTTTCACATTTCTTTAATCTCGAGTTACGGGCTTAGAAACATACTCTGAAGAAATGCATTTCTGACGTTTAACAGAAGATAATTTTCTTGAATGTTTTAAAAGGTGATTTATTCAATAGTTTGTAGTTAAATCTGTTGCAGTATCTACATTCAATCCCATACTTAAAACCGATTCTACCTAGATTATTGCATAGATGGCCTCTAATTTCAACCCTGACAACTTTGAAGATCTAGAACAAAAAATTGTAAGTATTAAATATGGTAATTCTTTTTTAAAATCACGTTAACAACAAATCTTTTGGAACTTAGTAAGAAACGAGGTTATACCTGATTTCAATCTACTTCTCTGAAACTTTTATGCACGATTTGGGTAACCAGGTTTCAAGCGAATCTCATTGAAACTTGTCTAATAAATTAAAGAATTTATTAACATTGCATAATTTCATGTGCAATCGTAGAAAAAAAAGCAAACATCCCTTACTGGTATATCTATACCTCAACAAATTATTGTAGACGAAATTTATTGGTACCGAACGATTGGAAATAAAGTCTACTTTTAAATGATGTATATAAAATTTGCTTAGGGGGCCATCTACATATTAAAACGAATCCAAACTTCATTTTTTTCAATAGCAGTACCCAATTTTAGCGAGATATTTCAAATCTTTGGTACAAACTATGTCTAGACACCAAATTTTAAGTCATTTCAATGATAAGTTTTTGAATTATAAAAATTCAAAATTTAGTGCTTCTACACTGTTAAAAATTTTGCAGCATTCTGGCAGGTCATTCGACCGTTTTTTGAAAAAACGGTTTCATAATCATAATTTAACTATATTCTGACCATAAAATGGCCAATAACATGGTCAGAATAGTGTTAAAATTACGGTTGTGTAACTGTTTTCGGAAAAAACGGTCAAATGACCTGCCAGAATGCTGCAAATTTTTAACAGTGTAATGTTAAATTACATTTTCATATTTTTATTTATATCTCCTGAAATTATGCTCCTAATGTGGTAATTTTTTGTGTAGCAATAATACTAATATACCGAAACCTAAATACGTTGAATTTGCAATTTTTATAATTTTATGATATAAACTATGAATTATGAAATTAATATTTGAAAAAATTATGAATTGTAACCTATAATTTCTTTGATGGATTTAGATTTATTAAGTCCTGCTTGATGGAAATCTAAAATTTCACATTTTTTCTCCAAGTAGTTTTCAAATTATGTTTAAAAAACGGCAAAATGGTAGTTTAAGTGGCCTTGTATGATAAAAGTGACTAGATATTTTGAAATTTCTTATGCTATCCTGTAATCTAGCAGGCTTCATTGACTGCGTGAGTGGCTCTGAAGGTGCCTGGATCAAGAAGAGGGCTCTCTCTCGGTTAACAATTGAGTACTGATAGTCCAGGCAATAGGGAATTTTACCTAGCAAAATTAATGGTAGTACTGGAAATCGGCTTTCTAGATGTTTTTTGGGTCGCTGAATCCCAATTTGTAACTTTCCACCAAAATTTCCCCCGGCAACCTTCCCAAATTTTGGTAAAAAGCCACCCAAAAAGGTTTTTATTAAAAAAAATCAATTTTTTTATTGTTTTAGAGAAAAAGTATCTAGAATTTCAGAAAGTAGACAAAATTTCCAACAAATTAGATGCATGACATTATGACTTAGGATGAAGGGGAAGGGGTATCTGCCTCGGAACATGCTCGCGGTGCTGCGTGGACTAAGTTGCGCAATTCCACTTAACCACTCACACGTTTACATTCGCCCTCCCATCTCCCCTCCCAACTTTCTCTATAACGTTTACTTTAAGATTTTTGGGTCGCTGAATCGGAATTTTTAACTTTCCCCCAAAAATGTCCCCCCTCCCCGAACCCCCTCCAAATAGTTGTTTTGAACCTAATTTTCTTATTATTTTAGGGGAAAAGCATTACAAAATTCAGAAACTAGACGAAATTTGCAACAAATAGGATATATGACATTATGAATTATGATGAACGGGGAGGGTGAGGGCTGCCTCTGAACATGCACTGCGGCGTTACGTGCTCTAAATTATGAAGTCCAGGCAATAGGGGATTTTATCTGGCAAAATTAATACTAGTTCTGGATTTCGACTCACTTTATGTTTTTGGGGTCGCTGAATCCGAATTTGTAACTTCCCTCCAAAATTTCACCCGGCAACCCTCCCAAAAATTGATTTTTTCAAAAAATTTGGTTTTTGAGAAAAGCGCGCGGGGAATGTTCCGAGGCAGCCCCCTCTCTCCCCGTTTATCCAACGTCATAATGTCATATGTCCAATTTGTTGCAAATTTTGTCTAGTTTCTGAATGTCGTAATGCTTTTCCCCTAAAACAATAAGAAATTTAAGTTAAAAACAACTATTTGGGTGGGGGGGGGGTTCGGGGGGGAAATTTTTGGGAATAAGTTAAAAATTCAGATTCAGAGACCCAAAAAACTTAAACTAAACCTTATAGAGAAAGTTCGGAGGGAGGATGGGAGGGCTAATGTAAAAGTGTGAGTGGTTAAGTGGAATTGCGCAACTTAGTCTACGCAGCACTGCGGCGCATGTTCCGAGGCAGATCCCCCCTTCCCCTTCATCCTAAGTCATAATGTCATATATCTCATTTGTTTGAAATTTTGTCTACTTTCTGAATTTCTAGATACTTTTTCTCTAAAACAATAAAAAAATTGATTTTTTTTAATAAAAACCTTTTTTGGGTGGCTTTTTACCAAAATTCGGGAAGGTTGCCGGGGGAAATTTTGGTGGGAAGTTACAAATTGGGATTCAGCGACCCAAAAAACATCTAGAAAGCCGATTTCCAGTACTACCATTAATTAGCTAGGTAGAGTCCCTATACGGTCTCTATTGCCTGGACTATGAACTTCAATTTGGATACAGCCCTTAAAATACGCTCGTTTTAAAATAATTAATTTCTTAGACACTTATCGTACGAATTGCATAAACATTTGTTTTTAGGTTAATTGAAGGGTGTAGAGTTCATTTATGCTGTCAGAATTGTATACTGCGATTGAAAAAAAATAAAGTTATGGTTCGTTTTAATATGTAGTTGCCCCCCTAAGCAGATTTTATGTACATCATTTAAAGGTAGACTTTATTTCCAATCGTTCGATACCAGTAACTTTCTTCTGCGATAATTTGTTGGGGAGTTAGTAGGGGAGTTTACATTTCTTTCCACGACTGTACTTGATACATATTCCAACTTTATTTTAGGTATTTCTGCATTGGGAATTCAAGCGAATGTCAAAGTTCTCATCAACAAGTAGCAATAAAAATTCCTTTTAAAAGACGTTTCGCATTAAAATCTTTAATATTTGTAAGTTTTATTATTAGTCTCTGTGCTTTGTCCTTCTTTTCCCTACAAGATTTGGGATTTTTTGTTTGTTTCTTTTGTTTTGTTTTTATACATGGAACACTTGAATCTTAAATGTCTCATGGCTACCATTTTCAGACATGCCATTCATGTGTGCATTTACATATCTATTACAATGTATGTATATATATATTTCTAGAAAAATATAATATAACCACGAACAAATGAAAATATACAATAACCTCTTCCGAATTACCCACGACTCCAAAAAACTTTATTTATTTTCAGTAATCGCAGAATCCAAATATTTTTTTTTCTTGCGCCCCACCAGTGGCCGAGAGATTCTGCTCTCAAAGCTGGTAGACGGGAGGTGCTAGGTTCGAATCCAATCGCGCCCGTCGGCCTAAAAGTTCGGAGATTTCCGTGGTTTTCTTAGAATCTTTTATACCCTTGCATAAACACGGGTTAAGATACCTTAGATCGATCCCCTCGGAGGGCACCCTTCCCCCTTTGGGCCCAAATCCCCCGTGCAGATAACTGGTCGTCATAAATCACACACACACACGTTAAAATATTTTAGAGATTTAAAGAAGTATTTATAAAAACGAAAATCCTTTTGCTACTTTTGATTTTCGGGAACGTTTCCGATTAGTTTTTATTCCATTTAGGGTTCATAGGCATCATGGGATTCAGGGAACTTTAGGTGTTTATTACCAGAAATTTTGTAAAGTACTGGTTGCTATATCTGAGGATGTTTTTTTTCTTTTTTTTTAAATAAGGGAAATATTTATTTACGAAAATTCTGATAACAGGTCTTTAAAAGTCCTTGAAGCGTACGAATCCTATTATACAGCGTACAATTTATAATTTTCCCGTTTTCTCAACCGGAATAAATTGGTACATTTAAAATTAGCTGCACCCATATAGCAGACATAGTGGCAATAAATGTGATATCACTGTAAGTCCCAGTGGTTTTGTTACATCTCTTGCCAACATGCTATTATTCACTGATCGTACATTGGACACACATGTGCATTTCTTCACAAACTCTTTAAAAAAATAACAACTTAAAATATATATTTCATTGTAAAAAAAAGAAAAAAAAAATCTGTCAAACTACTAAACTGTCGTGAAGGTACATCAAGTCACGTACAACATGTTAAAATTTAGTTCAGTTTATTTATTTAAATAACTATCTTTGGATTAAAAAATGGATGCACAGTTTATTTTAACAACGACAAGTTTTAAATTAGGAAATGAAAACAAAATATAGAAAATATATATTTTTTAATGGAACGTATGGTGAATTGTGAAATATTTCTTTAAAAATTCATTAAAATATTTAGAAATGTTTAAATTACTAGTAAATTTATTTTGTATTTTAAGCACATATTACTTAATTTTGTTGCATAGAAAAATTTGTCTTGAAGAAATTCATATTTGAATTAGATAATAAATGAAATATATATATTTTTTAATTTGGTCGTTCCTCCAAGCTTTAGGGAAAGTACGTTATAAATTAGTATTTGGTTTTGGACTTGACAAGTACTTTCTTAAAATTCAGAGTGCTAATTAATTTAGTATTAGGTATAAAATACTTTCGAAGTTAAGCATATTTTTATAGAAAATAAAATATATCTGGTAATGATTCTGCATCCAGTCGACTTGGATTTTATACGAACCGGACCTGACCTTATAAAATCGACTGATTTTTTTTTTTAAATCTGTAGCCGTACGCAGATTAGATTGAATAGATTCTTGCATCGGGACGAGTAACCGTATTTTACCAAAACTGGACCCGGGTTGGGTTCGCATAAAGCCTAGATATTTCACTAGGTACAAAATTCTAAACCGAATTCTATCTACGCTATAAAAATAACAACCGATCCAATCAGGTAGGATTGGGTTTTGATAAAATCTGGTAATGCGACCAGACGTAGAATTCTATTCCAAATATTATATTCCGAATATCCTGGGAAAACAAATACGACATAATACGGTCGAGTCGCGTTGGAACAGTGTTGCCAGATTGGGGAATTTTTTGTTCCCAGATTGTTGATTGTCACCACTTTTTTGAAATAGAAGTATTCAGCCTATTTAAAAATAGATGATAAATTCTGAAATATAAGGCGAATTATACTATTTTAAAAAAGTGATGACAATCAAATTATCTGAATTAAAAAAGTCTACAATCTGGCAACACTGCGTTGAGATATAATATGCTCACACTACATGATCCTTAAAAGTCACCAATGTTCCATTTTTCACGATCACACTAAGAATTCACAAAGTACTCATAGCGTAACATCACAAAATAGTTTCAAAACGGCCAAAGCAGAGAAAACAGCCACCTCACCGTAACATCACATCGGCGTTAGGTGACGTTGCACCGACTGTCACAAATTAAGAGTGACACGTCATTTTGACATTGAAGTGACGTCACAATTCTATTCGGGTGGGCTTCTATTTTGTAAAAAGTTTTTTGTTGGTGTCCATTGAGTTATTTTGCTGCTATTAATTTTCCGTCCAGAGACATAACAGGATATGTGCAAGAAGTTATTTATCAAATAAAACGCTAAATAAACGAGCTTAGATTTTGAAATTGATCATATGACTACTTGTAAAATTCACTGAATTATAAATAAATCTACCCTATATATATAAAATCCTAATGAATCGAATTGAAACGAATTTACGTAACGATTCTATGAAACAACTGATTAAACAACTGATTACGTTTCATGGTGATTTCTCCAAAATATGGAATACTTTGCGATGAAATTAACACCAAAACTCCGTATTGATCCACAGATCTAGAAACTGGTATTAGAGTTTTCAAATTAGAATTAGTTTTTGAAATATTAATTTTTTTCTAACTTTAAATACTTTTTTCTAATGATGGCAACTGAAATTTTAATCATAACAGATATTTTTCTTTCATATTTTAGAAAATGTTATTTTAAATTAATTTGGCGACGAGTTTGACCTCCCTTAAATGTATGCTAAGAGATGCATCATGTACTTTTATTCAGAATTCAAGTTGTATTTCATTAACATTTTATTTAATACAAAACATTCATTTAAAATTGAAACCTTTAAAATAACAATGTTTAACTTCATTCTTTTTATTAAACGAAACGAAAAGAAAAATATTAGACACAGATGTCATATACGCAACGGGGTACCTAATTGGCGCCAAAATGGCGTTATTTTGCCTGACATGGTAACCCGGCTACTGTTGCTTATTTATTAATAAATGTTCATTTGAATTTATTTTCTTTTTATTTACAAAAAAAAGTTATAAATTGTTTTGTTCTATAGTTATTAATTATTTTTTATTTATTTATTGTTATTTCATTTTAAAAATAACAGAAAATAAATTAAAAATACGTATGTAACAGGTATTTGAAAACGAGGTTTTCGCCAAATTGTCGTAAAAAAAAAAAAAAAAAAAAAAAAAAAAATCACGCCGTACCCTGTGCGTATGTGACAATGCAACAAATCATGAGATTTAATTTCCACTTCAAAGCAACGTTTTAATGTTATTACTTCTCCCGTCGACCAATTTCGCCAAATTCTATAAATAGCCAAATTATACAAATTGACATATCTTTTTATTTTAAATAACAAAAGAACAAATAAATTAGTATAACATTAATAAAAATAAAAATAAAACGTCGAAATAAAAATCACTTGATGGCGTGAACATGTGTCACTTCCTTAAAGTCAAGTAAATGTGACATTTACGATCAACCATTATTGGCATTTAATCTTATAGTTTGGCGACAGATTTTTGGTCGCTGGGATAACCATAATTTACCACTCGAAAAATAAAAAAATGCTATCTAGCGAGTTAAAAAAAAAGCTATTGGCGAGATTTTCACCCGGCTAACATAAAAGTACCATGAATTCTTTGTGATCATGGCAACTTTTATGTAGTTTTAATCGAAAAAATAAATTTGATTCATTTAATCAAAATGGAAACCTTTCTTTTAAAAAGCGAAGGAATCAGCCCGTTGTTTATGGAAGTTACATGACTTGGACTATTATAATATAAACGAAATAACGGGGATAGAATAATATTCGGCGACTTATCACACCTGTGGCTGGCTAACATTAAAGTACCAAAATGGCCGCCTGGAATATAAAAAGCGAAGGGATCCGCCTGGAGCTGTTGATGATAGTCGCATGACTTAGGCTATTATTATAGAGATTGTTTTTAATTTTAAAAACAGCGTAAATAATAATATTTTCTAACGATTAAAAATTTCTTTTCACGTGACTATTAAAAACAGAAAAAAAAATTTAAAATTACTATTAAATGAGTACGTGTTAAAGGCAGGAAAATATTGAAAATTATGTCCTGAAAATTGTATTTACACGTGAATATTAAAAGGGAAAGGAAACTTTAAAATAATAAATACATTAATATGCGTTTAACCCTTTCAATGACAAGGCACTTCTATTCGTAAAATCTTGAAATTAGTGAATGGCACCAGAATTTACAAACAAATTTCGAAATACAAAAATACTTTTGTTCACTTACTTAATAAAAGGGAAATTTTCATCCCAATATTCTGCCGCTAATGTGTCATTTAAGAATTAAAATTAAGTGGTCCAAAAATGAACCACCGCCCTTGAAGGGTTAAAGCAGCAAATTTTAGTAATTGTATTATGCCAATCGTTTTATAACGCTGTTAAAAAATACCTAGAGACAAAGACTCTGTTTACTTAATTCATTTTATTTTAGCTTCTTTTCAAACGTTTAACTGATTCTTCTTTAAACAAACACGAAAACAACCATTGGATGTCGTAACAGCAACTGACTCTACCTTAAATTTTTGCAATCAAAGGGAATTGAATGGAAACCCGTTTACAGGGAGATCGCTACAGGTTTTTTCAGTATAATTCAATCTTCTCTAATCTTTTTAAAACCAATCAGATTAGCGTGCTTTTAGAGTCTACAGTGTCTGAACGGGGGTTGGCGAGCGTAGCTTGCAGGGGGCAGAACCCCCTAGTAATATATCATAAAAAACATAAATCAAATTTATAAACGAAATAAGTGTTGTATACTAAGGTTGTGACACTTGAAGACCATAATTTGTCTGGTTCATTGTTTTATTATTTTTATGAACATGAATTACTTTTCACTAATTAACTATTTATATATTTTGTGCAGTTACATCGCACCACATTTCTATTATAACATATGTTCATTTGTAACTTCTTTTTAAATTATATGTATTCTGTTACATCCTTTTGCAAGTTTTTAGGGAAAAGACTACTTACACTTAAGGAATATCAAAATATTCTTTATTTATTTTTACATCTTATTTCTTTATTCTTATATCATTTCTTTACATTTTATTTCTTCTTTTCGGTGACTCGAATTTCATTTAACAATTACAAGTCGTTGTGTCTGAAATAAATATTCCTTACATATTCTAAGTTCAGAATTGTATATCCATACTTCTTAGTTCGAAACTATCCGAGAAACAGAAAATTAAACGGCAATATAATGATGAAATTAGTTTTATCTGCCTCAAATATTTAAGACGGTACAAGAAAATGCATTCCCTAAGGCGTTATTAGGTTACAGAAAATATGTAAAGACAAGTATTTTCATTATATTTAATATCAAAATTTAATAAATAAGTATCTGTCTTTGTCCTTAACATTGTAGTTAAACAAATCATGTATAGTAATTGGATTAACGTATCAGATTATTGATCAATCGATGTTCCTTTCCCAAGATAAATCAATATAAATGTTAAACATTTCTTATAATAAGTTGGAATACTGAATTTCTAGTTACACAATCGGTATTTATTTCTATGTCATTTCTTTTATGAACATAATTAATTAAAGAACATCAGATGCAGCATCATTATTTAGTTTTATAGAATAAACAAAATAATGGAATTTTGCAGTTAACGTCAACGGTTATCTTTTAATGCGCATGAATTTTGCATAATAACTTATAAATTTTATCATGGTTATTAGATATCTTAATAGTTTTAGGAATTATAGCTTCAAGGAATTGAATATGTTTTTGTGTTTTTTTTATTTTTTTTTGTTTTTTTTTGTTTTTTTTTGTAGTCATTATTTCAGAAATATTCTCAAATCACTATACAGGGTGTACAAAAATGTCAGTATAAATTCAAAATTTTATTTAAAAAAATGAATAGGCCTACAGCGAAACTAGTTATAACAATGGATTGAATAAGTCAAAACGTTTTTTTCTACTGCCTCAGGAAAGTTCAACATGGGATCCTTTTGTAGCACGAAGAATATCAAGAGAATATTAAATTCAATCCATGAACGTTTCAGCATGCTAAAATCAATAGTTGATAGAGCTGTTTGGATCATTTGTTTCAATTGCATGATTTGATTTTGTTGGGTCCTTGAAAATATTTCACGTACACGTTCCACACATTCTTTACTAATGCGAAGGCGACCATTCTGAATCATCTTTTACGTGTTGTGCAGCGCCATGTATGAGCAGAATCATATTGTAGAAAAAACTTTTTGAGTTATTCTACCTAGTATTGTGTAACTAGGTTTTCTGTAAACCTATTATTTTTTAAAATAAAATTTTGAAGTTGCACAGACCTTTTTGGGACAGCTTGCACTTCTATTCAGAAGTAATTTAATTTAAAGTAACTATGGATAATACGGTCACTCCTATTTCTAACTAAAATTATGATGTAGGTAGAAAATTTAAATAAAGTTAAAAACAATTTGTTATTAGTGTTATAGTTTCTTATTAAGTTTCCAGAAGAATATTTTGTTATTTTTTTACTTTCATTTTTAAATTTAAAATTTTGCAGAACAACTTTTTTTTAAGGCAACTAGGGGGCTCGGCCCCCTACACCCCCGCCCAGACACCGCAGACTCTAAATGCACGCTAATTTGATCGGCTTTAAAAAGATTTCGAAAGATTGAATTATAATGTAAAAAGCAGTGGCGATCTCCCTATAAACGAATTTCTATTCATTTGTCTTTGATTGGGGAATTTTAACGCCAAATCCGCTGCGGTACTGCTTGATTATCTCGTCGACCAATTTCGCCAAATTATATAAATCGCCAAACCACTCACCAAATTATACAAATTGACATAATTTTTTATTTTAAATAACAATAGAACAAATAAATTCGTGCAACATTAATAAAAATACAAATAAAACGTCGAATAAAAATAACTTGATGACGTAGATACGTGTAACAACATTTCAAAATAAGCTAATATAAAAGGAATCTCTCTATTCTAAAAAAAAGTAACTACCGCTGTCACCGCCGCCGCCGGTTTTGAATATTTTGTGACCGGAGGTCTTTCTTCGTTAATATTAAGAAAAATATTGCGTACAAAAATATGAAAATCGGTGGTATTATAGAGAAATGTTTGATAAACACGCTGATGCAGACAGTTTTCAAATCGAAGAATTATTTTAAGAGATATTTAATGCTAAAGTTGGACAAAATCGTTCCATTAAAAAAGTTTTATAGCAGCAAAAACTATACATGGGAATGTAATCATTTTTACATCTTTTTATGCGTTAGAATTTGCCGGTGTGCAGATTGTTTTTCTTTTTTTAATTTGGTTAATTTTTTGAGGTTTTCTTTCTATTTTAAATTAAAATTTTCAGCATTTCTAGAGATATTTTTTACAGATTTTAGAAAGTGATATTAATTTAAACTGTTGCCAACTGTATAAACAGTGGAAATAATAATGTTTGCTTCAAAAAAAAAAAATATTTATACGTGTAATAAATTAAAAATTTATTTACACGTGACTATTATAAACAGAAGAAAACATTGGAATTAGAATTAAATAATTATGTACAAAAAGCAGGAACTTAAAATTACGTCATAAAATTATAATTACACGTGAATTTTAAGAGAGAAAGGAATTTTTAAAATAATAAATTTATTAACATGCGTTAGAAGTCTTAAATAGGAGAAATTACGTCATATTTACGTCACATTACAGTTATTACATAAAACGAACACAAAATAATATTGCAAAACGGTTTAAATTTAGAAATTGCGCTAGACATTTATTTGATATTTTGAGCGGATACTTTCTAACTATTTTTCTTAGGAAAGCGCAAATAATATTTCATTTCTAACACAAGTATTTTCACGTGAATATTAAAAAGAGAAAGAATAGTTTGGTCAAAATTACGTCAGATTAAATACGATTAATTTAAAATGTCTCATTGAAAAGAACTTTCTTTTCGCTTTGTTAAAAAATACCGGGAGACAAAGATTCTGTTTACTTAATTCCTTTTATATTAGCTTATTTTGAAATGTTGTTACACGTGTCTACGTTATCAAGTTATTTTTATTTCGACGTTTTATTTGTATTTTTATTAATGTTGTACTAATTTATTTGTTCTTTCGTTATTTAAAATAAAAATTATATCAATTTGTATAATTTGGCGAGTGGTTTGGCGATTTATATAATTTGGCGAAATTAGTCGACGGGATAATCAAGTAGTACCGCAGCGGATTTAGCGTTAAAATTTCCCCAATCAACGAGAAATGAATAGAAATCCGTTCATAGGGAGATCGCCACTATTTTTTTAAATTATAATTCAATCTTTCGAAATCTTTTTAAAGCCGATCACATTAGCGTGCATTTAGAGTCTGCGGTGTCTGGACGGGGGTTGGCGAGCGTAGCTCGTAGGGGGCCGAGCCCCCTAGTTAAGTAAACAGAGTCTTTGTCTCCTGGTATTTTTTAAAAAAGCGAAAAGAAAGTTCTTTTAAATGAGACATTTTAAATTAATCGTTTTTAATCTAACGTAATTTTTACCAAGCTATTTTTTTCTCTTTTAAATATTCACGTGAAGATACTTTTGTTAGAAATGAAATATTATTTGCGCTTTCCTAGCAAAAATAGTTGAAAAGATCCTCTCAAAATATTAAATAAATGTCTAGCGCAATTTCTAAATTTAAACTTTTTTGCAAGATTATTTTGTGTTCATTTTATGTAATAACTATAATGTGACGTAAATATGACGTAATTTCTCCTACGACTTCTAACGCATGTTAATGAACTTATTATTTTACAATATCCTTTCTCTTTTAAAATTCACGTGTATACTTTTTATGACATAATTTTTAATACATTCCTGCTTTTTATACGTAATTATTTAATTTTAATTTGAAAGTTTTTTTCCTGTTTATAATAGTCACGTTTAAATAAATTTTTTATTTGAAGCAAATATTATTGCTTGAGCTTTTTATACAGTTGGCAACAGTTTAAATTAGTACAATTTCCTGAAATCTGTAAAAAATATCTCTAGAAATGCTGAAAATTTGAATTTAAAATAGAAATAAAACCTGAAAAAATGAGTCAAAATAAAAAAATTAATGCAATCTGCACTCCGGCAAATTCTAACGCATAAAATGATCTAAAAATGATTACACTGCCATGTATAGTTTTTGCTGCTATAAAACTTTTTTAGTGGAACGATTTTGTCCAACTTTAGCATTAAATATCTCTTAAAATAATTCTTCGATTTGAAAACTGTCTGCATCAGCATGTTTATCAAACATTTCTGTATAAAACCACCGATTTTCATATTTTTGTATGCATTATTTTTCTTAATATTAACGAAGAAAGACCTCCGGTCACAAAAAATTCAAAACCGGCGGCGGCGGTGACAGCGGTAGTTACTTTTTTTTAGAATAGAGAGATACGAATAGTGAAATTAATTCGGTCATATTTGTATTTTTCCCAATAAACCCATTTCTATTATGTTTTATTTCACTTAAGTAAAAAAGGCAAAGAATTAAATGATATTTTCTTTATTTAAAAAACAGAACTTTATTTTTTTAAGTAAATCGAATATAAATGAAAGGTTTCAAAAAATCAAGTTAAATATTCCAAAATGTTCGAAAAAAATAAACCGTTAAAAACTTTGAAATCACTACCTAAATTCCGTATAAAAATTTAACATTCAAGCACCATGGCTTTTCAGAATTAACAAGCTTGACAAGAAGAAATGTTTTTGTTATAGGAGAGACCGGGGCAAGATGACTATGTTAACAATTTTTGTTGCTTATTAATTTATTTTAAAGTATAGTAAAATTAATTTTACATGAACTGTTAGAGTAATCCTTTGTAGTATTAAATATATTACCATTTAATTTTTCAAATAAAAATGATAAAGGATAATTTTATTTTTTTCACAACATTAACAAATCGTCATTTTGCCCCAGTACTGGGGCGAGATGACAACACTGAAAAAGGTTGAACATATTTTATCTTTTGAATCTGTTACATGGTTTAAAAAATGATAACTGGTGTTTTTACATCTTACAAAGTATTAAACTAACCATAATGCATTGCAACGTAATCTTGAAATGTTTAGTTGTGCAGCTTACAATAGTCAAAAATAAAAATGCTATTTTCATAATTGAAACATTCTTCATGCCACCACTCTTGGCATTTACAGAGCTGAATCCATTCTTCTGTTACTGTGTCACAATATTCCTCGCCACAAGCAGGACATCTGAAAACACCATCCTTTGAAGTTGATGCAAGTGGACTGTTTGGCCTGGATTTAATAGACTTAGGCCTACAGGAACTTAATTTAAGTTTTAAACTCCCTTTTTAGCTTCACGAGCTTCTTTTCCCTTTTGTTTTAAACGTTCCTGTTCTTCCTTCTTCTTTTCCTTTTGTTCTAACATTTCTTTGATGGGTGTGCTTGTAAGAATGCTTGAGCTCAGTATTTTGCTTTTTTCTACTTTTTATCACATTGTGTTACTTTAGGCAAGGGTTTGAAATAAAAAAACACTAACAGGCTTCAATGGTGCATCGGAATCAGCATTTACATAAGTCCGGGTTCATCTGGAGGGTTTATACGTTGGTTTTCTACTATCCAGGGTCTGAGGATTAGCACTATTATTTTCAGTTTCATCGCCAACAGTATTATGCTCAGTAGTATTTGCAGTTGCAAAGTCATGTTCTCTAAACACATGAGGTTTATGAGGCTCGATCCCATATTCTTTAAACCCTTTAACGGAATTTCCAAATGCAGCTGGTTTGGAGAGGGGGACCCGGGGTCGGGGGAGGTCTTGGCCCCGAGGTCGAACCCCATCGAACGGTACTACCCTCGTACCGATCGGATGCATGGAAACGGAGATACGGATCCCAATATTGTTTTTTTTCGGGGAGGGGGGAGAACTTAGAGGATGGCGAAAATGTATTCCTCTGCTCGTCCCCTTTCGAACGACAACTCCCCCGATCCGATGTGCCCCTTAGCCCCAGAGAAGATAGAAGCGCAAGGTCACGTGCACAAATACACAGGCAAACAAACGTTTACAGGATTTAAAAAGAATGGACAACATAGTTAGTTTAATAAATTCCGAAACAAGGAGCAAGATGATGAACTCATCATCTTTCCCCAGACTGCCTGTTTAAAAATATTCGTTTTCATTGCCATGGAGGAATGCGATTAATTGACATTTTTTCATGGTAATAGGTAGTATTTAAACTAAAATGCTCATAAATATTAAAGAGAAACGATATATCTTACCTGCATCTGTAGCAGAGCTTATTTACACATGCATAAAAGTTATAACGTGGCAGCGGTAAACAATTAAAGCTTCACAACTAACACAAAAATGGCAATTTCAGCGTCTCTATACTATTGCTTAACGAACGGCCGATAGGAGAGCCAGACGTCTCCGATTGATGCTGCCACCTAGTGGAAAACGGAAACATTCAGACATTCAGCAAACAGCTGTTTCGAATCTACTAGCGAGATTCTTCTTCAGTGCAAAAGGAACAGCGTGCTAGAAAAAGCAAGGCTGAGCAAAATCATAGACAGAGACGCGCTGGCTTTTATACCCTATGCGGGTGGCGAAGGCGCCGAAACAACCAATGAGAGAGAAGCAGTGGAAACGACTGGGTGGACAAGTAGCGATATCTACCGGAGAAGTAGAGAAAAGAAACCAAAACAGGGGAATTAAATTAACGCTTTCCAAATACTTGGAAAATCTGGAATACTAGATAAGTCATTGACTAAAGAGTGAGAATTTTTATCGATATGGTAAGCTTCCCAAAAATCAAGATCAAGGTTAGAAGAACATTTTTGGATAATGATGGCTGAGGAAAAATCGAACCTATGTTGAGAAGACCAAGAATGTTGAGCAATAGAAGAACGTTTGAGCTCCTGATTTTTAACATAACCTTCATGCTCTTTTAAACGAAATCTAAGAGCACGTTTAGTCTGACCAATATAAGAAAGACCACACTGACAAGAGATCTGGTAAATGACCCAATTATCTAGGCGATCAACGGTGTGTTTGAGATTTGAAAAAGGGATTTTATTAACAGGAGAAAAAATAACTTTAAAATCAAACCTTCTTAGGATTTTAGCAACTTGCTGACTGATTTTAGGAAAAAATGGTAATACAACTGAAGTATTAGAGTTGGAATTAGAATGCTTTTCAGAATGGTCGGATTTCGTCAATTTCTTATAAATAGAATCGATAATATTAGAGGAATAACCACGATCGACAGCAATAGCTTTGAGGTAATTAAGTTCAGCACTAAGTAACTGAGGAGTGGAACAAATATTAGTAGCCCGAAAAACAAAAGTATTGAAAGCAGCGAATTTCTGGTTAGGGGGATGAGAAGAATACCTGTGAGGTGGGAGACTGACAGCAAAAGGTTTACGAAAGACGGTAGTCTGAAAGCCATTTTCACAACGAATAACAAGGACATCCAGGAAAGAAAGACAGTTATTGGTCTCAATTTCAGAGGTAAATTGAATGCAGGGATCAATGGAATTCATAATAGAGAGAATATGATTAATATCCGAATTCATTTCAATCAGGACATAAACATCATCAACATAACGAACATTCGATTTTTCCTCAGCCATCATTATCCAAAAATGTTCTTCTAACCTTGATCTTGATTTTTGGGAAGCTTACCATATCATTAAAAATTCTCACTCTTTAGTCAATGACTTATCTAGTACTCCAGATTTTCCAAGTATTTGGAAAGCGTTAATTTAATTCCCCTTTTTTGGTTTCTATTCTCCACTTCTCCGGTAGATGTCGCTACTTGTCCACCCAGTCGTTTTCACTGCTTCTCTCTCATTGGTTGTTTCGGCGCCTTCGCCACCCGCATAGGGTATAAAAGCCAGCGCGTCTCTGTCTATGATTTTGCTCAGCCTTGCTTTTTCTAGCACGCTGTTCCTTTTGCACTGAAGAAGAATCTCGCTAGTAGATTCGAAACAGCTGTTTGCTGCTTTTCATATATTATTTGTGCATTTTAAACGTTGGTTTTTCTGCTTTTTAATATTGTTGCACAAAGGCTTTATTTGCTATTTTTATGTATTTGGCGTTAACGGGCTTTTATTCTTCTGTAATTTTTTTTCCCGCAATGTCTCAAATCAATAGGTTTTGTAATTTACGATTAAAAAAGTACAGGTTTTTGGAACACTTACATTTCCTACTTGATTGTAGGCGTAAGAAGGTTATTCCTGAATTCATTTCCATTCGTTGTAATTTATTTTCTTCAAATAGGATTGAGAAGGTCTTATTTCGTTCTAAATTAGCTCTTTTAAGAGCTTTGATTCAAGAGACTCGCCACAAAATTGCTCATATAGAGCGCGAGTTATATTCTTTACATATCAGCCTCGCTAATTCTACTCCTGATTTTCAGTCCTTTGACAGAAGGTCATGGAGCAGAGTTCTCACAGCTTCTTCTGTTCATTGTTCGGTTTTAAAGAAGAAATTTAATGCGCTTTGTGGTAGTTCTGTCGCTAGTAACTGCAGTAATTTGCCTCTTGTTAACCAAAATGCTGTTGTAAATCTTTCTAGTGTTCCATTAAGTAACAATCAGCTCGATGCTCTCAAATTGAATAACAATTTTTCTGTCTCTGCTATTCCTTCTTTACCTAATCTTATTGCTCCTATTGAAAGAGCCTTTAAGCATAGCGCTCTATCTTCTTCTCAAAAAGAGTCTATTAGGCATCTCATTGCCAATATTGTTGATTTCAATTCTAATGTTTATAAACCCAATCTTAAACATCCTGTTAAACAATGTCTGAAAAATTTGCGTTCTGATCCAAACTTAATTATTACTAAGGCCGACAAAGGTGGTCAGATTGTTCTTCTCGACAAATCTACGTATTTGGAAAAAACTCATAAATTAATTAATGATGGTCCGTATGTGGATATTCGTAAAGACCCTTCCACTAGTGAAATTAACTCTATTAAGTCTGCCATTAAGTCTTCTTCCATTATTCCTGCTAACTTTAAGAAGTCCCTTATTCCGTCTATTGCGCATTGTGCCAGGTTTTATGCTTTACCTAAGGTCCATAAACCTGACATTCCTTTTAGACCTATTGTCTCTAGTATCGGTACAGCTTCTTATAAGCTTGCCAAATATTTAGTTTCTGTTTTTTCCCCACTTTTGATCAGTAACTGTTTCACTGTTAAGAATTCTTTTGATTTTGTTAAAAACTTCATAATTTTAAGCCGAAGGGTCACATGATGGTTTCTTTTGATGTTAAATCATTATTTACAAACGTTCCGTTTGAGGGGGCTTTAGATTGCCTCAAGAAAAGGCTTTGTGAATTCCATTTCTCTTATTTTGAAATCGAGGAACTTATACTTCTCACTCGCGCTTGCTTGTCGCAAAATACTTTTGTTTTCAATGGTAATTCCTTCCGTATGATTGACGGTTTGGCTATGGATAATCCTCTTAGTCCAATTTTATGCGATATTTATATGCACTATTTTGAGGTCAAGCTGTTTGAAATCTTAAAAATTCCGTTCTATGTTCGTTATGTTGATGATGTTTATGTCCTGATTGAAATGAATTCGGATATTAATCATATTCTCTCTATTATGAATTCCATTGATCCCTGCATTCAATTTACCTCTGAAATTGAGACCAATAACTGTCTTTCTTTCCTGGATGTCCTTGTTATTCGTTGTGAAAATGGCTTTCAGACTACCGTCTTTCTTAAACCTTTTGCTGTCAGTCTCCCACCTGAGAGGTATTCTTCTCATCCCCCTAACCAGAAATTCGCTGCTTTCAATACTTTTGTTTTTCGGGCTACTAATATTTGTTCCACTCCTCAGTTACTTAGTGCTGAACTTAATTACCTCAAAGCTATTGCTGTCGATCGTGGTTATTCCTCTAATATTATCGATTCTATTTATAAGAAATTGACGAAATCCGACCATTCTGAAAAGCATTCTAATTCCAACTCTAATACTTCAGTTGTATTACCATTTTTTCCTAAAATCAGTCAGCAAGTTGCTAAAATCCTAAGAAGGTTTGATTTTAAAGTTATTTTTTCTCCTGTTAATAAAATCCCTTTTTCAAATCTCAAACACCCCGTTGATCGCCTAGATAATTGGGGCATTTACCAGATCTCTTGTCAGTGTTTTCTTTCTTATATTGGTCAGACTAAACGTGCTCTTAGATTTCGTTTAAAAGAGCATGAAGGTTATGTTAAAAATCAGGAGCTCAAACGTTCTTCTATTGCTCAACATTCTTGGTCTTCGCAACATAGGTTCGATTTTTCCTCAGCCATCATTATCCAAAAATGTTCTTCTAACCTTGATCTTGATTTTTGGGAAGCTTACCATATCATTAAAAATTCTCACTCTTTAGTCAATGACTTAACTAGTACTCCAGATTTTCCAAGTATTTGGAAAGCGTTAATTTAATTCCCCTTTTTTTGGTTTCTTTTCTCTACTTCTCCGGTAAATGTCGCTACTTGTCCACCCAGTCGTTTCCACTGCTTCTCTCTCATTGGTTGTTTCGGCGCCTTCGCCACCGCATAGGGTATAAAAGCCAGCGCGTCTCTGTCTATGATTTTGCTCAGCCTTGCTTTTTCTAGCACGCTGTTCCTTTTGCACTGAAGAAGAATCTCGCTAGTAGATTTGAAACAGCTGTTTGCTGCTTTTCATATATTATTTGTGCATTTTAAACGTTGGTTTTTCTGCTTTTTAATATTGTTGCACAAAGGCTTTATTTGCTATTTTTATTCAGACATTCGTCATCTTGTCCCTGTCTTCCCTATTTTGTTCGTTGTGGCTAGATTCAAGAAACTCTTTTAAATCTCTACGAACCATAAATGATTTAAAAATTTACGTTTGTTTCTAGATTAATAAAGAAACCTATTAGACTGAACTCTGCATTATATTTGACAATTCAATAACTACGTTAAATAAAGGTGGTTTTAATTCATCAAGAATAACCTACCTGTAACTCCAAATTATAGGTGTAACGTCTTCCACAGAAATGGTTATTTAACAAATTCCCCAAAGCACACGGTTGAATCTTCTTTTTGTAATATACTTTCAGTACATTATGTTTTCCAGCATTTCTCTTGTAATAAAAGTGTTTTTGTATAATTTTATCTAACAAAAACATAGCTGTGAAAAAAGGGAGCCAAGTTCTGTAAAGACAATGGCAAGAAAAGAAGTGATATCTAAGTGGGTGCCAAGTTCAAATAAAATTCACTCAAACTTACCTACAGAAGTATTATAGCATTTTTTAAATTGTTTAGAAATAAAAATTATTGATAGCATATTAATAATAAATCTAGAACTTGGCAAGTTTTTGATAAATGTTATGCCCATCAATTTCATGTCTTAATAAAATGATGAAGTTAATATTAACAACACTGACATTATAAAAAAATTAATATAGTTATTATTATAAACAAATGACACATGTTAAAGATTTGATAAACCAATAAATACACAGATACACTCCCGCTCGTCTTTGGTTATTTCTAAACAATTTAAAAAATGCTATAATACTTCAGTAGGTAAGTTTGACTGAATTTTATTTGAACTTGGCACTCACTTAGATATCACTTCTTTTCTTGCCATTGTCTTTACAGAACTTGGCTCCCTTTTTTCACAGCTATGTTTTTGTTAGATTATATTAAAACATGTTATTTCATGTTTGGAAGCCTTCATTTGAGTAAGCTCCTTTCTTTTGAAGGGTGGTAGGATAAAATATATCCCACCTAATTTTAACTGCAAAATGCCACATTGACAACTAGAATTCAGGACTAAAAAGTTTAATTTTATTAAATACGTGAAAAGAAGCTTTTAACCATTTTGAAATAAATTAGTTTTTAAATTCTGGTGTGATTCAATCATTTCAGCATGTCACGAATAAAAGCTCTTTACCCCTGAAGGGTTAAAGGGGTGCAGTCTCTAGAGGGATGACCAAGAAGAAGCGTAAGGGTATCTGTCTCTTTCTCAGGCCTTTTAGTCTGTTTGCATTGAGGTTTCTGGAGGGTGGGTGCTAGAGTAATAACCAAAGACGAGCGGGAGTGTATCTGTGTATTTATTGGTTTATCAAATCTTTAACATGTGTCATTTGTTTATAATAATAACTATATTAATTTTTTTATAATGTCAGTGTTGTTAATATTAACTTCATCATTTTATTAAGACATGAAATTGATGGGCATAACATTTATCAAAAACTTGCCAAGTTCTAGATTTATTATTAATATGCTATCAATAATTTTTATTTCTAAACAATTTAAAAAATGCTATAATACTTCTGTAGGTAAGTTTGAGTGAATTTTATTTGAACTTGGCACCCACTTAGATATCACTTCTTTTCTTGCCATTGTCTTTACAGAACTTGGCTCCCTTTTTTCACAGCTATGTTTTTGTTAGATATCATTACTTTTTGTAAAGTTACAATATATTTAGACACTTTACTTAATGCTTTTTAATGTGTTTACATGTGACTATTTTATTCACCAAGCAACATTCAATTTTAATTTAAATTTCCACCAACAAACTATTTGGCTGTCAATTTGCGGCTGAAATCTATATTTTAATACTGCTACATTGAATGCATGTTTTGAAACGAAATGTATTGATTCGAAATTTTTATTGTTTCTGAAACAATAATTCCTATTAAATTCCTATATTAAATTTTCCAATTAAATATCCTATAGCTGGGCCTACTTTTTTGTACTGAAAGTGAAAAATAAAGTTATGTGCTTATGCCACACTGGTGCCGGAAAAGAGGCACTGCAGAGGAAGCACATTGCCTCTCCCTGGATTTTCAAATTTAACTAATTAAATATCCTTTTCTCTGATGATTTTCAAAATAACAAGTGGGTAAGTGTGATCACAGATCACACAGAGGGTTTCGTTTAATATTCCTTTCAAAACACTTTATCCTTTTGAAAAATCTGTTAGTTCCACATTTCGTAACCACGGGCGCACTCTATTCTAAACAAACCTCTATCCGAACGAAACTCTGTTTTACATACTATCCGTAGATATATTAGTCGAGGGGATTGAACCCATAGCACCCGAGATAAGTCGGCGCCCCTAGCGGTAAAATGTGGAGCTAAAATATGTAAGGCTATGGTGCATAATATAAAAGAATGGTCAAAGGGGTATCGGCAAAAGTTGGAAAAGTGCTCCCTGGGTGAAAAGGACGGAGGTTAGAAAAATTACTTAAAATACACAAGTTAGAGCCCGGAGGAGTAAATAATATAAGACTTTTTCAAATTTTTATGATTTGTCGTGTGGTCTAAGGTATTCAGCTATACGTATGAAAAAAGTCATGTCTCCAACTTAATTAGGGGCTCCCTTAGAAAGAATTGCTTAAAATACATATGTGGTAGCTTAAAGAGTTAAGCATAAGAATTTTTCAAGATTCACCTGGCCTCAGGTGTTCTGCTATAAGTATGCAAAATTTCAAATCTGCAGTTTAATAAGGGGCTCAGTTAGAAAGAATTGCTTAAAATACGCATGTGGAAGCCCAAAGGGTTAAATGTACGACTTTTTCAAAATTTTATGATTTGTCATTTGATGTGTGTTCAGCTATAAGTATGCAAATATTCACGCCTCCAACATAATTAGGGGCTCACTTAGAAAATATTGTTTAAAATACACACGTGAGAGCCCAAAGGGTTAAATGTACGACTTTTTCAAAATTTTATGATTTCTCGTTTGATGTGAGGTGCTCAGCTATAAGTATCCAAAATTTCAAGCCTCCAACCTAATTAGGGGCTCACTTAGAAAGAATTGTTTAAAATACACATGCGGGAGCCCAAAGGGTTAAATGTAAGACTTTTTGAAAATGTTATGATTTGTCGTTTGATGTGAGGTGTTCAGCTATAAGTATGCAAATTTTCACGCCTCCAACATAATTAGGGTCTCACTTTGAAAATATTGTTTAAAATACACATGTGAGTGCCCAAAGGGTTAAATGTACGACTTTTTCAAAATTTTATGATTTCTCGTTTGATGTGAGGTGCTCAGCTATAAGTATCTAAAATTTCAAACCTCCAACCTAATTAGGGGCTCACTTAGAAAGAATTGTTTAAAATACACATGCGGGAGCCCAAAGGGTTAAATGTACGACTTTTTGAAAATGTTATGATTTGTCGTTTGATGTGAGGTGTTCAGCTATAAGTATGCAAAATTTCACGCTTCCAACATAATTAGAGGCTCCCTTTGAAAGAATTGTTTAAAATACACATGGGGGAGCCCAAAGGGTTAAATGTGCGACTTTTTCAAAAATTTTATGATTTCTCGTTTGATGTGAGGTGTTCAGCTATATGTATGCTAAATTCCACGCCTCTAACCTAATTAGGGGCTCACTTAGAAATAATTGATTAAAACACACATGTGGGGGCCCAAAGTGTTAAATGTACGACTTTTTCAAAATTTTATAGATTTTCGTTTGATGTGATGTGTTCATCTATAAGTATGTACAATTTTACGCCTCCAACCTAATTAGGGGCTCACTTAGAAAGGATTATTTAAAATACACATGTGAAACCCCAAAGGTTTAAATTTACAACTTTTTCAAAATTTTATAATTTGTCATTTGATGTGAGGTGTTCAGCTGTAAAATTTCTGCTGTGTCTGTAAAATTTCATGCCTCCAACCTAATTAGGGGCTCACTTAGAAAGAATTGTTTAAAATAAACATGTGGGAGCCAAAGGGTTAAATGTACGACTTTCTAAAAATTTTTATGATTTGTCGTATGATGTGTGGTGTTCAGCCATAAGTATGCAAAATTTCAAGTATCCAACATCTATAGTTTCTGAGAACGGGCTCTGTGACGAACAGAATATCTCAATTTGTTGATTTTCTGTAAGCAAGTAAACCCAGATAAACACCCAGTAAGTAGATAGGTTTACAATAGAAGTCTATGGGAATTTGGCGAAATATTAGAGATATCGCCAAGGTGGCGTCACTTTTGGCGACTAATTTTGGTCGCCAAATTTGGCGATATATCGTCATGTTGGCGAGAAACTTGGCGGTATTTGGCGACAGAACAGAGTCCCCTCCTACGGCAAATTAAAATTTCGCCTAATAGACGTAATGTTAAAGTAAAAATGGGCACCCCCAGGTGGGTAATTCATCGATTTTCACAATTTTTTTATTTTTTTCCTTAGTTTTGTAGTGTAAACAAACTTCGCACCAAATTTGAAGTCTGTAGCTGCAGTAGATATACGAGATCTTTTTGATGAGTGAGTCAGTCAGTCAGTCAGTCAGTGGTAAAATTATCGATTATCAGACATTTTCAAATGTCATTATCTCGGAAACTAATTATGCGTTATTTATAAAATTTTGGATTTTAGGTAATTAGGGTGGCCTTACTACACATTTCGTATAACAAGTACGTAGGTCTCATAGATTTTCAGTAGTAGAGCATTGAAATTTGACGAAAACAGCTCGAAATGGTTCGTGTAAATAACACACGGCTATGTCAGGCGAACTTGGCTGACACACTGCCGTGTGTCTAGATTTATTGTAAAGAATTTCAAATTTCGCTCTTCGTACCAGTATTCACTTAACTTTTACATACGCACATATTATGTATTTATATATTTAATTTCTTTTTAATTTTTTTAGCAATAGGATCCAATATTCAGTTGCATTATTTGTATCTGTTTTTTATTACATTTCTTTAGATTTATAAAAATACGAAACATGTACTCAATGGACAACTAAAGGATAAAGAATGTAAACCACTGAAATCACAGAAGTTTGCTAAATAAATTTTAAAACTATTGAAATATAATATAGTGTAAAAAGCTACAAAAATTGTAATATTTCCTTATAGCACATTACATTTAGAGATGTTTCTTTGGATAGTACATATGTATGCATATTTTTTTTAAATAGTGCGATTTTAATTATGAATAAAATGAAAAATTTGCTCCGGAAGATGCTTAGGCGTAGCACTGAAAGAAAAGAATGTAACGTGTTGTGGTAACTGGAAAGTATTAACTGTAAACATAACGTATTTTTCGTGTTGAATTTTGAATAGATGAATTTACCATAGACACAAAAGGGAGGGACGATTTAAGGACATAAATTTAAGGATCTCGATATATCCTTTGCGGAATACCTTACAATTACTCGCAAGTACAGTCGGCTCTTGTTAATTCGAACTCGTCGGAACCACAAGAAATCTTCGAATTATCCAGAGTTCGAATTATGGAAAGTATGAGAGAAAACATGTTTAAAGGGGTACTATTACAAAGGAATTAATGTTATAGTATTTTTTTTTTAATTTCGGATGTTATCGTTAGAATGACTTAATATTAAATTAAAAGATATAAATACATAAAATAATTAATAATATTAAAATAATATAAATGAAACATAAAAATTAATAATACACTATAGAACAACGGCATTTAAAATTACATTTTAATTGTACCATAATTTTCTTACCTGAAATTAGATGAACATTTAAGAAATTATTTACACTTATTTATCATCTCTATGAAAAAAATTATCAATTGTTGTTTGCTTAGTCCTATTCATTTTTGACTTTTTAGCCAGTTTACTATTTGTAACAAACAGTTAAGTTCTTTGTCTGATGACGGCTGCATCAGGATAAATGTACGCAAACACTCAATTGATTGTGCAATTGACTTTTCTGTGGGTAAGAAAAGCACTTGGGACATAGTAGCAGAATCACCAGAATCCGATTCCATCTCCTCATTGCATTTTTCGTGAATTGTTTCAACAATTTCTTCCACAGTTAAGGGTCCAGATACTTCTAAACTATTGTCGGCTGCTACATACTCTGTGAATATCGCATTGGAACTTTTCAGAAAAGTTTGGAAATTCTATTTCTTCAAAAGGTTTGTCGTTTTCGTCATTTGCATTATAACCACTCTTTTTAGATGGATGGATAAATCCGGCATGTCGAAAGCATTTTTCTATTGTTTCAGGTTGTACGGCGTCCCACGTCGCATATAAATCGTTGATGGCCGTGAGTAATGTTATGTCGTAGCTTTCTTTAAGGTCAATCGAAAATAAAATTTGTTCTAGAATCCTTTTACGATAATGAGTTTTTAAATTTTGAATTATTCCTTTGTCCATCGGTTGCAGTTGTGCTGTAGTATTAGGGGGTAAATATTCAATCTTTATAGAGCTCAGAGTTGGTAGTTTACAATGACTCTGCACATTATCTAGCAGCAATAGAATTTTTCTGTTTTCACGAGAAAATTTTTTATCCAGTTCTTTTAACCAACTGATGCAGATCTCACGCGTCATCCAGGCTTTGGCATTTGCCACATAATCAACAAGCAGTGTTTTAACTCCTTTGAAGCAACGTGGATTAGTTGATTTACCAATAACTAACAATTTTAACTTCTCACTTCCATCCATATTAGCACCTACCTTCACAGTTATCCTGTCTTTTCTAAGTTTATCACTTGTGCACGTTTCACCTTTAAATGTTAAAGTCTTATTAGGAAGAAGTTTATAAAACAACCCTGTTTCATCGGCATTAAACACGTCTTTCATTGCATAAGTAGAAATAAGTTCGGGTAGCTTTTCGCAGAATTCATTGCAAGCAGCGAGGTCTACAGCACCACTTTCACCACACACAGTTTCGTGTACGATGTTATTTCGCTGCTTAAAACGTGTCAGCCATCCTTCGCTGCAATTGACATTTTTAATACCCATGAGTAGTGCAAGTTCTTTCGCTTTAGCTGCCAATATAGGTCCACTCAAAGGTACATTTCTTGCCAATGCATCTTTTGTCCATAACAATAAAGCTTCCTCTAAATCCTCATGGGCTGCTGCTCTCATACGTTTTCGTCCTTTAGCAAATCTTTCCTTTTCCCATGATTTCAGGATGAATTCTTTATTTTTCAAGTAAGTAGACAGCGTATTCTTTTTTATTCCATATTCTGCAGCAGTTTCTGTCTTAGATTGGCCACATCCTACCTTTTTAATAATTTCCACTTTGGCTTTTAGAGTTAACGATTTATAACTTCCACGTGGAGCCATATTTTAAAGAAACAAGACCTTTTACTTTCTCAAAAAACAATCTAGCAGTAAGTAAAACCATTGACTGAAAAATTCGATCCCCAGAGTGAAAGTAGAATGTAGTGATAAAACAGGTTTCCCCTATGTTTAACAGATGTCCACTCAGTGAATTTCTTGGAATGTCACTGAGTCAAATGCTACAGAAAGGATTAGGAAAAGCACAATGGAATAAGGGGCGGATGTGTCATTGATGGACAGACAGGGCGCACTAAGAAAGCGGATTTCAAATGCATGGAATTATTATACTAGTTCAGAACAATTCTGACAAAAATGAAAGAAAGAAAGTTATTTCAAGGATCTGAAGTCCGTGAGAAAGTAAGGAAAAATGAAAAAATGGAATTCTCATTAGTTTGAATTAAACGAAGTCAAGAGAAAATGAGTTCGAATAAAGGAAAAGTTTTAACGTTATTCTGCCATTGAAAATTCCGGGACTTCATGTTTAGTTCGAATTAAGCGAAGATTCGATTTATCCGATTTCGAATTAACGAGAGCCGACTGTATATAAATATTACTCTACATAAGTAAGCAAAATTAAATGTTTAAAAATTTTTCTGATTCATTGAGTTTAATTTTCTCCCAAACACTTAATAATAATAGGTTTCACTACATCAAACAGTATATATTAAAGATTAAGTGATTAGATTAACGTAATAAAAAATTTGTACAATTTGATTAAATAAACAAAACTTTATTTCTCCTTTAGTATAAAAAGTTAAATAAAAATCATGAATTTCGTGTCTCAAAAAGTTCTGAATATTTATTCATGAAATTTTTAGATATATGTTTCACGTTAGTCTGTATAAACTGAACCTAAAATTTCATTTTTACTGTTCAAAAAAATATATTTTTTAAGTGATTATACTGTCGATGTTTTGTATTAGGTAAATACAATTTTGCATTAAAAATATAAAAATATTTTAAATAGAAATTTATTTAGTTTCAAGGTAATTACTACCATCTGAAGTCATAAGACACAAAAAATTTCATCCCGGTTGCAAAATTTATTTTGTAATCCTGGGCGTAAGCAGTTATACCAATTTTCTGTTCGAAAAATTTCTGACTGTTTGGGGCACCCTATAAATACTAATTCTGTATCTTGCAATTTTTAAAATACATGTAAGTAAAGAACATACTTATATCTTTTAATCCCAATAAAGATTGTGTTTTTAAATCATATACATTTTAAGATATTAAATGTTAAAAATTGTCTTTTTCCTTCTTTTTTACCAATTTTAAGAGTACTGAGACCCATTAAACATTAGTAAAATCAAGAAGATGGTGCTTGATAATCGCCGTATAAGTCTTATGGAGTTGTCTCAAGATATCTCATCATTTAGGTTCGTGCATAAATTTATGACAATTATTTTGGGCATGAAACGCATCGTCACACGATTGGTTTAGAAAGAGTTCAATTTTCTCCCACTGTTCTGCTACAGCTCATATTCAAAATATTAGAATAATTACTTTTTTTTTTTACAAAATGAAACTATCCTTTCGTAATTTAATGTATTTTAATGCAAATATGCAAAATATATTTTTATTAAGAACTTATTGTTGATTAAACTTATTATATATCTTAACGTTAATATCATTTTTGAAAAGATTAATTGAAAAAAAATTAGTTTGAAAAGTCAAAATATTAGAATATTTATTCACGTGGTTCAAAATATTACAATATTTCACATTAATTCTTCTTTAATTATCACCAATTCATAACTGGTGGCATCATTGATTAAATTCAGACGATTTTATTTAAAATCAGTATTCTTTTTGCAGTTTGTTTGCTTTTTCGTCTTAAAATGGGTCGTGTGAGGAGTATTCCTGAATCTATTAAGTTCGTGTTGTTGATTTGTGTCAGCAAGGTAAAAATCAATGTTATTTGACGAATTATTTACATTGTTCGCAATCAAGCGCGTTAATAAAATACTAACACAATATTCAAAAAATGGAAAATTTCAAGATAATCGTCGAAATGGCGGCTGAAAACCCAAAATAGAGGACTGCTAGAGGCAGTGCTGTTAGAGGTGACAGGAAACTGAAGCGTATAGTTAAGAAAAACCTTTTTTTAAGTGTGCGATTCTTGTACCGAAAATGGAAAGAAGAAGGAGTTGAATTTTCTACATCGACAACATTAAGAGGTCTCCATAAATTTAAGTTTGAATCTCGTGTATCGAAAGCAAAACCTTCTATGATTGCAAAACATAAGCGTATAAGATTGAATTAGTGTAAATCAAGACGTTTATGGAGCGAAGAAGATTGGAAAAATATATTATTCAGTGATCAAAGTATGTTATGTGTTTCATATGGTAATCAAGATATTCTAGTTTGGAGAAAGAAACAAGAAGCTTTTGATAAAGAATGGCTTAAACCTTTCGTAAAATGTGCTGCTAGTGTCATGGTTTGGGGTTGCATGAGTGTAGAAGGACCTGGAAAGTTATGCATCGTCTACGAAAAGGTTAACTCTCAGATATATCAGAAAATTTTGGAATATTACATGATTCCATCATCAGAAGATTTATTTGAATATGATTTCATCTTTCAACAAGATTTAGCGTCACCGCATATATCGGTGTCAACTAAGAATTGATTCTGCCAACGCATCATTAAGGTACTTCCTTGGCCAAAAAACTCACCAGACCTTAATCCCATCGAAAACTTAAGGTGTATAATGAAAAAAAAATTCCAAGAAAATCCTCCTTCAAGTAAAACTGAGTTAGTGGCTGGTATAAAGTCTGTTTGGGCTAATATTGATGGAAATGTTTGTAAGCATCTTGTATATAATATGCAAGATCGATTGTACCCTGTTATAAAAGCTGAAGGGGATGCTACAAAATATTATCTACCATTTACTTCATATTCATAAGATAATATTGTTGAGTAAAATAAAATATTCTAATATTTGGAACCAATCTGAATTTTATTATAATATTTTGAGGTGTTTCAGAAAGCTGTATATCTGATTTATTGTACAGTATTTTATATTTTGTAAATGTTAAAATCTCATCTAAACATTCCAGATTTAATTTATAAGAAATTTAATTACATTTACTTAGTATGAAAAATATATAAATGAAAAATAGTTCTTTTTCATTGCTTTTTTTCAATTATTCTAATATTTTGAATATGAGCTGTAGAGTTGTTGCTCAAAAACGAAATTAATGTTATTGACCAAGGTACGTTCTCAAATGGTATGCCTCGCGTTACTTCTTCCTTGTCACGAAGCTAAAATTACCAGTGCGAAGAAAATCTTTTGAGTCAAATGAGCCATAAAAATAATTTTTTGCGTTTTATTCAAAATTTTTGGTACATTTAATATAGAATGTAAATGAACACTTGCAAGTTATAGAATGCAAGTTATAGAATGAACACTTGCAAGTTTTACCAATATTTTAGGATATCTAATTCCGATTCAACAAAATTTTACTAATACAATTATATACACCTGAGATTTTATTTACTTTTTTTATCATATTTTTTTAACACAAATATTACCCTTTTTAAATTGCAGAAATTCTACTATTAAAGAACGGGAAGATTTCTGTTCGTAAAAAGATAGTAGGTATGTGTGCACATGCAGAAGGATGGGTGTATTTGAATAAAACAGTTTTTAACAACGCTTTAACTTGCTGTGTCATTGAAAGAAATAAATCTAACAATATATTTAGTTTTAAATTAATACTTTAAATTAACGAAGAACTTTTTCACTAAAGAGATAATTATTAAAATTACTGTAATATCTAGTTTTAGTTCGAACACCCGGTATATTTATTATTCTACATATTTCTGTGAAAGAAATATTGCCTTAATTCATGCATTTAATTCAGTAAGTGACTATAAAGTGTTTTCCTATATTTGCATAACATTTAATAAAATGATAATATTATAACAAAATTACTCCCAAAATACAAATATTATCGTTTACAGATATTTGAGGTAATATTTCGTTCTTATTAGAAATCTTTTTTTTTCTGAATTTCTGAAATGCCATGTACTTTTATATATAACTTATATATCTTTTGATTTCATTTGAATAACAAGGTTTCTTATCTCGCATATTTTTCTTGTGTGTTTTTCAAAAATATTTTTATTTGTTTTAAAGCTATGCTTTTATATGTATTTTCAATGTAAATAATAATGGCATTGTTGTATTCTTTCGACGAAAAGCGCAAATTAGAATTCAGTCATCTCAGCCCTTCAGTCAATTATAATTTTCAGAAATAATAATTTCAAAAGGAGTTATTTCTTGTTTTTTTTAATTTAGAACCCTCAGTTCAGTTTCGACATACTAGTATACTTGTATATTGAAAAAGTACATATTAAATTAAACACGCGACATAAAATATAATAACACATTAGACAAGTAATTACATTACTATGACATAATTATTCTACACATAATTTTATTACACGCAATGTGTCGGAAGCACATAATAAATTTTGAAATCTGTACTACTTTAATGACAAATCTATTTCCAATTAATTCCCATCAAAAGTTCTCGTACTTACTGTTTATCAGGTTCCTAAATGGTTATTACCTCCACGCTCCAACCCCCATATTGCATGTCTGATGATCGACTTAAATCAGCTCCCAGAGGAGATTTCTCTTGTCGATTGCACTGAATTAAACTCTTTTGGGTATTTATTGATATATTCTTATTTGCGGATGGGAATAGACGTTTGAATTATCTTTAATTATAGATTTCATGTAAAACAATCAATGATATAATTTTTATCGAGTTTGTTTTGAAATATAAAGTGATTGTTCGTAAGAATTTTCTAACAAACAATTAAAAAATCATTATTTTTAGGAATACTGAAAGATATTGTTTACGATTCCAGGGTATTATAAAATTCTTTCATTAAAAAATACTTTTTCTTAAATAAATAATTTTTTCAAAAAATTCAAATGGCACTTGATCGTTCTCATTTAATATAGAAATCGTGTATCAAAATTTAAGGATCTAATATAATTATGCATTTTGTAATTCTTTATTTTCGGAGTATCACTTAATACACAATATCAAATTTGTTTGCAATTTATCCATATCTGCAGCTAACTTAATTTCAATTTATCCGACTCCTAGATGGTTATTATCTTCAAATCACACCCCAAGCATTGCATGTGTGATAAACCACTTAAATCAGCCCCCATTCTCTTCTCGATTGAAATGAAATAAACTCATCATGATCGCTATTTATAAATTCTAATTTTCATATGATGCATATGAGAATAGACTTGTTTTATCATTTAAGGTAAATTTCAATGAAAACACTAATGACTATAATATTTACAGAATGGCTTCAAATTATAAACTGAACATTTCTATGATTTGTTTAGCAAAAATTTCTGAATTATTTTTTAGGGATGCTTAAAAATTATCTTCAATTTCACAATATATTAAACATTCATCTGTTTGTTATAAAATATTTTGTTTTAAAAAAATCCGATATGACGACACTTGATGATTCACACGTGATATGTATAAAAAAAAAAATCCCTTTGTCAATTCGTATTCTTAAAATCTAAGGTAATATTTTGAAGCTTTTAAATAAAATCAGACTTTCTAAAACCCCTAGTTTCGGAATCTTCACGAGTATTAGAATATAAAATTTGTTTATACTCAATACATCTCAGGTGATCATATACATTCAATTTTTCAGTGTATATGGGTACTTCCTACTCGTTCCACACCGTACATTGTAGGTTGTAAATGTTTTAAATCATACCCCAGAACTGTACCCAGAGACCCTCTTTTCAATTGTACTGGGACAAAGTTATCAGATTATTTTTTGAAATATTCCAAGTTACATAATAAAAATAAATGTATATTTTATATTTATTGTTAGATTTTAGGGAAATGATACTGGATGTAGAATTTTAAAAAACATATTTTGTGTAAATAAAAAAGTTTTGTTTAGCAAAAATTTTAAAATAATTATTTTTAAGAAAACTTATCGTATTGTTGACCGAAAACATGCATACTCGTATTTATAGAAGAGTGTACTAATCTCAGTAATTAACTGCGTCAGTTGAATATATTGGTTTCATCTGCATCATTTGTTTTTGCTTAAATTGTTGGTAAGTTTAAAACAATAAAATATGCATTGATAGCATATATTTGGGAACAGATTTAAGATTAGCATCCGTCAGGCTAAAATGTTTCAGCTTTTAGTAGCACACTGTAAAAAAAATTCCGCAACATTCCTGGGAAAAAATGGGCAGCTGAGTTGCCCATTATTTCCAAGAAACATTTCTTGAAAATGACTGGAACTTTACTGTATATGTTAAAAAATTTCTACAGAAATGCCAGTAAGTTTCCTGCGAAATACCAGGAATATTTCTGTTGACAGCAAAACAGTACTGACATTTCACAGCATGCGGGATCCGCAGACGATTTTTACATTTCCAGATGACAATTTTCGCTTTATTATCATTATTTGTTAGAATGAAAAAATATTTTGAAATTGACATCAAAATTATTATTTATAATTTACACGAAAAAATAAATTTTCACTTAAAATTCAATAAAGTAAATATATATATGATATATAGTTTCTGAACTTTGCTTAAAATATAAAAATATATAAATGTAAATAATAATTTAAAAAAAAATCTAGACATAAAATATTTTGGATTTTCGTCAGTAATTATGTTAGTTTACAAGTTAGCTAAAATACATATAAATTTTCATGAAAAAAAAAAAAAAAAACCTAAACGTAATTGTATATTTTTTCCGAAAATAAAAAAAAAAATCAAATTTGCAGCAATTCAAAGTGTCAAATATATATCAAATTTAAATCAAATTTTAATAAAGTGTTAAAATATAAAATTAATTAAAAAAGAAAAAAAAAGTCAAGAGGTAGCATCGAACTCGGGCCGTACGGGCTTTCTGCGTCCACACCACGAAAGACACGTTGAGAGCTGCAAACTAATGGGTATTTGAAACGTATGCTAAACCTCGGCATCTAATTTCTCAAAATCTAAGGCCCATTTGAAGAAATCCTTTCACAAGAATAATTAGAGATAAGAACTCTAAAACATACTTTAAATTAATCAACATAGGTGAGAATCATGTTTGATGGTCCCCTGGTTAATGGAGATCCAAATAATAGGTGTATTTTTTTTTTTACACGGTCTGCTCGTTAAACGAGTACGAGAGATAATCTCTTAGCGATGTCACAGAGGTATTGTATTTTCATCTGAATTATCTTGACAATAGAGACGTAAAGGATTATGTCGTCTATTGATTTATTTGCATTCCATATTGATTTTTTTACATTCATTTAAGGAATTCGTTTTCGACACTCGCGCGAGAGCAACAGATTATAGCAAAAAAATAATAAATGGCGGCCGCAGCGTTTTGCTGTTTCCAACTTTTGTTCAGGGTTCAGGAACGTTTCAGATAAGAAAACCAGAATTTCACAGGAAAGAGCTAAATTATTCTGAAAACCTGAGAAAAGGCGAAACGTTCCTGGATTTTACATGGAACGTTACCATTTTTTTTTTTTTTTTACAGTGCATAATCTTAGCGGTAGTATTTTAAAATATGATATATATATATATTTTTTAGTGTACTGTTTAATAGCATAAAAGTACGTTTGCAATAACAGCTAATCTACATTTTCACCTGTTTATTCAGTCGTAAGTGGCCTCAAGTAATGCTTAAATGCTAATCTATCAGCAAGTGTCTCAATTATTCTAATTCGGTCAAGCCTATCGTTTGCGAAAAGCACTTCAATGAGGGCATTCTCTGAACAACGAACTCTTCTAAGAGCGCCATAAGTAACAACAAGCAACAACTTCTTCAGTGCTAATGTCTACAGTACTAATAGCCAAAGTTAAACCCTTGGATTTATGTGTGGCAACAGCGTATGCTTCTATTAAAGGGAATTGAATTCATCTGAGCACGATATATATTTTTTTGTTGTTCAGATTTAGAAATAGGTGTGAGAGGGAAAATTCTTTCAGTGAGAAATATACAATTGTAATCTTCAAATTCAACCATTGCTGCCTATGGCAAACCTAGTGACGGAATGTCTGTGCCGTTAGCATTATATTTCAACCCAATAATTGCAGGTTTTACCGATCCTCCCTTTGTCTAAAGGTTGATACATAACATAACTCCGCATAAGAAATATTCCGCCTGAAGTCGAAATTCGTGATCATATTTTCTCAATCGGAATTCTTTTATTATAGTGGTCTGCTAATATTATTGTCGTTGCACATTTTGATTCACGATGTACACGGTGTCCCGATGAAACCTCCCTGATTGCAAATGTTAATTGTACGGAAATTATGAGTCCTAGCGATTTGCGGTTTACGGAATCATGTATTGCAAAACAACAAGTTTATTTTGCTGCATTTTTTCCGAAACAGTTAATTTTTGTTGTATGCATTATTTGTATGTCATGTAATTGCCTTTCTTTTATTGCAGGTTTTGACTAATGAGAAGATATGACAAGAGCACAAGAGGTGAACGGAGTCCATATGAAAGTGCATACGTAGACAGCGATGTAATTTTTTCCGACAAATAAACGCTTGTAACAAAATAAACTTGTTGTCAAAACATGCAATCAAAAATGTATATATGAAATATTCGCTTCAATATGAAAAATTCGGCTTCAAATCGAAATTACTGATCATATTCTCTCAATCTTAATTTTTTTATTATTGTGGACTGCTAATATTATTGTCGTTGGACATTTTGATTCGTGACGTACAGGGTGTCCACTTGAAACCTTCCTGATTGAAAATGTTAATTGTACGGAAATTATGAGTCCTAGCGATTTGCGGTTTGCGGAATCATGTATTGCAACACTTCAAGTTTTTTATCTGTAATTTTTTCCGAATCAATTAATTTTTGCTGTATGCATTACTTGTATGACATATAATTGCCATTCTTTTATTGCAGGTTTTGACTAATGAGCAGATATGAGCACAAGAGACGAACGGAGTCCATATGAAAGAGCATACATAGACAACGATGAAAGTTTTTCAGACAAATAAACGTTTGTAACAAAGTAAACTTGTTGTCAAAACATATCAATAATGTATATAACAAAAATTAATTGTTTCGGGAAAAAATTTCCAGCGAAACTTGTTGTGTTGCTATTCATGATACTGCAAATCACAAATAGCTAGGACTCTTATTTTCCGTACAACTAACATTTTAAATTAGGGAGGTTTCATATGGACACCCTGTGTTTCTTGATTGTGTTCTTGAGCTTAATTGCTCATTGGAAAATGCCGCATGTCATTTATATGTATGTTAGAATATGAAAAAAAAAACCCATTATAGCTGAATACTCTAAAGTATTTACTGATGCATAAACTTCAACTAAATATTTAAAAATCGCAACTCTAATAATAATACCGTAAAAAATATCACATGACGCTATATTCTAATTTCGAAATAATTGGTAGATGAAAATTATTCGTATTCTCAAAAATTGATGACGAAACTTTAAAGTGTTTAAATGAAGTCGCACGTTCTAAAACAACTTAATTTAGAAACCTTACCTAATACTTCCGGGTGAGTCAAAAGTTCGTTAATACTTTAAAAAACTCATAAAAAAGGAAGAAATTATGATAACGAAATACGGTTTGCAATGAATACTATCATAAATCCTTTTAACTTATGGATAGTTAATCCTTTTAACTTATATCCTTTTACTTCTCAAAAATAATTAAGGTAAAAAAACAGTAATTGAAAATTTCGTTGAAATCACTATTAAAAATGTATTTAGTTGGTGCTACCAATAAGCATAAATCATTTTAACATTATGAAATTTACCAATTTTTGAAAGGTCAAATAATTAATCGAATTGAAATAAAACTGCCTTGGAACACAATTAATTTAAAACTTTTTGGGCATAATATTGTACAGAACGGTTTCAATTTATTTCGGAAAACACTTGGAAAAACACTACCTGTTACCAAGATAGTTCAATGTAAATCAACAATCACTATCTGAAATTCACTCGACGTGAAAAATACAATATCTCTTAGACAATTGAAGAGCTAAGTGGAAGAACATGTTAAGTAACAAAAATTACATTTCAAGAAATTTGAAGTGAAAGTTTTTGCTGTAAATTTTAAGGATTTATTTTCTGTTTGATACCATGTGTTTAAAATATTAACAGGTATGGTACTAAACTCTCCAGAAAAACTTATTCATATTTAATTTTCAAATATTAAAAATTATTAATATTATTGACATTATTAAATATTAAAATATTAAATATTAATGAATAATGTCTTAAATCTTTAAGACTAAATAGAATCTTAGTATTTTAGCTTCACCGTATGATAGGATACCTCATAACGCTTTCATCCAAAAGATTAAAAAAAAAAAAAAAAAAAAAAAAAAAAAAAAAAAAATGTAGCATAACATGTTCATCCACTCAGCTCTTCAATTGGCAAGTTAACAAAACGTAAACAACACGTTTTCTGATGTGTCTAAATGAAACCTTTGATCAAAAAGAGATTTTCTGAATGCATCACGTGACCGTAAAATGAACCAATGGCCATTGCTATTCTTACATTTGCCAAAAGATTGCACTGTGTTTAAAAAGAGCTCCTGCTCTGAATTTTAATTTGCTGAATTATATGTAAAAACCAGTGAATATGATGTATTGACAAAATCGTACTAAATATTTCAATTTTATATAGCTTCTGAAGCTCACGACATCAATGGAAGTTCCTAACAAACCATTCCTGTGCATTTCCTATCTTTTTCTGCGATTTTTCCAGGCGGAAACTTCTTCACACAATGGAAAACGTTCCCTGAAATCGGTCGTTTGTTAGAAATAATCCTACTGTCTGCCATAATACTTCTGGAATCCATATGAGAATGAATCATTGCTTTCAAATAGAAAATCCTTGTCACCAGCCTTCCGTGATTAAAGCATCATTTAAGCAATTGTTTTAAAATTCCTGGGTTTCCTTAAATATTCATTTTAATTAATTGGAAATTATGTAATTTTCAGAAGCATTTTATTTTGTGTATACCAAGTATCTTTATATAAATAGCAAAAGTCCAGTCTATTTATGCGTAGGAATAAGGATCAGGAATATGGCGTCATCGCTGACACAGTTATAGTAAATTATTCTAATTCATAGATCAAAATGCATTTTTTGTTTTCGAATGAGGTCATTATCTTCATCGGGAACATTTCGTTTTCATATTACTTACTATGAAAGATTATTCACAGTCACTTTATTTACACAACAATAATGAATAATCTGCGTTCTGTTCTTACGTGATTAGTGTATAATTAAACGGAATTGTTTTAATATGTTTACATTTTATGAAAAACATCGAAATTTGTCTTTTAAATATGATGCGAGTTTAAGTGGTGAAATCACGCTTCTAATTGGTGGAATGTAATAAAGCAAATTAATTGCGTTTCTGCGGTTGTTGCCAAGCTGCAAGCTGCACATTCAGCCCTACTTTATCGACACGCAAGAGTAATATATATATAGATAATGGTCTACGGAGTGAAACTGTTTGCAAAATATTTTAATTATGTTACACTATTTCGAATATAATGAAATTGATATACATTACTTATGTTTACTGCAAGATACTTGCTATAGAATAGGATATACATATCATTTATATTTCATTTACAGGGACACACAAAACATTTCGGATACACAGTGGGGCAAAATCCCGAAAAGCTGGCCAAAATATGAAAATGTTATTCAAATTGCACAACTTCGTAAACGGGTCTTTTTCAGGATGCTGATTACGATTCTAAAGTTAAAATTCCAAAAAAAGAAAAATATGGCGGACTAAAAATTAAAATGCTTTGAAAATTACTCAATTTCTATGAAATTTCGTATACAGGTGCGTTTGACGATGCTAAGTACGATTCAAAAGTTAAAATAAAAATGGCGTATTAATTCTAAAAATATTTAGATTTAAATAAAGTGAAGTTTAGAGACTAAACGTTACAAAGAATTTTCAAGGAACTAAGATATATTTAATCGAAATTACACGTTGAATCTTTATTCATGAAACACAATTAAGTACATTAATGGAAAGTAAAATGTTAAAAGGTTTAATTTTTATATTATTAAATTAAAACGAAAGGATATTCTGAAATTCGTCTTCTGAATCATCTATAGTATAATAAGTAGATTCTTCAGAATGGGAGATGTCGAAATATTTTACAGCACTTGTTATGCCTCTAAGGACAAGGATCTTAATTTCTTCTACGCTAATTTATTTAATCTTTCAATGATGGGATCTGATGACATTCAAATCCGATAAAAGCCCCATCTTCCATTGTTTTCGTCCTACTGCATTTTAGCGAGAAATCTTCTTGGTACCATTTGATCAATTTGTTGCACGATTCTTGAGAGTCTTCCGACATTTTCCCAATTGGTAATATTGAGGAATCTATTATTTCTTTGCCATGAATAAGTATTCTGGGCACTGAAGTTGGCATATAGAACTAGGAATACAATTCAACGAATTTACAAGCTGTTTGTGAGCAATAATCCACGAAATTGATTAAATGAATGTTAAGAAATCACTTTTAATATGACGGGAAATCGTTTGATCAAATCTTCGTCTACTCTCTTTATGAAAGAAGAAATAGTTGCGTTTTCAAAGAATCGACGAGCTGTACTGTCATCGTTTGTGCTTCCAAATCCGGCTTTTGGTTTATCGACGAGAACTCCTAATTGTAAACGAAATCCTTTTTGTATATTTTGTTTTGCAATTTATTTTTTGTTCTTTTCGTCAGGAGTGCGCGCTTGCCATTCCTTTATATCCCGTTTGTATGCCAACTGCAAGCTACACTCAAAACATCTTATATAGGCATGTAACGTGGTCATCCCGAATCGTAAATGACCTTCATTCACTTTTAGTTTGAAAATGTCATCAAGGTTATTAAACTGTCTTGAAGTTGCCTGACATAGTTACCAACGTTAAGTTGACAAATTACTAGTAAATGCATTAATTTTTTTTCAATCAATTATCCTTAAATCTAGTTTGTAATTAACGCCTACTTATTTCCTATCAATGATTGCTTTAAAAGGAATAAGTTTACTCTCCTGATCTGCAACATAATCCATTTCACTGACAGTAGCTTCCGTATTTTCGAGAAAAAATTTACTCTGATGGGTCTAAAAAAATCTAGGAGATGAAGGTCTCGAGTTTTTCCAGATAACGATTTCTGAATTATTCGCAACACTTAAAAGTTCTAGTGGAACTAGAGAAGTGAAAAAGGTATTTGAACCTGCTTTCTACCATCATCATCGCTAAATTTTTATTTAAAGGTACTTTGACCATAGATATGCCATCACATCCCCACTTGCAAATCAAATTCAGATTGCTAATGTTCTCGGAAGTCAGATTCTTAATAATTTCCGTTTTCATTAATAAAGCACGTTTAGCAGTATGATCTAGCAAAGATTGCAATTGAAAAGATATTTATTCTAATTACATTAGAATAAAGAGAATTATTAGCTATAAAGGTAAGATAACGTATTTCTATCGGATCGATGATAGAGAATTGTTTTAATTTTTTTCTTTACTAATATTGCTTATGAAATTCATTTATGCTTATGATTATAATACTTATTTGTAATATAATACATAGAGGAAAAGGTCCAAATACCGGCTACTACTTTCGTTTTCAATTTAGATCATACAATTTTCAAAATTAATAAAATAAAAAGTGACAGCAGGGTACCTTGGCATGTTGTACACCTGTTTAGAAAAAAAAAAAATCAGTTTCAATAGCGTTTTCTGTTAATAAAAAGCAAAATTTCGAAAGTCTTCAAATTTTGAGTTTTTAAAATGGGGTCTAAAGACCGGCTACCTAAGGGGTTTTTTTTCTCCAAAAGATCACACAAATAGAGCTAATGACAATTATGAGCAATAAGAATATTATTTTAATAAATTTTATTGATTAATAACATTTCTTATGCACAGAAAAAATACGCAATTTTTAATAAACAAGTATTTTTTTCAATTTCATAAAATTCTTTACTGCTATCTCTCACAGTCTTCTTCCCATTATGTTTCTAGTTTTGTTTTTTAACGTGTAAAACAAAAACAAAAGCTTGCTGATTGAAAATCACAAAATCACAATCATACTATCACTCTCTGCGTCGGTGCAGTCCCTATCATCCCACGTATCGCATTCTTAACACTGAACTCAGAATCCCCCTCCCTATTCTTGTCCACAGAGAAATGACCCATGAAGAAGACACAAATTGCACCATCTTCCTCTGTTGGATATTTTCCTTTGTCACTTTTTTAACTCTCTCACTGCGTAATTGTTTTATCAAAATAGCTTCAAAAATTGCGTATTTTACACTTTCGCGAAAAGCGTTTTAAAGAGTTTTTATTCTTTTGTCACCGGTTTTTCAAAACAAAACTTTTTGTATAATTTAATCGGGAAAATGCTCCGATTAAATAAGGCAAAATTTACAGTAAAAAAATAACTGCCGGGAATAATCAAGGAGGGTTAATTAGACGGAAAAAATGCTTCCCAGAGGAAATCTCGTGTAGAGCAAATTTTGCTACTTTTACGTTGCCCCAGGAAATCTCGGGTTCCGCAGCGAGAGGGTTAAAATCCAATTTCTGTCTCTTTCGCCTGGTTTACTGCGTCATTTTTTTCTTTCTCTTCACATTTATTACAGGCAATTTTGGAGTGTCCAACAGCACTTTTTGGGGAAGTGATCCGGTAACTAGCGTGGGTCCTGAAGAATTACGGTCACGGTTGCTTTCTTCATAATTCGAAATGGGACTGGAACTATTTCCGAAAAATTTAAATTTTTTTTTTAATTATGGAAATATTTAAATTAATTTATTTTCTTCCCCTTCAAGCAGAGCAACCGAGGGAGGTCCAAATACCGGCTAGCCGGTATTTAGATCACTCTAGGTAGCCGGTATTTAGACCACTCTAGGTAGCCGGTATTTGGACCGCTGCAATGTTTAACTTAAAACCGCTATTACTCATTCATATAATAAAATACCAATAATGTGGGCGTGGCAATTGAGAGCTAATATAGAGCACATATGTCTAAAAAATAACTTAATCAACAATTCAAGCCAATATACGATGAGTACCTTTTAAAAAAATGAGAAACACACATCTGAAAAACTTTTGATGTACCAGATTACGTCGATTCGACACTTTTGCATTTACTATTTGTAAATGAGACAGACTTCAGCGACGTACTTTTCGTAACTTTCTTCTCTCAATTAAAGTTACAAACACTGCCTATCACGGCTAGGCTGCGCTGCGCTCAGTTCTCAGAAGACCTAGTAGCCGGTATTTGGGCCCTAATCGGTATTCGGACCTTCTCCTCTAATAATCTATCACAAAACTGATTAATCTGAAAATTTCAAAACTATTGAAGCGACTAAAAAAGTGACATTTTTACTTGTGGTTATAAAAACCTGCACAGAACGCAGAATGGCAGTTTATGGCAGCTGGTTTTTCACTATACATTAGATAATAGTTCAGGCTACTATTTCCATTATAAGTCGTTGCGGAACACTGAGGAACTTTTAAATTTTTTGATGTTTAAAAACAAAAAAAATAAGATATTATTTCAAACTTTTTATGAAAAATAATCATGAAATTATTAATTTTTATGTGCTTAATGAAAATTTTTGTAACAAGCGCAAATAATTTACACTCTATCGTCGTGTGAATCCTGTTTAAAGCATTAAAATCGGATGATGTGGGAAAATGTAGCACTTGCTTAGAGGAACCATTGTTTTGCTATTTTTGTTCACCTCAGATGATGATCCTCCAAGCGTCACTTTTGAAATGATACAGGTTGTCAAGCCAAAACGAAAACCTTTTTATAAATATAGATTCTGACTCTCCAAACATTGTTCTAGCCATCTGCATACTCAAAATTCCCAAAATAGTAACTTTATTTTTCGACTTTTGGCCAGCTTTTCGGGATTTTGCCCCACTGTGCGGTATCTCAAGTAATGTTTATTAGCGATAATTGCTGGGAAGTGCGTTTTCAGTTATGATAGGCCTTTTTGTGTTGAAATAAATTTTGCATTTTGCGAGTTATGTATATATGCTATAGATCGTAAACAGGGCTACATAAAAAAATTTTATGCATTATTGAATATCAGCGTGATTTGCTAAAAGTGGTTTTAATTGAATTATGTATTTTCAAGCTGAACTATATTTAGTATACTGAAGGATATTTGTAGAATATAAATACAATTATCGGCAGAACAACACAAAGAACTGGATAAATGACCGCATATGGATGATATCTTTTAAAAGTGTGATTTGTGCAATTTTAAGCGTGTTTTGCTTGAATTAAATTTTAGCTTACTAGGTGGCATGTGTAAAAATATATAGGCAGTGCTAGAGATATACAATGTATGCAATGCTGTAAAAAAGAATTCAACTACTTTTGCGAATATTGATAAAAATATCTGAGGGCGAGTTTTCAACTTATTATGCGTTTTGTTACTAAACTAAATTTTAAGATACCTGCCATGTAGAATACATATATATTTATAGATTAAATACAGTGCTGTATAAAAGAATTGAACTACTTTTTTCCTGTTATTGACGGCAATCGCTGAAACCTATTTTTCAAAAACGTTATTCGTTTTCTAAAACGATTTCTTAGGTATCGTATTTACTTTATTAAAGAGTGAAATAGTTTTAAAGTATTTTGGAAGTTGTTGGAAAGGGTTTCATAATCTATGCGTGACGGATGATTTTTTTATCTTTTTGCACTTGATATTTGAGATCGTAGTCTTAAAGTTTTTTTTTGTATGTTTTATAGATCTGTTGCATTTAAATTACTTTAGTGACAAATAAAATGTTTTCATTATTTCATCACTTGTTTACTTTAACCCTTAAATGCCTGACTTTTCAAAAATCATTTAAAAAATATTTTTTGGCTTTCATTTTTTAAATAAATCATGGGAAAAATACTAAAAAATATCATATTTTCTTTTAAGTATCGTTTACGGCTAAAAAATAGTTTTTTGCTAATCAGCAATACTGGTCTTTAATTGAAAAACTAATTTTACTTGATAAAATTCTGTAATATTAAACAGTTATATATTTTAAGAACTCTGATAAGAAATAAATTTTACTTGCTCACTGCAGAACAAAACAGGGTATTTCGCAAGCTTCCAAATAAAATGAAAAGGACATGTAACAACAATTGAAAAAATAAATCTATCTTTATTCTTAAACAGCACAAGTGTTGCTATCTACATATTAAAAATTGATTTAATAACATTTTCAGAATGTCTTTTATTGGCAACATTATTCATTATAGCTTCAATATTATTCTAACTAGGGGATCGTACCCGGGCTTCCCGGGTTAAACAATATAGGTGAAAACACTTTTTTAAATAGAAAAATACTAATTTTTTTATATGCAATAAATTTTTTTGATTGACCACTTACATTAAAAAAGCATTTTTCATATGGAAAATACAAATTATACAACCAAATAAATTTTTGAAATTTATCAAAAGCGATATTTTCTTATTAGCCACATGCTAAGAGTCATTTGCCACGATTTTGCTACTTATGGCATCCTTTTATATTCTGGTAATTTCAGAGCTTATACATGCCTGGTAAATTTGTGTTTTATTCATATTATTTTATTTATTTAATCATAGGGAAGTTTTTTTAATGGATATTACCCGTAAGAAAATTATGAACTCTTTATTTTGTTTTAAGGGTAAACAGATTAATCTTTCGTAATCGAACTCAGCACGATATAGATAAATTAAAGAACATTTCATGCTTTAAAATTGTTTTTAAAACCATAGACAGTCCGTAAGCTGAGATGAACTTTGCAAAGAAATTCTATTTGAAAAAAATATCCTATTTGGTGATCTAAAAATTTAAATTGTGCGATTACAAATATGTTAGATTTGTGTTTTTTCAATATTATTCTTTTATTAAAAGAAGCATTAATTTCGTTAATTTGTCTTTCACAAATGTGTTAGATTGGTGTTTTTTTTAATACTATTCTTTTATTTGTTTATAAAGGAAGTATTAATTTCGTTATGCAAAAATAGTCAGAAACAAATGCTGAAAAATGTTTGTTGCTTTATATGCAAAATGTTTATCATTATTATGTATTGAAACCGGCACGTGATAAGATAAACTTAAAAAAATCATGCTTAAAAATTATTTTAGAAAATATAATACATCAGTCAATAAATATAATTTTTAAACAAATTGCATTTGAAAGTAATTTTTTTCCCCTATGCCAGGGTTGGCGAACCTTTTTATAGTCGCGTGCCATTTTTCTCCCCAAAAATATTTCATATGACCTTGACGTGCCAACTAATGAAAAAGTTTAGGGGATTGAAAAATCATAAATAAAAGTTACACATTAAGATTTTTAAAACATTTGCAACATACATATTGGTATTACACTATAATAATCGTAAAAACAATTATATTTTTGAAATTATTTAAAAAAATTATCAGATTAATTTTGTTATTTCATCTTGGATGAAAAATAATTAATATCAGGTTTATACTTAGTTAATTTCAACTGAATGAAAACTGAAATTGATTTATCTGACAGATGCTTCTTATTTGATTTTTCGTATAATTGATTTGCGAAAATAATGACCTTGCGGACATAAATAGAAGAAAAAAATATTCAAAGGGCAAACGCCATTTTCTCTAAATAGCTTTGAAATTAATTTCCAAGTTGCTACGATTTTACCATTGGTATTTTTACTAATGTTGTAATTTACAGTATTTTAAAAAGCCGCAATTAAAATTCTTTAACTTCCAATTAATCGAATTTAGACAAGATGAGATCTGCTTTAGTAATCATATTTTCATCATATGTTTGTGTCTTTTCTGCAATATCACCGTATACTAGTTTAGAGCCACAAGCAACACCGTTCCAAAATTATTCTTTCGCGTGCCATTTTTGGCACGCGTGCCATAGGTTCGCCATCCCTGCCCTATGCGATGAAAATTCAAAATGTACGATGATCAGAAGATTAAAAAATTGCAGTAGCGAAAATTTAAAGGCCGAAATTTGATCGTGAAGTGTTGCCATTCGCAAAATGCCGTCAGCGTTGCGCAGAGATACGTTTGTTCTTTATAAGGTAGATACTTAATCAGTAAAATATAATAAAGATCAGTTATTAGGATCGGGTTATCATTTCAGGCTTTCATGCTTGGATTTCCGGAATGAAAACTGCAATTTTCACCTTCTCAAAATTTGAATACACACTTCTCATATCCATATTCATCATTTTTTTTAAAATTTGTATTTTGTTTGAACATTTAAAAATCATTTTAACTCAAAACTTGAAGTCACGACTGTTATGTGAACAGACTTTATTTTATGTGAACAGACGCACTCTTTTCTTGAGATTCTAATCTCAATTCCGGAGAGTAAAAATGTCCGTAATGTATGTTTTTTAGACGCATTTGTGTTAAAATGTTTAGTTTTATGTAAGAAAATGATCGTTTTCTTTTAAATATGACTTCATTTTCACTTAAATAAGCATTTCGCCTAGTGTCTGAAACTTAGTATCAATACACATGCAGAAAGAAAACAATATAGAAAATGTATGAGGAGAAATGCATGTTTCTAAAGCAGTATGTCTTTTTCCGTTATTATGCCCCTAATATAATATTCTGGTCCTAATGAGATTTTGCGACTCTAAATACTATACAACAATTTTTATCAACAATTTTGAAATTTATCAGATAATAGCAGGAATAAATCTCTCTTGTCTGCAATAATGAAAGCTATCTAATTTTCGTATTTTAAAGAAATTTCATAAAATGCTTTTAAAATTAAAATATAAAAGTGGGGATATTTTAAAAAAAAAAAAAAAAAAAAAAAAAAAAAACAGATAGTTCGATTATATCTACAAAGGAAGAGCTTTCAGTTAAAAAAAAAATATATATTAGTAAAATTGGTTCAGCAGAAATATCAGGGCACATGACTAAAAAACACACTTGTGTTTTAAACATATCGATTATATAAAATTAGGAAAAATTAAATTAAGCAAATTATGTTATTTTGATAAAATTATAATAGAATGTCCTAAAGAATAGCATTAAAATTTTATTATTCGAGAGAATTTTCGACAAAAACTTCAAGAACACGATATTATTTTATGCCCCGAATTATTTGTTTGCTTGTCTAACTCGGCAAAGGAAATTCATCCAGGCGAGAATCATCAATTATTACTGTAATATAAATCGCAATTATTTGCATGTCACCTCTCTTTCATAAAGACACTCTAAATTTTGTAAAACGTTGTGTTTTATCAGTGTGTGATTTCGATTGCACTATTTTCAAAAGTGAAGTATTTTACCTGTGAAGAATTTCAAAGCAGCTGGGCTGTGAAAATGATGCACTTCTACAAAACATAATTCAGGTTTAAGAATTAAAATACACGCTTTTTTATAAAATGACGTCATTTGCATCCACTAAACAATTTACTTTTACAATCATGTCTTAAACTTCGTCTATAGAAAAGTATGCATATGACGTCATTATCACGGAATAACAGACAATATTCTTGACATAGCCCATATTTTAATTTCAACTTTTTTTTTTTTAGGTTTTTATGAGAAAATGGCAACAGAAATATACAGTATCTCCTATTTTCGACTATTTTCCGTTCACTTTCAATGACTTTCAATAGACATGAAGTACTTTTGTTGCCACGATAAGAAAAATGGTATTAAAAACTACAAAAAAATTAATATTTCAAAAATAAATTGAGATACAGCTTTCAAACAAATTGCATTTAAAAGAGCATTTTTTTCCTTATACGACGAAGTAAAAATTTTAAATGTGCGATGTTTAGAAGTTTAAAAATTTGCAGTAGAGAAAATTGCAAAACCAAAACTTTATTTCAAATTTCAAAGTGTTGCCATTCGCAAAATGACGTATGCGTTACGCACAGATATGTTTGTCCTTTATAATATAGATAGTATTTTGAAGCCTAAATTGGGTTTGTTGCCGAAAAGCAACACTCGACATTTAAGGATTAATAATAGACTATCGGATGTTATCCTATTACTTGCATAACATTTAATAAAAGAATCCGACTACAGCAGTTTTATCATAAATGAATCATAAAGTCAAGACTAGCTTTTATTTATTTTCAAATGGAATTGTTCCTAATTTTTGGTAACTAATAATCATTTCAAAATTTTAGCAGAAATACCTTGTCATTGAAACGATATTTAGAGGTATATTGAAACGATATTCATATACAATATTTAATAATGAAAATATTGATAAAAGAGTGATTAGAAAAAAAAAATACAAATTATAACAAAGTAATATTGAAACGGTAGAGTTACAGCATACTTAAGTGAAATACATTTAATTTACATAACTTGTCAGATAATAATGAATGTAAGCATTTGAAATTTCACTCATTATTATGGATATCAACTATCTTCTAGTTTATTTTAACCTTATATTAATAATAATTTCGATAATTAACATAAACCGATTATGATATTAAATGAAGCTGCCTTATTTATATCTAATGCATAATTATTTTTCTTATGCAAGTTCCAGAATAAAAATGAACTGTTTTTTTTTTTTTTTCCCAAAAGCATAAGGGCTTCAAATATTGCGATTTTCAATGTTTTATCGATCAGCTAATTTTGAACTAAAATTAAGGTATTACACATAGGAAGGACGAATTATAATAATTTATGCATACCTACAAAGTTAACTTAAAAGAAAAAAAAAAAAACAAAAGATGAATGTGCTCACCTTTCAAGGATATTTGGTCGATGGCATATGGTTTTATGGCACAAATTCCTAATAGAGACATATTGCGCCAAAATAAGGAATAAGAAACAAAAAAGAACCCCAAATAAGACAAAAAGTTAAGCTAAAACGCTGTCATTAAAATACATAGAGTTAAGAGAAAAAACATTGAGAAAAGCAATCTGGACTCCCCCCACCCCCCACCCCCCATTTTGAGTTGTTTCGCCGACGAAGATTGACATTGTTGCTGAAGTTCTCACATTCGGAGGATGCTGGCTGAATTAACTGCGTAAGATGTTTTTTGTTGGTAATTTCTACTATTTCATGCCTGTTTTCCTGTGAAAATGAAAAAAAATCTGCTTAAAGATACATTACTCGAAAAAGATATGCACCTTTCATCGATGTAATTTCTAAATTTCCAAATGCGTAAATTCCATAAAAATATCAATTATATACAGTTGTTGTATATACAGTTCGTTAATTTGTATTTAATCATTTGTAAATAAAGAATTTTAAATGTATTATTGTAAATTTAAATCGTATAAGTAAATCAAAATACTTCTAAACCCCCATCTTTGTCTTTGAATTATTTATATTTAAGGGAGTTTTTAGCTAAAAATCTACTAAGTAAATAAGTTAGAATTAATTTTACCCCGTCTTTCTTTTAATCTATAAATGAAAATAAATATTTGAATAATTAAGAAACATTATTGTATAATAAGAAATAATACTTTCTAAGTATACATAATACAACCATTTAATTAGAATGGAAACTAAATATAATCGAGATTCATGTCGTCACAGAAAAATTAATATTACTTTTATGACTGCACTTAACATTGCAGCATGATACTTCAAATCTCCATCTAGAGAATATTTTGATTTCATTTATGATGAATTAATTGTAAGCGAATATTTATAAAACCCTTCCTTGATTAAATAAACAAATCTTAATGACAACGAATTAATTAAGATCATAAATGTTTGTTTAAGTAAGTGAAGAAGCCTGAGCTTTGATAATAATAATGATTTTTCAAAAGAAGAAAACATTGTTAGTCAAATATTAATTCATTAACTATTACATATATTTTTTTGTAATTTTCAAATACTGAAAGAAATTGTATCGAAACATAAAAAAATTGTACTTTTACTACTTATTAATATATACGACACGGGTAATACAAAGTATTAGAAAAAGAATTAAAAATATTAGAATAATTAAATATTATCTGAACTATAACTTGTAATGTTTCTCAACAATTATTGGATTTTTTGAAAATAACTTACGCGTTTGCTAAGATCGAATATACTTATATATACCGGATGATAGAGAAGTCCCAAGAACTGAAAATAAAATAATGATTAATAAACAATGTAAAATATTAAAAATAGCTTTTCACAGAAATGCTTTGAAGTATGCGGTATTTTTCTTTATAATGCTAAAAAATGTATAACAGTTACGTTTTTGATAAACAGGGGGAGCTATTGTACAATCCAGAAAGTATCTTTACCATGATTTATGTAAACTTTTTTTTGTTAAATAAAATCTAATTTAGTTGCCAGTATATTTTTTATAGTGTTACAAATTAACTTCACTGTAAAAAAAATGGTAACGTTCCATGTAAAATCCACGAACGTTTTGCCTTTTCTCAGGTTTTCAGAATAATTTAGCTCTTTCCTGTGAAATTCTGGTTTTCTTATCTGAAACGTTCCTGAACAAAAGTTGGAAACAGCAAAACGCTGCGGTCGCCATTTATTATTTTTTTACTATAATCCGTTGCTCGCGCGCGAGTGTCGAAAACGAATTCCTTAAATGAATGTAAAAAAATCAATATGGAATGCAAATAAATCAATAGACGACATAATCCTTTACGTCTCTATTGTCAAGACAATTCAGATAAAAATGCAATACCTCTGTGACATCGCTAAGAGGTTATCTCTCGTACTTGTCTGTGGAATGTTTAACGAGCAGACCATGTAAAAAAAATACACCTATTATTTGGATCTCCATTAACCAGGGGACCATCAAACATGATTCTCACCGATTTTGATTAATTTAAAGTATGTTTTAGAGTTCTTATCTCTAATTATTCTTGTGAAAGGATTTCTTCAAATGGGCCTTAGATTTTCAGAAATTAGATGCCGAGGTTTAGCATACGTTTCAAATACCCATTAGTTTGCAGCTCTCAACGTGTCTTTCGTGGTGTGGACGCAGAAGGCTCGCACGCCACCCGTACGGCCCTAGTTCGATGCTACCTCTTGACTTCTTTTTTTTTCTTTTTTAATTAATTTTATATTTTAACACTTTATTACAATTTGATTTAAATTTGATATATATTTGACACTTTGAATTGCTGCAAATTTGATTTTTTTTTTTCGGAAAAAATATACAATTACGTTTAGGTTTTTCTTTTTTTTTTTCATGAAAATTTATATGTATTTTATCTAACTTGTAAACTAACATAATTACTGACGAAAATCCAAAATATTTTATGTCTAGATTTTTTTTCTAATTATTACTTACATTTATATATTTTTATATTTTAAGCAAAGTTCAGAAACAATATATCATATATATATTTATTTTATTGAATTTTAACTGAAAATTTATTTTTTCGTGTAAATTATAAAGAATAATTTTGATGTCAATTTCAAAATATTTTTTCGTTCTAACAAATAATGATAATAAAGCGAAAATTGTCAACTGGAAATGTAAAAATCGTCTGCAGATCCCTCATGCTGTGAAATGTCAGTAATGTTTTGCTGTCAATAGAAATATTCCTGGCATTTCTCAGGAAACTTACTGGCATTTCTGTAGAAAGTTTTTAACATATACCATAAAGTTCCAGTCATTTTCAAGAAATGTTTCTTGGAAATAATGGGCAACTCAGCTGCCCATTTTTTCCCAGGAACGTTGCGGAATTTTTTTTTTTACAGTGTTGCTCCAACATAGGCTATGTTTTATGTCGGTGACACTACCCCAAAGGGGGTGCAGGAGAAAAACGTTCTAAATTGCAGTTTTTGCGTTACGGAAGGGCCTAGAATTGTGAAATTTGGACAGTTTACAGTGTTATTGTTAAGAATTATTGTTAAATCTTAAACAGATTTTTTCTACATTTGTCTTCTCTAATTTAAATTTATAACACCTTTTGTCTGGGAAATTGATCTATTAGCATTCAGAGCAACTAGCTATTTTTCAGGAATGTGGAAAAATGCTGAGGCAACAGGCACTTCTACGATTCCATTAACTAAGGGAAGAATCCATATTGGGATTGGAAGATCCCACTTCAGCAGTACAATATAAAGCGAAGCCCATCCGAAACCATAGTAAAGCCTACAAGACGGAAGGATACTACATCGGACAGAACGCATAAGACACAACACTTTGAGAGCAACCAAGAAACCGGGCGCAACCCGACAAAGTACAGGGATAGACATGTACAGTCGTGTGAAAAAAAAGTAAACACCCCCTACTGATTCCTAAACAAATTATCGTAGACATAAGTTACTGGTACCGAATGATTGGAAATAAAGTCTACTTTTAAATGACGTGTACAAAATTTGCTTAGGGGGCCATCTACATATAAAAACGAATCCAAACTTCATTTTTTTCAACGGCAATACCCAATTTTAACGAGATATTTCAAATCTTTGGTTCAAAATATGGCTAGACACAAAATTTCAAGTCATCTGAATGATAAGTTTTTGAATTATTAAAATTCAAAATTTAGCGCTTCTAATGTTAAATTACATTTTCATATTTTTATTTATAACTTCTGAAATTATGATCCTAATGTTTTAATTTTTTGTGTAGCAATAATACTAATATACTCAAACATAAATACGTTGAATTTGCAATTTTTATAATTTTTTTGTGATATGAATTAGGAAATATGATATTAATATTAAAAGAAAATATGAATTGCAACCTACAATTTTTTTGATGGAAGTCCTGCTTTATGGAAATCCAAAATTTCACATTTTTCCTTCCAAGTAGTTTTCAAATTATGCTTAAAAAACGGCAAAATGATGGTTTAAGATGCCGTCTTCCTTAGAAGTGGCTAAATATTTTGAAATTTCTTATGCTATAGTGTAATCTAACAGGCTTAATTGACTGCTTAAGGTGCCTTGATCAAGAAGGGAGCTCTCTCGGTTAACAATCGAGTACCGAACTTCAATTTGGATACATCCCTTAAAATACGCTCGTTTTAAAATAATTATTTTCTCGGAAACTTATGGTACGAACTGCATAAAAATTGGATTTTAGACTAATTGAAGGGTGTAGAGTTCATTTATGCTGTCAGAATTGTGTACTGCTATTGAAAAAACAAAGTTATGGCTCCTTTTAATATATAGATGGCCCCCTAAGCACATTTTATATACATTATTTAAAAGTAGACTTTATTTTCAATCGTTCGGTACCAGTAACTTTCTTCTACGATAATTTTTTGAGGAGTTAGTAGGGGTGTGTACTTGTTTTCACGACTGTACAAAATTCCTCTGAAAGAGCCGGCCGCAATGATAGAACATGACGGCAGAAACCAACAACCACATTGCAAAGCAGACACTGCAGAGAGTATTATGAGAAGACGAACAAAATAATCGATACGCACTAGGCAAAACCATGAAAAACTCTGTGTGGTCTTTCTGTGTGTTCGAAGCGCACCGTGACGAAGCCTTTTTTGGTGTAGCTGCCAACAACACGCAGCAACTCATTATTACTAAGGTGACTCTGCTCCCCGTCATCGTCCACCCTCACGTGTGCAGGTCAGGGACACAGACAAGAATGTGCTCTCAACTTTTGCTCATTTATTGAGTGGATGCGTTCGAATATGAAACACAACAGAAAAACTATTTGAAAATGACGGACAAAGTACGGCTAAACAACGGCGCTGGACTACTCATGTAGTAGTCATGAACACACAGCATCGCCTCGACCCTGATGGACTCTACTTTCAATTACCTTTCACGCCTAAGTTTCAGGGTCTGAAAATGCTATCAAAAAACGGTTTTGCACTTCCCGAATCCCGAGTTTGAACAGAATTTTTGTCCAAGTACGAAAGTATCTTTTCCTGACGCCCTGGATCTCCAACATCTTTAGCAAAAGGGTCAAGGTAGGGACACTAAAAGAGAACCTAATTCTGGTCCCCTTCGAACTGGTGTCTAGCACAGAGACACGACGTCCAGAATACCCTGTCTGTTACCTTCCTGATTAAAGCTTCCCTTGTAGATAATACCCAGAAGGACCACACACCATGCACCCATCACAACAGCAGCCTGTTTGAGAGCATTGCACTCAACACACGTATCCTTAAACTCAACCACAACAGGATGGCCGTTTGTAATAAATTTGTCAAATATCATTCGCTACAATACGGCAACTGGTGTAAAGCACGATTAAATAATATTAAACTGCTTGCATTTAAAACTGAGAAACTAATTCAGCATTTGTTTGATTCCGTGTAATATTCCATATTTAAATCGCCAAACGAAATTAAAATTCTGTAGATAAATATGTAAATAACACCCAATTTTAACACATATGTAATAACTTACATGATATAATGGAAATATTCAGAATAAATAGGTTTCTCTATATAGATAGTGAACTCTTTTCGAGCTATATTTAGCGAGCGTTTGCATGTGGACAAAACGAAAGTACCAAATATGCTTTTAAGTGTAGTTGGTATTCAATCTAAAAAAATGTATTAATGTAAAAAAAATCTATTAGCGTTCACCAATAATAACGATTATAACCTATGTTCTATAGGCAATGTAACTACCTAAAGGACTTGCTTACCACGGGTATCTAAGGACAGTTCGCTTGATATTTATAATGAGACATAAAAAAATTAATTTGTAAAAATATTATAATCTTTTCCATTCAAAAATAAGTTTTCGTATTGTATTCGTAGTTATGTTTAGTTGTAAATCCTACACATTAATTTTATACAAGATAATCAAGTCAAAATTTTTAATAATCAATAAAATATTACTTGCATTAATACCTATTTTATTTAAAACCTTATGCTCCGACGGTATTTTCAAGTACCATTAAAGAAAATGGAATATAACTTTTATTTAATTACTCTACTGATAAAAGTACATTATACTTTTCATACAAAATACTTTGCCCGATCACATTTAGAAAACACAGCGAAACAGTCCGAACCGATTACTTTTGCTATGCTTATTTTCTCAACCATCGCGATGGATCGCGATGCATTTATTTACGTTGTTCTTATAAAAATTGTGAAATTTCCATAACAGTAATTTTTCTTAACCCTTTCACACCCGCATTTTTATTTACAAGAGGAAAAATCTGAATTTCTGGAATTAAGGTCCTTTTTAGCTAAGATAAACATAAATATAATTAAAAAAATATTTAACATTTTTAATAGTTTTTTAAACGATGCAATTTGGCATCATTGTGATCAAACAGGAATTCCAGACGAAATGCTCATGATTCCAATTGGCATCATTGGAATCAAAAGAAAAGGAAATATACATTCAATTTTCAATGTGCATTCATTTTTTAATGTCCATTTCATGTATAATTATACTTACTGAAGTTCAAGGCTTTTGGCAGGAATAAAGATTTGTTTGGTGTACTAAGGTGATGTTGGTGTTTTTCCGGACGGCCGATTATCTACACTAGAGAAATATACCCGATGGAGGGGTTCCGTCAGTGGGGATCTTTCTGAGGGAACCTAACCCGTATTTACGCAAGGATAACCAAGGTTCGATGAAGACCACGGAAAACTCCGAACAATTAGGCTGACGAACATGATTGGTTCCGAACCAGCCCTTTCCGTCTACGAGCTTTGCCAGCGGAACCTCTCAGCCACTTGATACACTAAGTCATCTATAATTTATTCATCACAAAATAGTTTAAAGTACTCATAAGAACTAAAATTTCATCAGGAAGCAATAAAGAAGTTTCTCTAAATGTCGTGCCAAATGGTTCAATATTTTTATCTTCTAATTAATCAACATTTTCAACTTCAAATTCTAATACTTATTACGAACAGAAATAGTAACAGGGCCGACTGTTACTATTGATTTGTATCCAGATCAAGAATAATGACAATTGAATTGGGCGTATCATCGGCATTTGATAGATTGCCTGCACTTTCACTGTCCTCTTCGTCAGATTTTTCAATTTCTGCATAAAAAAATCATCATTTCTTAGTAAATAAATAGCTCTTTCTAATGATATAAACTACTTTTTTCGCTTAGAAATGATAAATAGTAAAGGAAAATTTTGCTTTCAAGAAACTACCAAATCAGATAAGAAATCAAAATAGAGAGTTAAGTTACAACTATCTATCTAGTCCCAGTGATGTCATTTGGCATCATGTATTTTTAGTATGCATTGATACTAAAATAAAAATACAATTGTTGAACTGTAAATGCATAAATATGTACTTCATACATATTACAACTTATATTTAAAAAAAATGTAATAAAAAAAAGGGTAAAGTGGGAGTAATATTATTTTTCACAGTCATGTTTTCACTTCACGTTTTAAAAGGAAATCAAGCAATACTTCTCAGTTTCTAGAACGTCTGCTACCATCTAATGAGGAAATAAAAAGTTACTACTGAGAAGACAGAAAAGGTGTCTTTTGAATGACATCAAACAGAATCTCAGAGATTCAGTTTTTAAATATAAAAAAAAAATTCGTGAATGTCATGATGCCATTTGGCATCACTGGTCCCGAAAGGCTTAATTAATCTAACTAGGACTTCCCTTTGAGGGATTAGTCTGAGCGATATTGCTGAGAACATAGATTTAATAATAACATGTGGAAGCAAAGAAAGTGAGATGTTATCTTTAATTGTCCATACACTGCGATAAATTGAGATGATGAAATTAGCGAGTCGTAGAATTACAAAATCTTATACATAAATTCGTATACACTGTTTAAAAAAATGGGAAAGCAAACCATGCAAGACAGACATGCAGAGAATATAAAATTGTAAGTACGCAATGTATTAAGAGTAAAATAGAAAATGAAACTCTAAATTATTTTATATCGTAATTGTAACTGTATAAAATGATGTCAAAAGCACAATCAGACGCTCCGCACCAATTTGAGTAACTTTAAATGACAAATATATGATGTTTGAAAAGAATGGACTATACTTTATATAGTGTGTGCTCCCCCGGAAAAGTTAATATTGTAGAATATCTGTTTTCCACGCATGTAATGAGGTTGTGGATAAGAATTAAGGATTTTCTCTTCTAAATCTGATGTAGTATCAAAGTACCGAACACATCAATAGTGGCATGCAATGCATCGTTAGAGTATGTTTTAGATATGCTCGATCGGATTTAAATGATGAGTGATTGCTGGCCACTACATACGCTGTATTGTTTTGTTTCAAACATATTCTGCACAAGTTGAGCTGTATTTAGCATGTCTCAAATAAAAGAAATCGGCAATGATTGCAACATAAAGTATGACACAAAATCGGAATATATCGTCTGCATAACCTTTCAAACAAACGTATAAACGTCAAAGTGTCATTTGAAGTAATTTACAAATTCATACTTATTTTTCAGCAAATCCTGCAAGCTAAAATACGCCCATATGAAACCGATTACGAAATTTCACCACAATAAGTTAATATATAAAAAAATCTACTAATGACAATTGAAAATATGACCTTATGATAAAATCTCTAGAAAAATGAATCAGAAAAAAAATTCATATCAAATTTAAAACGGCACTTCCCGCTGTTAGTGGCCTTGGCGAGAGAGAGAAAAGCCTTGAGAAGGAACAATTTAACAAGTACTTTCGGGCAACCTACTCACTGTTTCATACAGGTCTTTATTTAATATGTACACAATTTATTTAATGCTAGGTGGGTATCTATCTGTTTTGTTGCATTTAAATTGCATGTTTTGTGTAAGAAATGCGGCATTATGAAATATTTAAACTTTCTATACCTAATAATTCCAAATTAATGTTAATTGAGAACGCTTTCCGTTCATTTCATCTATTTAGATTTAAAGTTTTTTAGAAACCATTCACAGAGACAATTTTAAATTTTAAAACTAACCCGAAACAAAATTTCATGGTTTTGGGCTCAGCAGTATCAAAGAAATAGAAAATTTTCGAAAGTTTTTTGTTTCTGCAGTGTTTTATATAGCGACATTTTTAGAAACTGTTCTATTGCGAGAATTTACGTCATGATAAATACAGCCATGCCAATTTTCATGTTTATATTCCTAACAATTCCATGTACTTTGTGACTTAGATCATCTTTAGATTTTTTTTTCGCTTTGTTTATTCTTTCGATTTTTTAGAATTCATTCTACAACGAGCATTTACATCATATAAATTACTGCCATGCCAAAGATCTAGTTTCTAATCCCAACAGTATCCCAGAAATTCCCGTATTCCAAATAAACCATAATTTAGAACCTTTCTAGAAATTTTTATGTTTATCTGTCAAATTGAATTTCAAACCTTTTAGAGAGAGTTCATAACGAGTATTTACATCTTAAAAGTAACCATCACACCAAATTTAAAGTTTCTAACCCAATCACTATCACAGAAAACGCAATTTTAGAATTCGTTTGCTCCTGCAGTGATGTAGGTTGTTGCACTGACATAAAATATAGTCTTTTCTTCGGGGCAGAAATGGCCACCAGCATTTTTTTTAAGTTGGCTATGTAGTTTCAGACGTACCACCTCACAAACGTGCAAACATTGTTAATATTATACACTTTATAATGTTATATCGCTTTATAATATTAGCATAGATGTACAAATACAGAAGCCATTTATCTGTTACAAACTAAAGTTTCCGGCGTTCCCAGAATTTCAAGAATATTTGTTCTGAAAAATTAATTTCAAAATTTAACATACAACATAAAACAAACATTAAAACAAGTAAGAAAAATCATGCGTACAGCATAGATTATGAAACACTTTCCAACACTCCCTGAAAGCTTTAACGAAACTTCGTTACTTAGGGAAATAAGGTAAATAAGATAACTAAGTAAACATTTAAAAATCTGATTTCAGTAGTTACCGCCTATAGCCAAATATGTACTCCAATTGTTTTGAACAGCCCTGTATTCGATTTGTATGTTGATATATATGTCGTAGGCTAATTGAGAAATCCGGCTCTTTGCAAACAACATAGGCTCTTTGCAAAAAGCCGGGCTAATTAGAGAATCCATTCATTTTTTCCAATTAGCCCGATATTTATCAGGCTTATTGCAAAGAGCCTAGAAAGCGTTACGCTAATTGAAAAATGACCACTTATTATCCGATCAGGGTGATATTTTTAGCTCACAGGCTATCAAAGCCTGAGAGCTTATGTGCCCGCCGATTCTGTATGTACGTGTGTACGTAAGTACGTACGTATGTACGTAACGCGATAACTCTCGATAGAAATATCCGATTTGGTTCAAATTTTTTTCTAGGTTCATTCTGATAAGGTGCTACCCTGACTATTTTTTGGAGTTCATTGGTTAAGGATAAAGGCGGAAAAGGGGGCTAGTCCCCCCCCCCCCCCCTTAATTTATATAAATGGATTTTTCATGCAGAAATATTCGATTTGCTCCAAATTTGGTATACCGGTTTATTGTGTTAAGAAGGTTCCCTGATTAGATTTGGAAGCTCATTATTTAAGTATAAAGGGGGGAAGGGGCTACCCCCCTTAATTTAGATAAATCGGTTCTTCATGATGAATTATTCGATTTGCTCTAAATTTGGTATACCGGTTTATTAAGTTAAGGAGCTGCCTTGATTAGATTTGGAGGCTCATTAGTTACATATAAAGGGAAGAAAGGGGGCTACCCCCCCCCCCGTAATTTAGATAAATGGGTTTATCATGCAGAAATATGCGATTTGCTATAAATTTGGTATACCGGTTAATTATGTTAAGCAGCTTCCCTGATTACATTTGGGAGATCATTATTATGTATAAAAAGGGGAAAGGGGGGCAATTGCCTCTCTTCTTAATTTAGATAAATGCGCTTTTCATGTAGAATTACTCGATTAGCTCAAATTTGATACACTGGTTTATTATGTTTAGGAGATGGCTTGATTAGATTTGGAGGTTCATTAGTTAAGTATAAAGGGAGGAAAGGGGGGGTGTAGCCCCCCCCCCCCCCCCTTAATTTGATAAATGGTTTTTTAATGCAAAATTATTCGATTTGCTCCAAATTTGGTATACCGGTTTATTATGTTAAGGAGCTTCCCTGAATAGAGTTGGAGGTTCATTAGTTAAGTATAAAGGGAGGAAAGGGGGCCTAGACCCTCCCCCTTAATTTAGATAAATGGGTTTTTCATGCAGAGTTATTTGATTTGCTAAAAATTTCATATACCGGTTTATTATGTTAAGGAGGTTCCCTGATTAGATTTGGAGGTTCTTTAGTTAAGTATAAAGGGAGGAAAGGGGGGCTAGACCCCCCCTCCCTTAATTTAGGTAACTGGGTTTTTCATGCAGAGTTATTCGATTTGCTCCAAATTTCGTATAGCGGTTTATTATGTTAAGGAGCTACCTTGATTAGATTTGGAGATTTATTGGTTAATTATAATGGACGGACAGGGGCTAGAGTCCCCTTATTTTAGATAAATGGGCTTTTCATACAGAATTATTCAATTTGTTTCAAATTTGATATACTTGTTTATTACGATATGGCTTCCTTCATTTGATGTGGAGGTTTATTGGTTAAGTATAAAAGGGGGGAAAGGGGGGCAATTGCCCCTCCCCTTAATTTAGGTAAATGTGTTTTCCTGCAGAATTATCTAATTTTGTTTAATTTTTTATCAAGGTTCATTCTAATAAGGAGCTTTTCTGATTAGATTTGAAAGTTCATTGGTTCAGCATAAAGGGAGAAATGGGGGAGCTAATACTCCCCCTTAATTTAGTGAAATGGTTTTTTCATGCAGAATTATCTGATTTGCTTCAAATTTGGTATACCAGTTTATTATGTTACGTAGCTTCCCTAATTAGATTTGGCGGTTCTTTGGTTAAGTAGAATGGGGGGCAACGGGGGCTAATACCTTCATTTATTTTTCGAGGGGCATTATTCTTTGAAATAAGAGTTTAATATACAATTAGTGTGAATAGTCTGTGAGCTCAATGCCACCAGTTTAACTGGGCAATTTTCTTTTTATTAGGTTTATTAACGCATAAGCCTACCCAAACCCGAAATATAAATTACAACAGACCGTACCCCGATCCGTGCAAGACAAAATAATTTCAGTCTACATGCAACCCGACCCGAACCTGAGAGTTCCATTTGAAAAACCCGAAATCCCGAACCAAATCTGATAACCGACAAAAATATTCCAAAGATCCATAACCGGATCCGAACAAAACAAATTAGTTTTCGTGGACACGCAACGCTACCAGAACATAAAAATTTCATTCGAATTCAACCTGAAACCCGTCCCGAACCAAATCTTAACCGACAAAAATATTCCAAAGAACTATAACCCGATGCAAGCCAGACAAAATAATCTCCGTCCACCGGCAACCCGATCCGAACCTGAAAGTTCTAATTGAACTCAATCCGAAACCTGGTTGTGGTCGGTTTTCGGGTCGACTGCAAATGGAACCTTCAAGTTCGGATCCGGTTGAAAAAAAATTAAACTAAATCAGATAATTCTGCATGAAAACCCATTTATCTAAATTAAGGGGAGGGGCAATTGCCCCCTTTCCCCCTTTTATAGTTAACCAATGAACCTCCAAATCAAATGAAGGAAGCTATATCGTAATAAACTGGTATATCAAATTTGAAGCAAATCGAATAATTCTGTATGAAAAACTCATTTATCTAAATTAACGGCACACTAGCCCCTGCCCCTCCTTTATACTTAACCAATAAATCTCCAAATCTAATCAAGGCAGCTCCTTAACACAAAAAACCGGTATACGAAATTTGGAGCAAATCGAATAACTCTGCGTGATAAACCCATTTATCTAAATTAAGGGGCGGTTCTAGCCCCCCATTCCTCTCTTTATACTTAACTAATGAACCTCCAAATCTAATCAGGGAAGCTCCTTAACATAATAAACCGGTATGCGGAATTTGGAGCAGATCGAATAACTCTGCATGAAAAACCCATTTATCTAAGTTAAGGGGGGGGATCTAGCCCCCCTTTCCTCCCTTTATGCTTAACTAATGAACCTGCAAATCTAATCAGGGAAGCTCCTTAACATAATAAATCGGTATACGAAATTTGGAGCAAATCGAATAAATCTGCATGAAAAACCCATTTATCTAAATTAAGGGGGGGGGGTCTAGCCCCCTTTCTTCCCTTTATACTTAACTAATGAATTTCCAAATCTAATCAGGGAAGCTCCTTATCATAATAAACCGGTATACCAAATTTGGAGCAAATCGAATAATTTTGCATTAAAAATTCATTTATCTAAATTAAGGGGGGGGGAGCTAGCCCCCCTTCTCTCCCTTTATATTTAACTAATGCTCCTCCAAATCTAATCAAGCCATCTCCTTAACATAATAAACCAGTATACCAAATTTGAGCTAATCGAATAATTCTACACGAAAAACGCATTTATCTAAATTAAGGGGAGAGGCAATTGCTCCTCTTCCCCCCTTTATACATAATAATGATCTTCCAAATGTAATCAGGGAAGCTGCTTAACATAATTAACCGGTGTGCCAAATTTATTGCAAATCGCATATTTCTGCATGAAAAACCCATTTATCTAAATTACGGGGGGGGGGGGGTGATAGTCCCCCTTTCCTCCCTTTATATATAACTAATGAACCTCCAAATCTACTCAAGGCAGCTCCTTAACTTTATAAACCGGTATACCAAATTTGGAGCAAATCGAATAATTCATCATGAAAAACAAATTTATCTAAATTAAGTGGGGTAGCCCCCTTTCTCCCCTTTATACTTAAATAATGAGCTTCCAAATCTAATCAGGGAAGCTCCTTAACACAATAAACCGGTATACCAAATTTGGAGCAAATCGAATATTTCGCATGAAAAACCCATTTATATAAATTAATGGGGGGATAGCCCCCTTTCCCCCCCTTATCCTTAACCAATGAACCCCAAAAACTAATCAGGGAAGCACCTTATCAGAATGAACCTAGAAAAAAAATTTGAAGCAAATCGGATATTTCTATCAAGAGTTATCGTGTTACGTACATACGTACGTACGTACACACGTGCATACAGAATCGGCGGGCACATAAGCTCTCAAGCTTTGATAGCCTGTGAGCTAAAAATATCACCCTGATCGGATAATAAGTGGTCATTTTTCAATTAGCCTAACGCTTTCTAGGCTCTTTGCAATAAGCCTGAAAAATATCAGGCTAATTGGAAAAAGGGAGATGGAGTCTCCAATTAGCCTGGCTGTTTGCAAAGAGCCTAGGCTGTTTGCAAAGAGCCGGATTTCTCAATTAGCCTACGACATATATACTATAAAATGGGAAAATTTAGTTTAGCAAGAAAATGCATAACAGGTTGAAATTCATCTTTCAGCAATTTATACTAATAGATGGAAACATACTTGAATACTTTTGTGCAGCCCTGTATTTTACCTTGTACCTTTATTACATGCCACTATTTATCTAAAATTTAATTCAAACTAAAACACGCTTAAAACTACTGAAATTACATTTCCAGAAATTATCACCCATAGACGGCCACGTATCCAACTCTTTGCGTGGTCCTGTATATCATTTTATCTATATTCTACAAATATTTCTTAATACACTAAATTCAGTTCAGGGTAAAAATGCATAACTCTTTTAAAACCCACCTTTAAGCAATTTATGCTCATACTCAGTAACCTTTACGAATTCATTTTAGTAGCCCTGTATATGAACTATAGCAGTTATACGCACTTTATAGTATGCATAAATATAGTGAACAAGTAGGTAAGTGTGATCACAGATCGCAATGAGGGTTTCGTTTAATATTCCTTTCAAAACCCTTTATCATTTTGAAAAATCTCTTAGTTCCACATTTCGCAACCAGGGCGGGCACTCTATTCTAAACAAACTCTATCCGAACGAAACTCCGTTTTATAGACTATACGTAGATATATTAGTCGAAGGGATTGGGCCGATAGCACCTGGGATAAGAAGGCGCCCCTGGCGGTAAAAAGTGGAACTAAAATATGTAAGGCTATGGTGCATAATAAGAAAGAATGGTCAAAGGGGTGCCGACAAAAGTTGGAAAAGTGCTCCCTGGGTGAAAAAGGTGAAGGTTAGAAAAATTGCTTAAAATACCCAAGTTAGAGCCCGGAGGAGAAAATAATATAAGACTTTTGAAAATTTTATGATTTGCCGTGTGGTCTGAGGTATTCAGCTATACGTATGCAAAAATTCATGTCTCCAACTTAATTAGGGGCTCTCTTAGAAAGAATTGCTTAAAATACATATGTAGTAGCTCAAAGGGTTAAACGTAAGACTTTTTCAAGATTTTATGATTTTTCGCCTGGTCTCAGATGTTCTGCTATAAGTATGCAAAATTTCAAATCTCCAATTTCTCAATTAGAAAGAATTCCTTAAATTACGCATGTGGGAGCCCAAACGGTTAAATGTACGATTTTTTCAAAATTTTATTATTTGTCGTATGATATGTGGTGTTCAGCTATAAGTATGCAAAATTTCACGCAGCCAACCTAAGTAAGGGCTCACTTAGAAAGAACTGTTTAAAATACTCAAAGGGTTAAATGTACGGCTTTTTCAAAATTTTATGGTTTATGGTCATTTGATGCAAGGTGTTCAGCTACAAGTATGCAAAATTTCACGCCTCCAACCTAATTAGGTATTCACTTAGAAAAAATTGCTTAAAGTACACATGTGGGATCCCGAAGGGTTAAATGTACGACTTTTTCAAAATTCTATAGTTTGTCATTTGATGTGAGGTGTTCAGCCATAAGTATGCAAAATGTCACGCCTCCAACCTAATTAGGGCTCACTTAGAAAGAATTGTTTAAAATACACATGTGGGAGCTCAAAGAGTTAAATGTACGACTTTTTCAAAATTTTATGATTTGTAGTTTGATGTGATGTGATCAGCTATAAACATGCCAAATTTCACACCTGCTATCTAATTAGGTACTCACTTAGAAAGAATTGTTTAAAATACATATGTGGGAGCTCAAAGGATTAAATGAACGACTTTGTCAAAATTTTATAGTTTGTCATTTGATGTGAGGTGTTCAGCTATAAGTATGCAAAATTTCACGCCTCCAACCTAATTAAGGTTCAATTGGAAAGAATTGTTTAAAATACACATGTGGAGCCCAAAGGATTAAATGTAGGACTTTTTCAAAATTTTATGATTTGTCGTATGATATGTTGTGCTCAGCTATAAGTATGCAAAATTACAAGTCTCCAACATGTATAGTTTCTGAGGACGGGCTTTGTGACAGACAGACAGAGGAGCGAGACGAATAGCATTTTGTCAGATGTACGAAACCCTAAAAAATAAAGAAATAAGAAAAAATGATGCTATAAAGCAAAATATTTTATTAAACATCATACAATTGTTTCTAATTTTCACACGCGAAATATAAAATATGCTTTTGGCTATTAAAACATGCTATTGTAAGATTATTGCAAAATCTCAAATCAAAGTTTTTATGCCTTTTTTAGGTGCGTTCGTAATTATATAAATACGTAGCACCTATAGTCGTCGTTCAGTCCGTCCGTCTGTCCGTCTGTCCGTCCGTCTGTCCGTCCGTCTGTCTGTCCGCATGTAACAGAGAAAAAACTACTCAACCGATTGGTCTGAAATTTCAAATATATGATTGTTGCAAAATTTTGTCGAGCCATTTCAAATTTTATGTAAATCGGATGTATAGTTAAATTACAGGGACAGTCAAAAGTTTTTCTTTACATTACGGCCAATGGGAAAAATTATTGCAAGTGGATTTTAATGATATTAGAGCCTTCCGAATGATCTGAAATTTTAAAGATATAATTGTTGCAAAATTTTGTCGAGCCATTTGAAATTTTATGAAAATCGGATGTATAGTTAAATTACAGGGACAGTCAAAAGTTTTTCTTTACATTACGGCCAATGGGAAAAATTATTGCAAGTGGATTTTAATGATATTAGAGCCTTCCGAATGGTATGAAATTTTAAAGATATAATTGTTGCAAAATTTTGTTGAGCTATTTCAAATTTTAGGAAAATCGGATGTATAGTTTAATTACAGGGACAGTCAAAAGTGTTCCGTTACATTACGGGGAATGGGAAAAAAATATTGGAAGTGCATTTTAATGATGTATCAGATTATGCACTTCATGAAGTGCAAAAAATTATACATTCAGTATAATATGGGGTGCAAAAAATGATTATAAAACTAGTTATAGTACGAACGCACCTCATTTGCCACGTTTGACGAGCAATTTCCAACTTGTTCTTTTTAATGGAATGACAAACAGATTTCTTTTCCTGTTTGATTAAATTTAATTTTTTTATGGCACTTCATTATTACTGCATGCGTTTTTAGGTGCGTTCGTAATTATATAAATACGTAGCACCTATAGTCGTCGTTCAGTCCGTCCGTCAGTCCGTCCGTCTGTCTGTCCGCATGTAACAGAGCAAAAACTACCCAATCGAATGGTCTGAAATTTGAAATATAAGATTGTTGCAAAATTTTGTCGAGCCATTTCAAATTTTATGAAAATCGGATGTATAGTTTAATTACAGGGACAGTCAAAAGTTTTTCTTTACATTACGGCCAATGGGAAAAATTATTGCAAGTGCATTTTAATGATGTTACAGCCTTCCGAATGGTCTGAAATTTTAAAGATACAATTGTTGCAAAATTTTGTCGAGCCATTTCAAATTTTAGGAAAATATGATGTATAGTTTTATTACATGGACAGTCAAAAGTGTTCGGGGAATGGGAAAAAAATTATTGGGAGTGCATTTTAATGATGTTAAAGACTATGCACTTTATGAAGTGCAAAAAATTATACATTCAGTACAATATGGGGTGCAAAAAATAATTATAAAACTTGTTATAGTACGAACGCACCTCATTTGCCACGTTTGACGAGCAATTTCCAACTTGTTCTTTTTAGGTGCGTTCGTAATTATATAAATACGTAGCACCTATAATCGTCGTTCAGTCCGTCCGTCCGTCCGTCCGTCTGTCTGTCCGCATGTAACAGAGCAAAAACTACCCAACCGAATGGTCTGAAATTTTTAATGTATGATTGTTGCAAAATTTTGTCGAGCCATTTCAAATTTTATGAAAATCGGATGCATAGTTTAATTACAGGGACAGTCAAAAGTTTTTCTTTACATTACGGCCAACGGGAAAAATTATTGCAAATGCAATTTAATGATGTTACAGCCTTCCGAATGGTCTGAAATTTTAAATATATAATTGTTTCAAAATTTTGTCGAGCCATATGAAATTTTAGGAAAATCGGACGTATAGTTTAATTACAGGGACCGTCAAAATTTTCCGTTACATTACGGCCAATGGGAAAAAAAATATTGCAAGTGCGTTTTAATGACGTTACAGCCTTCCGAATGGTCTGAAAATTTAAATATATAATTGTTGCAAAATTTTGTCGAGCCATTTTAAATTTTATGAAAATCGGATGTATAGTTTAATTACAGGGACAGTCAAAAGTTTCCCGTTACATTACGGGGAATGGGAAAAAAATTATTGCAAGTGCATTTTAAGGATGTTATAGACTATGCACTTATGAAGTTAAAAAATATATACATTCAGTACAATATGGGGTGCAAAAAATAATTATAAAACTAGTTATAGTACGAACGCACCTCATTTGCCACGTTTGACGAGCAATTTTCGACTTCTTTTTATTATTATTATTGTTATATACTCCATGTGTTCAAACCAGTTGTCTACGAAAACATCTATCAGTGAAAGTGACGCACAAAAAATATCTGTGACGTATGCAGATAAATTTTGCTTTTTTATCAGTTTTTTTTTTAATATAACTAGGGGGCTCGGCCCCCTACGAGCTACGCTCGCCAACCCCCGTCCAGACACCGTAGATTCTAAATGCACGCTAATTTGATCGGCTTTAAAAAGATTTCGAAAGATTGAATTATAATTTAAAAAACAGTGGCGATCTCTCTATAAACGGATTTCTATTCATTTCTCTTTGATTGGGGAATTTTAACGCCAAATCCGTTGCGGTACTATTTGATTATCCCGTCGACCAATTTCGCCAAATTATACAAATTGACATAATTTTTATTTTAAATAACGAAAGAACAAATAAATTAGTACAACTTTAATAAAAATACAAATAAAACGTCGAAATAAAAATAACTTGATGACGTAGACACGTGTAACAACATTTCAAAATAAGCTAATATAAAAGGAATTAAGTAAACAGAGTCTTTGTCTCCTGGTATTTTTTAACAAAGTGAAAAGAAAGTTCTTTTAAATGAGACATTTTAAATTAATCGTTTTTAATCTGACGTAATTTTGACCAAACTATTCTTTCTCTTTTTAATATTGAAGTGAAAATACTTGTGTTAGAAATGACATACTATTTGCGCTTTCCTAACAAAAATAGTTGAAAAGTATCCTCTTAAAATATGAAATAATTGTCTAGCGCAATTTCTAAATTTAAACCGTTTTGCAATATTATTTAGTATTCATTTTATGTAATAACTGTAATGTGACGTAAATATGACGTAATTTCTCCTATTTAAGACTTCTAACGCATGTTAATAAATTTATTGTTGTACAAATTCCTTTCTCTCTTGGGCAAAATTGTAATGTTGTTTTCACTGCATTTTGTTTTTAAATGGTAAAAAAAAATGATTCTTTGAACATTTTGTAAAAAAACTTAATAATGAATATGAATGCAATCCTTGGAAGTGTTAATCATTGTTCAATGTATTAAAAATACATTAAATCAATAGAATTATATAACTTTAAATATTGCTTGTATTGCAGTGAAACCTGGAGCTTAGTGAACGTATTAACACGGGCTTGTCAGTGAGGGGGTTAAAATTCACGTGTAATTATAGTTTTTATGACGTAATATTTAATAAGTTCCTGCTTTTTGTACATAATTATTTAATTCTAATTCTAAATGTTTTTTTCTGTTTATAATAGTCACGTGTAAATAAATTTTTAATTTATTTACACGTATAAATATATATATATATTTTTGAAGCAAACATTATTGTTTCCGCTGTTTATACAGTTGGCAACAGTTTAAATTAATATCACTTTCTAAAATCTGTTAAAAATATCTCTAGAAATGCTGAAAATCTGAATTTAAAATAGAATTAAAACCTCAAAAAATTAGTCAAAATAAAAAAACTAATACAATCTGCACTCCGGCAAATTCTAACGCATAAAATGATCTAAAAATGATTAAATTCCTATGAACAGTTTTTGCTCCTATAAAACTTTTTTAGTGGAACGATTTTGTCCAACTTTAGCATTAAATATCTCTTAAAATAATTCTTCGATCTGAAAACTGTCTGCATCAGCGTGTTTATCAAACATTTCTGTATAATACTACCGATTTTCATATTTTTGTATGCATTATTTTTCTTAATATTTACGAAGAAAGACCTCCGGTCACAAAAAATTCGAAACCGGCGGCGGCGGCGGTGGTGACAGCGGTAGTTACTTTTTTTTAGAATAGAGAGATTTTAAGCGGCTTGGAACTTATTTTTCATAGTAGGTGCATTCAGTAGGCGACCCTCATAGGTACCTTCTGGTGCAATCAGAAACGAAATCAGGCAAATATTTTTTGAGTTATGCTTGACGACAGTTTTTATTGGGGCCTTTTTTTTAGTAGGACATGGCCTTAATATCAATCGTAGCTGTAATATTGCGTTGAGTATTAGCCTTCGCTTCGCTCAGACAATTATTCCTGTAAATAATTTACAAAAAAAGCTCTAACAATCTATTTATTAAATCAGTTTTAATTTAAAAATTTACCTAAAATGCAAATCGTTATTATAAAAGTTGTTTTGAATATCTTCAGGCATTGACGAATATAATTATTGGAGGTGGAGCAATTTTTTGATTCATAATTCACGGCATAAAGGGTTAATAAAAAATTCGAATATCTGACGTGTGTTTCATGAAAATGTAATAATAAAAACTAATTTATCCCAAAGATTGTTTTTCAATTTTTTGAATTTTAAAGAATTGTTTGACTGTAAATAAATATTTATTTTACAAATCAATTTACATATTATGATATCTAATCTTTTTTTTTATATCAAGTCAAAAAAATATCCTTCGTCCATTTAAAATTTCAAAATACAACGGCTTAAATTTAGAAATCTTATTTAGCATTAAAACGCTAAATCTGTTTTCGATTAATATTTGTCAGACGCTCATTTAGTTTCAGTTTATCAGAATCTTAGATGGGTATTATCTCCCTGTTCCACCCCTCACTTAGCATATGTGATGAACGACCTAATTTAGACTTCAGAAGAGATTACTCCTGTCGATTTCCCTGAACTCAGCTGTTTTGAATCTTTATTGATACATCCTAATTTGCAGATGATGATAGACATTTATCTTTTATCATAGGTTTCAATAGAGACACTCGTTAAAGAATCAAGAAAGGCATTAACCTGATAATGAGAAATCAGATATACTCCATTAAAAATTAAATCAATTGAATGCAATAAATTAATAAAATTCTTCAGAAATGAAAAAAATTAATACAAATTTAAACAGTTGAAACTAAATAAATAAAAAAAACTACTTTTGGAGCAAGTAAATCATTAAATTAATACTTGAGAAATCAGATATGCTCTATTGAAAATTAAATCAATTGAATGAAATTAATTAATAAAATACTATAGAAATGAAAAAAGAAAAATCTAAACAACTGAAACTAATTAAATAAATAAAACTAATTTTGGAGCAAGTAAGTCATTAAATTGGTATATGAAAATTAAGATTTGCTTTATTAAAAATTAAATAAATTGATGAAGTAAATTTATAAAATTCTTTATAAATGAAAAAAATTAAGAAAAATCAGAACAAATGAAACTAATCAAATATATACAACTACTTTTGGAGCAAATAAGTCATTAAATTGATACACAAGAAATGAGATATGCTCCATTGAAAATGAAATCAATTCAATGAAATAAATTAATAAAACCTTATAGAAATGAAAAAAAAATTAGAAAAATCTAAACAATTGAAATTAATTAAATAGATAAAACTACTTTTGGAACAAGTAAGTCATTAAATTGATATATGAGAAATCAGATTTGTTTTATTAAAAATTCAAGAAATTGAATAAAATCTATACTAATAAAAGAATAATTCGCTCTGTGTGTGTGTGTGTGTCTGTCCGTCTGTCTGTCTGTCTGTCTGTGTGCGATGGCTAGCGAAAACTACAGCACATAGAAGTCTGAAAATTCAGATATGATTAGTCAAAGACAGGTCCTAATACACCTGAGGCTCGAATTTTTAATTTTTTAAGGGCCGGGGCCCCTGGGCCCCTTTCAGTTTTTATGCACTAAAAAGTTAATAACATGCTTCTTCTATCCTATCTTCTTCGTTTTTGGGATGAATTATCCTTTCAGTTTCTGCTCCATTTCTACATTTCAGTTAAGACCCTGGCACCCTTGCAAGGGGCCCAGTATAGGGCCCTTGAAGTTTCAGTGCACTAAATTGTTAATAACATGCCTCTTGTCTATCCGATCTTCTTTGTTTTGTGGGTGAATTCTCCTTTCACTTTCTACCCGTTTCAACATTTCAGTTAAGACCCTGGCACCCTTGCAAGGGGCCCGGTACAGGGCCCCTTGAAGTTTTAGTGCACTAAATTGTTAATAACATGCCTTTTTTCTATCCGATCTTCTTCGTTTTGGGGGTGAATTCTCCTTTCAGTTTCTACCCCATTTCAACATTTCAGTCAAGACCCTGGCACCTTTGCAAGGGGCCCGGTACAGGGCCCCTTGAAGTTTTAGTGCACTAAATTGTTAATAACATGCCTCCTTTCTATTCGATCTTCTTCGTTTTGGGGGTGAATTCTCCTTTCAGTTTCTACCCCATTTGAACATTTCAGTCAAGACACTGGCACCCTTGCAAGGGGCCCGGTACAGGGCCCCTTGAAGTTTTGGTGCACTAAATTGTTAATAACATGCCTCTTTTCTATCCGATCTTCTTCGTTTTGGGGGTGAATTCTCCTTTCAGTTTCTACCCCGTTTCAACATTTCAGTCAAGACCCTGGCACCCTTCCAAGGGGCCGGGTACAGGGCCCCTTGAAGTTTTGGTGCACTAAATTGCTAATAACATGCCTCTTTTCTATCCGATCTTCGTAGTTTTTGGGGTGAATTCTCCTTTCAGTTTCTTCCCCATTTCTACATTTCAGTTAAGACCCTGGCATCCTTGCAAGGGGCCCAGTACAGGACCCCTTGAACCTTTAGTGCACTACATTGTTAATAAATTGCTTCTTTTTTATCCAATCCTCATTTTTGGGATACTTTCTCCATTTAGTTATACTCCCGTGTCTACATTCCAGTTAAGACCATGGGCCCGTCTAGGGTCCTGTAGGGCCCGGTCCAGGGCCCCTTAAATTTTTTGTGTGCCATGCGTTTTTCACACCCTTATTTTCTGACTTTATTTTATTTTATTTTATTATTTATTTTAATTCGATATTTCCTTCATCATTAGAAAAGTTACAAGAAAACAAAATATAAATGTTATTTTACTGGAAAAATTAGAAAAAAATGTTCAGTAATACGTTGTATGCATATAATTAAATTTCTTAAATTAGATATTGAAGATATTGAAAGTATTCATGGTGAAAAATCTGATTCTGTTTGTTAGTATTATGCAACATAAAAAGTATTTCTATTCAAAGTGCAATTGCCTCAGTTTCAAAATAAACGCATTTGAAATATAGTTGACTAATTCAATTATTATTAAAAATTTTATACTAATATTAAACGATATTTATTGTGAATTAATTAAAAACATACATTTCATATTAATTTTCAATAGTATGTAATGAACATGCCTAGTATTGAACGATATTTTTTGTGAATTGATTAAATACATTTCATGTTAATTTTCAATAAGATATAATGGATATGTTTGATATTAAACAATATTTTTTGTGAATTTATTACAAACAGACATCCGATGTTAATTTAAAATAGGAAGTAATGGCCTCATATTAAACGATATTTTGTGAATTGATTAAAAACATACATTTGATGTTAATTTTCAATAGGATGTAATGGACGTGCCTCATATTAAACAATATTTTTGTAAATTGATTAAAAACATACATTTCATGTTAGTTTATAACCCTTTACTGCACGAATTTTTCTATTTTTCTAATAATAGGAAAAATAGTAAAATAATTAAATTTCAAAATTTCAGCTAAAATTTGATATTTTATGTTGTACACAATATGTACACGTTTAGGGTTTTAAAATAATACATTGCTATATTTTGCAACTAAATGAGCTTAAATAAATGTATTTTAACTACTTAACACTCTGTAACGTTTATTACAATAATATTTTTAAGTATTCTGTAAAAATAATGAAGGCAAATGTTACCTTAATAGCTTGATCGATATTTTTTTTCCGAAGAACAAATTCAAATTTTTTGTGTAATGCAGCTCCCTGACATGGACAAAATAAGTGTTATTCCATTCTTTAATCTCGATCAGTTACATTGATCATATTAGCAAAATTCATGGCATATAATGAAAATCATAATGTTTTTAGGTATGTGCTAGATATGGCACGTGGTGCAGTGAACGGTTAATAGGATGTAATTGATATGCTTCATTTTCAAAATCAACGACACATATGATATTTTTTTATGTCATACGGGAGATTTGCAGATTAATTTTTCCCAGACAGTTTCAAAAACTTTTGTATAAAACTTTTTTTAAAACTGGAGGTGAATATAAACACCATACAGATTTTGGTTATTGAACACCAAAATGCCATTTAATTTTTTTGGAACTATATGTTTATATTGTACGTAGAAAAAAACTTTCAGTTAATTCATAAGTTTAGATTCTGACTGCTTCTAGAAATGTGTGTTTTCTATCGCTCTTCTTTGTTTCAGAAAATCAATAATGTGAATAATAAAATATTTATCTGTGTTTCTGATGTTAAAACCAATAAGTGATGAAACATATTTGTGTTAATAAATTGTACTTGAAAAAAGTATATGTTTCTTCCTAAATAAAAATAACTCTTTCTTTGAAAAAATATAAATTCAATTAAAATCTGTAAATAGACTTTTTGCATTTAAATCTCAATGACGTTATGTTTTCGAACATGAACCTCTTTTAAATAATTTAATAAAATCAATTTTGGAGATGCTTTATAATCCTTTCGCCATTAGGCAAACTTAGAAAATCTCATTCAAAATTGATGCGCATAAAAATGCATGGCACTAAAGAAACTAACATTTTAGCAAATAATAATACATTATATATTAAACGATAGCCTGCATTTTCAGTTGTAACCCAATAAATAAACGTTGCAATAAAAGAGGATCGTAATTGTAGTCATCTCTTATAAATAATCTTCTGCATCATTAGCCAAAATTTGGTTAATGATACGGGCGATTCTTTGAAAATCATGTTTATTAAATATTTCATGTAACTCGCATATAAAATCAAATAACTTTTACCCAATACATTTATTTATTTCAATATATTTCTCAAACAACTTGCTGCGTTTTGTAACAAATAACCAAGATTTCAATTTATCTCTTTTAAAACCGGAATCTTTTTAAATTTGAATAAAAATCTTTAAAGTAAAATCGCTTTAAAAATTATCGTTAAGAAATTGATTTAGATGTATATACATAATTAAAGACCAGCTATCTGTTTTTTTAAGCTGTCTGTTAAAGGGACTGTACGATTTGTTAATGAATTCCATTTTACTCGAAATAAGCTTAATTTTATCCAGAATTACAGTCAAACTAATGATTTTATCCTCTTACATAAAATGCAGTCTCGTTTCATTTCATCATCAAAGTTAACAGTTGAATTTTTAAATTAATTTATGAATTGTTTGAGGTTAAGGGGATATAATTCAATAACTTCTGGTATACATCAATTTTATCATGTTTTAAAGTTTGGTTAACATATTACGCATATTTTTTCTGCATTCTTTAATCATGTCACATTCGCCTAATCACATTATTTCGTTCTTTCAATAACATTTTATCGAACTAATAAAATCATTTTGTCAGTCTAACAAAAAATATTTTGATTGGCCAAAATTTGGTCCGCACAACTATTTTTTTGTTGTTTTAAGAAAATCGTTCTTTCCGTGTGCCTCACGCTTTTTTACTTTCTTCTATCTTTACAAGAAAGTATTGGATTCGTGAAAAATTTCGACTTCCGGTTTTCGACGGATTTATACGTTTTAGAATGCCCAGAACACGATATGATAGTTTTTAGAAAATGTCTGTCTGTGAGTCTGTCTGTCACTCTGTCACTCTGTCACTCTGTCTGTGAGTCTGTATGTGACAAAAATATTGTGGGCGTTCTATCTCAAGAACTAATGCACAAAGCTTTATATTTAGTTAGACCTTCATATAAACTGGACCTGATTAGTTTTTGGTGAAAATCGCTCAAAAGGTGGCGCTGCTATGCGGCATTTTTCACGATTTCTGCAATAGATATATTTCAAGAACTACTGCACGAATTTTCATAAAACTTCAGATTTAGTTAGTCCAGGACATAGTTTGGTGCTGATTACTTTTTTGTGAAAATAACCCAACAGGTGGCGCTGCTATGCTGCATTATTCATGATTATCGCAATAGCTCTAACTCAAGAAAAAATGCACGAATTTTGAAACATCAGATTCAGTTAGTCCTGATATAAATTAGTGCTGTTTAATTTTTGGTGTAAATCGCCCAACAGGTGGCGCTTCTGTGCTGCATTTTTCACGATTCCCGCAAGAACAGTATCTGAAGAACTATTGCACGGATTTTTAACAAACTTCAGATTTAGTTAGTCCTTGACATGAATTGACGTATAAATTAGGGCTGTTTAATGTTTGGTGTAAATCGCTCAACAGGTGGCGCTGCTATGCTGTATTTTTTGCGATTTCCGCAATAGCTTTATCTCAAGAACTAATGCTTGGATTTTCAACAAACTTCAGATATACCTCGATATCATTTATCGCTGCTTATTTTTGGTGTAAATCGCTCAACAGGTTGTACTGCTATGCTACATTTATCAGAATTTCCGCTATAGCTCTATCTCAAGAACTAATGCACGAATTTTCATCCAACTTCAAATTCAGATATACTTTGATATGAATTGGTGCTAAATCGTTGTTATTTCTTGTACTATTTAAATGATTTACTGTAAAAGCACTTATTTTCGCGAGGCTTTAATTTTCGCGATCCCGTCGTAATCACGAAAATTTAAGCCTCGCGAAATTTCTTCTTCCACCTCAAATAATAATAAATTTTTCACTTATCCAAAATTTAATGATTACAGTTACTTAAATAAGAAATAAGAACAAAAATTTCCTGAATACTTACAACTATTTCTTGAATACTATACAACTATTTCTTGAATAAAACCAATAATAAAATTAATAGAACGAACTTTTCGGACAAAAGGATGTTTCTTAAAATGCCTTATGCAAAAGGGGTTCTAGTTGGGTAGTTTCGGGATTTTTCAACTTTCGGTTTTGTTCATGTAAAATTCGCGAAATTTTCAGCTCGCAAAATCACCGATATCTTGATTTTCGCGAGAATTACGGCTCGCGAAAATAAGTGCTTTTACAGTAATTGACGTGATTTATATAGAAGAAAGTTTTGTGATATCCACAACCTACTAGTTTTTACATGTCTCCCTGGCGCCTTAGACAAGGAGAGTTACAACTACTTATTAGTTTAAGTCATCCGACACAGGATAAAACAATTCCATGACAAAGACAGTTCCCGGCAAGAACGTATATCTGCAATTCTTAAACACACACACACAAATGTGTTTTGCTGTAAAAAGTACATTCAGTTGGCTCTCTGTTTAACGACTTTCAAGAAACCTGAAAAAAAAAACGAATAATAATACGAATCCTTAAATAGAGATCGTCCTTAAACAGAACTTGTGGAAAAATAATACTTGAAAAACCTCTCCCTTCGCACTTTACAAGCCAACAAGTTCAGTACCTTTACAGGACTGTCAATACATTCCTCAATATATTGATGTGTTTAGAAATGTTTTACTATTTAAATTTATTTTATGCTTTCTTTCTTTTTTCTTTATTGATACGAATATAATACTACATATGTTTATTGCACAAATACAAATTACATTAGCTATACTGCATACAAGAACAACATACAATGTTACTTACAGTACAATAAAAATATTTATAATACATTTAATTGAGCAAATTAAGTTTTTAAAAAATCAAAAAGTGTAGATTGTTTCAATGATGGTTTAATTTTTAAAACCCTTGCTTCACGCTACTCAAGAAGGTTGAATGAGTGATCTTCCCTCTTTGACAAAACAATGTACTGGCGAAGAATATCCAGAGCAGAATTCGCATCTGTGTAAGAAGGAGGCGGTGTCTCGCTTTCTGTATCATCAGCTTCATCACCATCTTCTGCATCTGAAGTTTTATTTTCATTTGCGATGTCTTCATAAATATGATCTAAATTTATGAAGTAGGTTGTTAAAACGTCTTTGTCAAAATCAATAAAATTTTTTAGGGGTGGAGGGAGAAAAGGAATCATCACATTCCAACAATTACACCCTTCTCCTTTATATGTACTCCTACATTGTAAGAAACCTTGTTTTTCGATCAGAGGAAGTTCCCTCGTTTAACATGTTTAAAGGGATCGAAAAAAAAACTATGTGAAAATCGTCGTTAAATACAAACAATTTCGTCTTTAAATAGAGATTTTTTTACCTAATGCCGCCAGGACCGCAAAATATCGTCCTTAAATAGAGATCGTCGTTAAGTAGAGCGACGTTAAACAGAGAGACGACTGTATATTGGAGTTTTTCGCTATTTGGAGGTCGTGCGTCGAAGGAGTTATTTGCTTGTTTCTACGAGTAAATCCTAAGGATTGCATATTTCGTGCATTGACGTGTGGATTTAGGTTTTCAAATAACCAGAAACCGTAGGTCATGCTTTTGTGTCATCCTAAATTTGCACTGTAAAAGCAACACCTATACTACATCTGCATCATCGCTCTCCGTTTTCAAAAACTTTAAATATTTTTTAAAAAGCGTAAGCAATCCTCCATTTTGTGAATTTTAATTTTCTAACCACATGCATCTCCAAATGGTAGAACTTTCTTTTTTTTTGTTTTTTTGTTTTTTTTTTTTTTTTTTTTTTTTTTTGCATTTTACTTTTACGGCAAAATTTTGAAACATCCGGTATCTTGAAAATTCGAAAATAATACGTAAAATTTATAAAACAAAATCTTCATTTTCAAAAAATCATAACGAGAAATAAAAAATTACCAGAATTTTAAATAATAATAATAATAAAAAAAAACATTCATCATATTTATATACAGAGTATGCAAATGTGACCTTTGAGTTTCGCTACTTCCGGTTAGAAATTTTCTCTGTATTTAATTGCAGAATTTTGTAACTAAATAAAACAATTTCACTATTCGGAATCAGATTTACCAAAACATATGAGCACCTCTACCCACCTGATATATATTTTCTATTTGTTTTTAAAAGAATGAAGTTGAAACCAAAATAATTTATCTTTTGCAATCAATATAAAAGTGTTCTTATTATTACAATTTACTAGTTTTGATTTTAATACAATCGTAAATATTATAATTTTTATCCGAATACTTTATGAAAGTTTGTATGTCATTGGTTATTAATTAACATTAGATTGTAAACAGAATGGTAGTAGTTTACTAAATGATATAGATTTATACACAAATTTCTCCGAAAAAATACAGTATGCGTATACAGTTCATTCAACTTGAATAATGTTACGATAATTTTAATTAAACGTCTGAATTTGCAAAATAAACATAATTATTTTCAGTAGACAAGTTTAGATTTAATCATCTAAGATAAACATAAAAAAATAATTTAATCACGTTTAAAAAATGCACTTTCAGAAAATAAGATACATAGAAACAAACAGATAACAGGGAGAAAAGATACGGATTTATTTTAATGAGACCTTTCTAGCGGTTTTGTGAATAAGCTATATAATTAAATAGATGAGACTCAGACATAAAAATTACTATGATATGAAAAATGATAACGTTAAAAATAATTAAAATGGTTACTTCAGACGAGAAAATTAAAATATGTTGCTTACGGATCAAGCACCTGTAAATTCGCGTACACTTTGAAGTAAATAAAAAAACATACCATTGTTTGCATAAAGTAAGAATGAAAAAAATGTAATTTAAATGGGAAATGTAACATAGAGTGTGTGTGGTTTTTTTTTGCATATTTTTTTTATAGATCTTAAAATTTCATGTCTATTTGTACTAATAAAATAGAGATTCTTGTCTGTGTCCGTGTGCGATAGCTAAGGAAATTTACTGCACGTAGAGGTATGAGGATTTGGATGAGGATAAGCCAAGACAGGTCAAATGCACCTAAGACTCAGATTTTTCATTTTTTATAATTAGATGAGACATTAATTAAAAAAACCCAACGAACACTTATCAAAAATACTTTTTTATTGCGGGCTGCTACCGTTCCGGAACTGGCTAGCAAAGATAATACAAACTTCGAAAATGATTTATTTTATTCGCGTCTAACACCCATCAGCTTCACTATTCAAAATACAAAAGAAAAAAAAAAACGAAAAAAAATCACTATTAAATATGTACGTTATGTTTTCTGATGATATGATCCGTTAAAAAAATATATGAATATTAATCTTTGGAAAAACTCTTTTTGAAAGATTGCTTCTCTTTTTTCCAAGTTAGCATTGGTTCATCTATTCAAAATATGCAAAAATAGAAAATGCTCACGTACCATCTTATGTACGACGGCGACGGTGGAATGTATTTTAAAAAAAATATGATTAGCAACATATTCAATTAAAATGATTTACGTGACCACATGTACGATCATTTTTCTTTTGAATGGTGGTATCTCTTTAAAAAAATTTTAGTATTAACTGCATATTTTAATATTTTAGTATTTTCTTCTTACTTTAATATGCATTCAGATCGGTAATCAACATACGAAAAATATCCCATAAACGCTTAACAAGTGTATATTTACCTTTCAAACAATCCTTTAGATTAAAAAAAATATATTAATATTAACCTTTTAAGAAAGATTCCTTTACAAAGTCACTTCATACTGAAGTTAAGGGTTTTGTTTCTATGGCCTATACGGTTAACATTAGACAAATTTTGATTAAAAAAATAAATTTAATGTTATACAATCACTCTTAAATTTTAATACCTTTTATGTCATGATCTACTTTACAGTCCTTTCAAAAATTAGATTTAAGTCCAAATAATCAGTTTTAAAATTAAACAAAATTCCTTTAGGTTAACATTGGTCGTTGTATGATTGGAAATTAAGCATATTTTTGCCCTAAAGCTCTAAAATTGTAATACAATAAACTAATTTTATAGCTTTTCCTTAAATAAATCTTTGGTTTAGAAATAATGATATTTAAGGACTACACGTTATTTTAATAATTGACACATTTTGCGTCTTCTTAGCAATGTATTCCCCCTATTTCGCCGGTTTGTGTGATTAAGAAAAAGTATATGTCTGTGTAGCTCGGTTTATGACTTAAGTTTATCATGGATTGAAAGGAATAATCTCGGCTGGCGATCCTAAATATTAGGTTTATATGGAAAAATTTCTGTTGAAAAATATGAAACCAAAACAGACCGGAGCATGCCCGGTGTGCGCTGTAGAAGGCATTTTGAGTAGGTTAGTTATTGTATAAGTAAAAAAAAATGCTGTCTCCGTTTATGTGTGCGTGCATTTTTAGTTCTTTGTTGACGAGAAAAATCTATCTCAAGTTAATGTCTGCAAACTTCGATAAGGCAAGGTCGATGTAGTGGAGGGTGTACAGAGTTATACTCCGTATACCTTCTAAATTCTGTTAAGATTTTATTCTATTACCCGCTGTTTCTCAAATAAAGCTGTAGCGTATACTCTAGCAATGAACGTTCATGACTCTGTGTATCCTCCAGGTGGTCCGGAACCGACCCCTTTAGTGGGGAAGAAGACTTGGAGCCCGGCAGAGTTCGTAGTACATGAATGCGAGGAGGCTGCATAGAGATGAATCACAGACTCCATGAGTGGTTCACGGTCAACAGGCCTGAGTACGGCGGCCACGGGTAACGGACGGCTTGCATGAGTGCGTGTCCGGGGCCATGTTCACCCCCGGAACCTCGGTTCTGGAGGAATTCCGGATAACGAAGGTCCGAATATTGAAGGTGTCTCCGAGCAACGACTTGTAAAGGTTGTAGGACCCTGTTCACCAATTGACTAAGAGGGGGCCTGAGAGGAGAGAACGGGCCCTGTACAACAAGGACTTGGTGCTCTCTAGTGCCGACGGGACTCGCGGGATCGCCCTGCAGAAACTCCCGTTTGTGCCATCGGGAGAGGTTACGAACAGCGCCTGATACACTCCCTGTGTCAAGTGGCTCATTCCGCCAAGTTCCCCGTAGCTGGGGCATTTGAGAGCCGACCTCTAGGTGGGTGGTAATTGGTGGTGTCCTCGTCGACCAGAGGTCGGTCGCGGAGGGAGGCCAGTGTGGCACTGGTTATCCGACGTCGTGCCATTTCCCCTGGTAGGGGGTCGTCCGGCAGGTTCACCACCGAGATCCGCCCCGCAGTGAACCAGGCCGAAGCCTCGCCGGTTGACGTGGCAGCTCTTCGAATCTCAGACGAACTCTCGGTCCGACCCAGGTCCTGCTTGTCTGTGCACTACTAGAACTTATTGCGCCAGTGGTGAGTACCTAGCAGTCCTTCAAAACTAACTTTCGAACACTAATAGGTAGCGGTCACCATTGTACGAGTCATAGGCATTCTTGCCTAGGTACTTTAGTGGCCGTGAGGTAAGGTAACAGAGGCCGGTCTTTTACGGTCTCACGCGGCCTCCCCGTCTTCGGGTGTGGTCGAGTTGTGAGGGAGCGGTGGGACTCCGGACCTTCCAACCCCCTAGTCAGGCGTCGTCTATCCCGTCTAAGAGGAACTTTCCGTGCCCTCCTGTGGTCGCTAACCGCACCAAGTCCGATCTCTCATTTCTTCTTGCGTCGAGCTGCGATGGGTTCTGCTTGTCGTTGCGGAGAGATTGGGCAAAATCCCCTAGCGAGGCGATGCCTGTGACGTCAAGAGAAGAGTTTCCTCGCCTCACCGGGTTCCGTTAGAGGCAACTTCATGATCCCCTGAGCAAGGCGTCGACATCGCCGTCAGGAGAGGGTTTCCTCGTCACTTCGTGGCTTCCCGCTAGATGCACCTGCCTCTCCCATCGGTTGTCTCTCATAAATGTATTTGCCGGAAAATGGTATTTGATCTTTAGAGGCCTCCGTAAGTAAGCTCCCGCTCGGGAATCATTGGCATCGGCTCATGAGCTCCAGTCCTTTATGGGTCTTCGATTCCTGTGGGTGGCTGTGGTGCACCGGGTGGAGCATCAAGAGAAGGACCATTTGGTTTTTCCAGCCTGAGAACTGTCGCAATCGGCTGTCGTCCTTTGTTTTACGAGATAGGCTGCGTGATGTGCGCTGGGCAGTGCGCAGTCGAAACTGGCGCTACGTATGGCCTTCGGGTCTTCGCAAACAGGGCTACAAGTTCCTGTAAGAGCCCATGACCGAGATATGTTTAATACCATCCTCATTATCCTTTCCCTACAGAGTATACCATCTGTTTTTTAGGACTACAACAATGACGAAGACAGGTCGAAATGCATCTGAGATTCAGACTTTTTTGGGGATAATTTGCCGAGATGTTATTTAAAAACCGTTAATGAACTAACTTTGTTTATATTCAGTTTGTTGGTGTTATGATAATTTCGAATTATGTAGAATTTCACGCTGAAAGAAAAATATAGGTTGTTTTTCTTCTACTTAAAATTGCGATTACACGGAACAGGATAGACTTTAAATAATATGGATACCTACGGAAATAAGGTTACATCGTAGATCTGATGTTAAACTTTTATTCTAAAGCATTTTTTCATATTGTTTCTTTGTTCCAAATGCCAATCGTGTTTGATCAATATCAAGCATTAGGAATGCTTTGTTACTATAAGAACATCAGTTATTTTTCAAAATTACCGTACGGTAACTTTTTTCGGTTTATATTGTTGCTCTATTGGAAAAATAGGCGACAGTAATTATTCTGGGTCCGAATTTTTCACAATTATCTCAGTTTTTGCTGTTGCGGGCCAAAAGCCTGCGGGGTTAAATGTTCACACACTAGATTTGAAGTGTTTCCGGAGTTATTTTTTTTTTCAAGAAGACTGGGACCAAAACGGTATTTTTTTTGTTATCCTCGATTATTTTATTAATATTGCTTTATATTACACTACCCGACATCAAAAATGTTTCGGGCTCAAAAATAGTTATCTACGAAGTATTTTGTCTCACTAAACACGAAAATCAACATAAAAAGTGGAGATTGGCTCTTGGTTTCAAGATAGGAACCAAGTTGAGAAATCTCACTACGGCTGTTTTATGGGAAATTGAATGTTTGGAAGTTGGTACTCCTAATAGCTGTAATTCCCCTCAACTGTGTTCTTTGTGTAGAATCGTTTTGACGTTCTTTTTCCCCAGCAGATGGAAGCACCTTCCCTGGGACCAATCGTCTTTTGAAGCGGTGAGAGAGTCAGTAGAACGAAAAAGATAACATTGCACAATTTAAGTGACATTCTCTGCTATTCGCCTTACAACTAAAGGTAAGTAATTTAATTATATGAACTGTATCAGTCTAATCGACGGTATCCATCACTCTATTTGACTTTTTCAATAAAATTTCAAATCTTTAAGGCCACTTTGGAGTTTAAAACCAGAAAAAATTGCTGTTTTGAGGCTATATTTCAACAACGATTTCTGACATTTTGATCATAGAGCTTGCAATTTCAACAGGTGTAGTGGATATATATTAACACGCTTGGTATCTTTTTTTCAGAAAAATATGGGCTTTCAAATACAAAAATTAAAAAAAAATAAATTTGACAATTTAAAATTGAATTACGATTTAAGAACTATTTTTTTTAATACTTGTTATTTCAGAATTAATCACTCAAACTAAAATTTAAAATTTTCTGCTTTCAGATCAGAATGCCACGGAAGTGTGTTAATGCCGTCAACAACTTTTGTTACATCTGTGGTGAAATAACTTTTGAAGCCCAGAAGCGAACCATTAGCCCAGTTGTAAAGACAGCTTACTTCCATTACTTCGGTGTGAACGTAGGTGACCAGGATAAACCATGGGCCCCACATGTTTGTTGTAACTCTTGCTCAGTGAGACTGCGAGAGTGGCTGAATGGGAAGAAACGAACAATGAAGTTTGCTGTACCCATGATTTGGCGTGAGCCAACAAACCACGTTGACAATTGTTATTTCTGCATGACGCCTTCCATGAATCGAGGTTGGACAAAAAAGAAGAAGGAATCGGTACAGTATCCCAGTGTTCCATCAGCCATTCGGCCCGTTCCTCACTCGGCTAATCTGCCAATTCCTGAACCACCTCAAAATTATGAGATTGAAGAGGATGATACTGTAGAAGAAGAAGTCTCTAGACCTGGGACTTCCCATGACCCAGATTTCGAGGCAGAAGATTTGAATGAGCCTCACAAACTAAATCAGACAGAATTGAATGATCTCGTAAGAGATCTTGACTTGCCAAAGGAGAAAGCTGAGCTTCTGGCATCAAGACTGAAGCAATGGCATCTACTCCAACCAGAAGTCAAGATCACAGAATACAGGACTCGTCCCAAGAATCTTCTTCATTTCTTTGAGAAGAAAGAACATGTTGTTGCTTGTACTGATGTTAATGGTTTGATGAATTCCATGAATATAACTCATGATCCACGGAAGTGGAGGTTATTTATAGACTCTTCCAAACTTAGTTTGAAAGCAGTATTACCACATAACGGCAACATTATTCCTTTCATTCCCATTGGACATTCCGTTCACATGCAGGAAACTTATGGGAATGTGAAATTACTTCTCGAGTCAATCAAATACGAGGATCATAAATGGCAGATTTGTGGTGACTTGAAAGTAATTGCTTTACTCCTGGGAATGCAATTAGGCTATACCAAGTACTGCTGTTTTCTGTGTTTGTGGGACAGTCGAGATAGAAACTCTCACTACATAAAAGACACATGGCCTTCAAGAAATCTAAATCCCGGGGAGAGAAATGTCCAGAATGAGCCTCTAGTTGATCCAAAAAACATTCTGCTTCCACCCCGGCACATTAAGGTGGGATTAATGAAGAACTTCGTGAAAGCCATGAACAAGGATGGAGAGGCTTTCCAGTACCTTAGAGCGAAATTTCCAAGACTGAGTGAATCAAAGGTTAAAGAAGGAATCTTTGTGGGCCCAAAAATACGCACAATAATGAAGGACCCTGCTTTTGATAAAGTTTTGGAAGGGAAAGAGAAAGCAGCCTGGGAAACCTTCAAAGGTGTGGTACGAGGATTTTTAGGCGACAGAAAAGCCGAGAACTACAAACAGTTGGTGAAAGAACTCCTACAAATGTACCATGACCTTGGATGCAACATGTCTCTGAAACTTAATTTCCTCCACTCCCATCTTGATTTCCCCCCTAAAAACTGTGGAGCTGTAAGCGATGAGCAAGGTGAAAGGTTTCACAAAGATATCTCTGTAATGGAACGCAGATATCAGGGTCGTTGGGATGAGTCAATGCTGGCCGACTACTGCTGGACTGTTACAAGAGATGCTCCGGCGTTGACATACAAGAGGCAATTCAAAAGGAGACGTTTGCAAGAATAGGCTAAAAACAACCACTGCTTTCTGCAAAATGAACATTGTTTAATGAAACATGTCTATTGTACTGTATTTATTACATAGGATTTTTTTCTTCTTCAATTTGCTTTTAAATTGGTGTGTGAGATGTTGTGTGTCTTTCTCTAGTGGGCTGTATTGTGTCTTGAAAACAAGAGCTAATAAAAAAATTTCATTTACATATTCGTTTTTTTTCAACCCAAAATTAGTAAGAATTGACTATCTAGAACCAGGAAACTGACAAAAATATTTTTTTTGTTGGGTAGTGTTATCATTACAGAGCTGGATCTAAGATCGGGCTTTTTTTTTTTCGTCAGGCACGTATGTGGTGGTGGCCGGACAACGACGGGTGTGTTTGCTTGTTTATTTGTAAAATAATTGTCAGATAATAATGATATTTTTATTATACACTATGTATCATTAAGTATTTGGACATCTGTGAACGAAAAACAAAATCAATATTTATTCCCATCCAATAGTTAGTAGAGCCTCCATGAGAAGCAATTGCACCCGCAAACCTCCTGGGCATGCTTTTTACAAGTCCTTGTATGACAGCTAGTGGTATTATTTTCCATTTGTCTTGGAGAAGACAGGTAGCATCCTTCAGTGATTTTGGATGGTTGTCGCACCCCTTATTTCGGCGATCCAACTCGTCCCTGAGATTTTCGATTGCGTTCAGTTCTGGGCTCAGAGCAGGGCAGTCCTATCGATTAACACGTTAGGTCCGCCTGTCTGGCCATACGTCGGCTTATAACAGAGCAAAAACTACCCAACCGAATGTCTGAAATTTTAAATATATAATTGTTGTAAAATTTTGTCGAGACATCAAAAACATATTTTCTGAAAGTCGTTTTTAAATTTTACATTTTTTCTACAGTTTTAGGCACTTATCCGTGTGAGCCGGATATAAATACAAAAGACAAAATAAACAAAAATCTGTCCACTTATAGAAAATTCTAAGTGGTAATTTTCATTTTTATAAATTGACTACTGATTTTTAACAGATTTTGAATGATTACTGTTTTATAAAAAATATTTTCTGTATATAGTTTTCACAGTTTTCATTCTTTTAGCTGTTTAGATCGCAATAGCGGAGGATATTTTTTTTTTTGTCAAATCTTTCGAAGATATGGTTTCGCCTTTTAACCCTCTCGCCGCGTAATTGTTTTATTAAAATAGCTTCAAAATAATTGAAATAGCTTCTGTTGTCACCGGTTTTTCAAAACAAAAATTTTTGTCTAATTTAATCGGGAAAATGCTGTGATTAATAAGGCAAAATTTACAAAAAAAAAATAACTGGTGGGAATAATCAAGGAGGATTATTTAGGCGTAAAAATGTATCCCCGAGAAAATCTCGGGTTGCGCAGCGAGAAGGTTAAGAAACTTGCGCGTATCGCCATTTTTTCCGTGTGAGGGATTATAATATATTTTTTTCAATATGGGAATGCAGAAAGACGTATGGTAAAAATGAAAAATTTAATAACTCGAGAACTAAACACAATTTCCTCAAACTCTATAGTGCCCCCCGCCACACCACACACACATCGAAGCTGTAGAAATCCGTCTAGGAGAAAAATGTTTGAATTCAACACTTATCTTAGGTACATTTCTTGCTATTATACGGGATCAGGAAAGATCAGACGGGTCAGCTAGTTTAGTGAATCAATAATGACTGCCAATTTTTCAACTATTTTGAAAACAAATACTTTTTAATTTAGAAATATTTGAAGGAGCAATATTAAAACGCATAATCATACTAAAATTTATAAATGAAGTTTAATAATCCGGTATTGTCCCTTTTGTCCTGTATTATAAATTTAAATATTTTGTGTGGTATAGTTCAATAATCAACTGACCCCGCTTCCGTTTTGAATGGGACAGAAAAGTACCTGTAATTCCTGCATTTTTACCGTTTGAAAAAATTATATTGCTTTTGATAATTTCGTAAGATAAAACTCTATCAGAATGTATAATGTATGTTTGTATGTATTTACAGACACAATATTTCTTTTTTTTTTGTAAAATAATAAAAACGAAAAGAAATTATTCATCCCAACTCTTCCATATAGTTTATTGTTTATGCACACATTATGTATATGTATTTGATAATATATTTTCTTCCCTATAGTTTATTGTTTATTAATACATTATCTTTATGTATCTGATAATATATTTTCTTCCCTATAGTTTATTGTTTGTGCTTAAAGATAATTTATCTGATAATATACATTCTTCCCTATAGTTTGTTGTTTGTGTATAAAGATAATGTATCTATTGATACACTTTCAATTATTAAACGATTTCGATTCTCTGATATAACGTTGACCTCATGGGTATCAGTTAATTGGGAGTTTGCTATAATTAATTTTAAGAAAGATGTTTTTGAAAGTTTTCTGTAAATTAAATAAATGTGCAAAAAAGCCAGTTTTTTTTTATTATTGATTACACTTCTCTTTTGCACTAATACAAACATATAAACTTTACGTTTTTTAATATGTAACTTTATAATATATTTTATATTCAAAATAATAATATTTTTCTAAATTCATTTTTTATGTACAAATAAGCATAATTTACTTGAGGATTGATTTTTTTTAATGTCCCGCATACGTATAACATTTATAAATGCTCAGACTCCACAATTCTAATACATTTGCAGTTTATTCGAATTTATATCTGTCATTTAAATAAATGAATTAATCAAAAAATAAATTAAAAAAAAATCAATATTTTTTAATTAATTACAAGTATTTTTTGCTTTAACCCTTTATATTCCAATTTATTAATTTAAAAAACTATCTCCCCATATCTTTTTTCCCTTGCATTATTATTATACATTAGAAGATATATGCATTTAAAAATAAAATATTTATTTCTTTTGTTGATTAAGAGTAATTATTTGATGTATTACTTCCAAGTACCGTTCGATCATAACTCTTGAACAAAAATCGAGACTTAGAAAAAAAAACTATATCCAAATTTTTCTTATTATTTTAATGTGATTTAACATGCACATGAGACATTCTCACATAATTTAATTTTAAGTCTCTGAATATAAATATTTTATTTTAGTACATATTCTTGGATTTTTTATTTCTTATACTTGAAAGCATACTATTGCATGACGGTATTACAATATTAACATAATAAATAAATTTTGGACGATGTTGGGGTCCAAATATACCACGAAATTCCTATATCGTCGAGTGTCCCTGATGCTGTTTATTAATTTTGGGGCTGTCTGCATAAAATTGTTTCAATAAAAGTGGTAATTCAATGTAATTTGTTTTCGAGACTGGGACTATTGTTTTATATAATTATGTACCAAAAATTAACCTGCACAGATTATTACAGTTGTTATTATTTTTTTTAACTCTGTCCCTAGATTTTAGATCCTTACTGTCCCTCTTGCTAAAATTATACAGAAAATTATTTCAGATGCAGCCACTGAATTTGTTTAAATTTTTTTCTCCTGCAGAAATATCTAGAGAAAGAATGCCTAAAATTCTTTGACAGTAAATTTATTGCAAAATTTAAATCAGCATTTAAATATGAATTTTAAGCATCATGACTTTATTGATAGTCTTACCGTCCCCAAGGATTATTCTTGCAATTTTTGAGATAAATTAAATTAGGTAAATTATTTTTTTTATAAATTTAATCCAATGTAAATAACTGTTTCTAAAAATCAATGAACATTGCGGCTGTCACTTAGTCTTAACATGTTTTGCCTAAAAATACGTGGTAATTTTCCTTACCGTCCCATCCTTACCATCCCTTCTTTCCCTTACCGTCCACTTTTCCCCCTTACCATCCCTTCTTTAATACCCCTTTAAGACAATGTTATACCAAAATTTTGTACTAAAAATACTAGATTGTTATAATCTCTTATTTGAATGTTCTGTGGGTACTGTAATTCTGTGGGTACTGTAATTAATTCATTATAAGTAAAAATTTGGAAGAAGATAAAAAGTTAGAGAGCTAAAACGGTAAGGAAATTTAAATTCACAAGTTACTTAAACCTTAGTTAAATAAAAAAAATAATAATAATCTTCGCTGATCACCATTTTTCTTTTTTAACATGAAGGCATTCCTCTATAAGTTTAAAATGTTATTTTACAAAGTTTAATTGCACCAGATTTTTATTCCTGGAAGTTAAAATTTTGGGACAATGCATCATATATATACTGTGTATAGGTCTTTGATGTATATATGACTAGAGTATGATGCTGTTAATGCATCATCAGTAATCGTTTTGCCGTCAGAAAAATAATCTATAGTAGTAACACTGACGTCCGATGGAAAGCATATCTGAAAGAAATTTCCCAACTTTCAGTTGTAGAAAACTCAAAAGGATTCATTAAAAATACTAAAAGATATTTTTAGATTTTTTTTTACCTTTTTGTTTTATAAGAATACAATATTTTGTTTCTAATTATAAAAAACATATTTTTTTGCTTTATTATTCATCAGTGTCATACATAAATCATGGAATACCTTCCACGACATTGTAAGAAAATTCATCTGATCGCGACGGTACTCAAAAGTAGCGCTTTAAAAAGTGCTACTAAAAGTAAACAAACTGAAAATTAAATCTGTTTCACGTAACGTATTGTCAAGTGCTTTCTCCTTAACAACAAAAAAAATGATGACCTTACGTTTAAAATTTCAAATGATTCAAAGCAAAAGTTAGAGATACCATGTGAGACAACAAAATGGAAGCAAAATTGTGATACAAACACGCTCCAAAATAGCTTCCTAAAGAAATTTCAGTTTAAAGGAACTGCTATTGCTATATGGGTCAATATCTGAAAACTAGACAATTTCACTCCATAATTTTTATTATTATTTTTTTAATAACAACTTCCAAATAAAATTATATACTAAGATACATGTTTTGTGATTTGAATGCTGTAGTCTTTTGAGATCAAAGATGTATATTTTATCCTTAGGATAAACTTTTATGGAAGAAAGTGTCTGTTAACACCATAATCAATGTCTAATATTTGGGGCTGAGATGATGGGGACTGAGGTGATGTTTTTATCTTAAAAGCTGCACAGCCATTTTGTTGAATCCTTTTGCCCACATATAAATTATTAAATATGCCATGTTACAATTGTATGTTACGCAAATAAAGTTGCAATAACCTTTTTGTTTATAAATAAAAAGTTAAATAGGAGGACATGAATGGTGCTATAAAAAATACTCATCCGTATTCAGAACAAAAACTAAATATTTCTAAATATGAAACAAAGAGAAAAACAACTTACCTTCATCCATGGTGGCTAGTTGAACTTTAGTTGCTGTTGCAATGGAAATGATTCTGCCAGCGCCACCTAGTATCTGTTAACCTAAATGTGTGTTTAGAGGGGCTGAGATGATGGTCAACCTAAGGTACAAATATATTTACTACAATATTTTACTATACAATCTACACTAAGAAAGCATAATTATATTTTCCCATGCTTTATATATATAGGTATAAATATATAATAACAAAAGTTAATAATATTTACATAAATGTTTAGAGCATACATTTAATATTGGCTATTTGTACCTGGGGATAGGGAATAAAATGATGATTTCGCATGTTTAAAACTTAAAACTAATTATTTATACATCATTATATGTCCATTTATCATTGGTAATTGATAAGGTGTGTCCCAACGAAATAAAGCCACCGTAATTTTGTGCTGTAACTGGACACGAAATAAACAAACGAGAACGAAACAAATATATTAAGAAAGTCCATATACAAATACATATTTACAAGTAGTAACTCACTCCCTGCCCCACCTAGGCAGGAGAAAAAGATGAATGCGTAAAAAAAGAGGGGAAACAGTGTCCTGCCGAAATAAAGCCACTGAAAATATTAGTATTTATTGGCAACTATCGACATTCCAGCTGCTGCAGTTCAACATGTTTATGACATCAGGATGTTGTCAAATACTTGCTCTTGTGCCTCTCGAACTTTGTGTAGACTTTTAGACTTGTTTTTTTCTATTTCTCCTTCAGCATTGCATCGGTAAAGAAAACCCAGCTATCAAAGTTCGAGAAAGTTCAGATAACAGCTTTTAAGGAACAAGGTTTTTCACATAGACTAATATGTAAGTAAATAAAACGATCTAAAACCGTAATAGATAATTTTTTAAAACAGGGCAATGATTACGGGTATAAAAAAATGAGGTGCACATGAAGAAAAATGACTTCCAAGCAGGAAAGAGATGTTTTGCGGCGTCTTTCACGAAGTGATATTTCCCTAAAATTGTTGGCCAATGAGGATAACATCAAAGTGAGAAGATCAACCCTGCCACGAATTGAAAAACGTAAAAGCAATTTACGATATAAGAAAAGGAAACAGCAGCTCATGTTGAAAGCTATCCATACGTTAAGGAGAATCGATTGAGCCCAATATAATCAAACCTGGAAGAACCAGTGGCATCGTGTTATAGTCTCAGATGAGAAAAAAATTAATTTGGATGGCTTAGACGGCCTTGCTTTATATTGGCATAACATGAGGAAAGAAGAGAAAATTTTCTCCGAAAGACAGCAAGATGGAGGCTCATTAATGGTGTAGGGAGGATGTGACTATGTCGGTAAACTTAACCTGGCTCTTCCTTCACACGGCATGAAGGCTACCAAATACCAGGAAATGCTAGAAACTCATCTACTGCCATTTGCAGATAGAATTGGTGCCCTAAGTTGGGTTTCCAGCAGAACAATGTCGCCATTCACGTCGCAAAATCTGCCTGGAAATTGTTTTTGAATAATGGGGTGCATGTCATGGAAGGGCTTGCGCATTCCCTTTTATCTCAATCCCCAAGAAAATGTGTGGGATATCCTCAGTAGGACGGTATATGCCAATGGCAGACAGTTTCAGTCTGTGGCAGAATTAAAGGCCGCCATCATTGAAGCCTGGGATAATATTAATACTACTGTGCTCCAGGAATGGGTAAATGGTATGCCGCATCGTATATACCAAGTCATATATGAACATCGCGGATATATTGGCTATTAACTGTAGTGGCTTTATTTCAGCGGGACACTTCCCCCCCCCCCCTCTTTTCTTTTCATATTCTTTTTTTTTCACTGCCCAAGTGGGGCAGGAGTGAGCTACTCCTTGTAAATATGTATTTGTAAATAGACTTTCTTAAAATATTTGTTTCATTTTTATTGGTTTGTTTTGTGCCCAGTTACAGCACATATTCATGGTGGCTTTATTTCGGTGGGACACACCTTATAACAAATGTTACAATATATTACGTTTTCCAGTTTTTGGTTTTAGTATAATTAATGAAATATTATTGGCAGTGGACTCAAATTGTCCAATTTTCAGATATTGACCCATATTTTGATGGTCAAGGGAAATATTTACTATCGTTTCCTTAAAATTACCATTCCGAATCCATTCAACGAATGTGTTTTATTTGGAATAGAAAACAGTGATACTTTAAAGTACCTTTGGGGTATAAAGGATTAATACAAATATATAAATCTTACGTTTTTTAATATATAACTTTATAATGGTGTTTATATACCAAATAATAATCTGTCTCTAGCTTAATTTCTTTTTGAGTGCACAAATAAGCACAATTTACTTGGGGAATGAATTTTTTAAAATCTTCCGCTGCGTATGTCATTTATAAATCCTCAGACTCCCCAATTTAATACATTTGCAATTCATTCCAATTTATATCTGTTATTCAACTAGTTGTTTCCTAAATTCGCCTTCTCCAATGATTTAGAGTACTTCAAAACTTATTAAGAACAGATTAATGTGACGTTTTCAATATCTCAGATGTGTCTTGAAGTCTTAATTAGACGGTTCAACATGTTTGCAATTACGAACTGTAAAATAGAGATAATGTTTTTGTAATCCTTTGATTACCCCAAATAAAGTAAACTTTTGGTGAATATTAATTTACGAAAAACTTGACGCAAAGGAATATAACACAAATTATATGATACAATGAACAGAAAAATTAGAAAAACAAAGTATTGTTTGAATTAAGAAGCAAATGTGCATGGACTGTTTTATCTTCTACAAAAAAAACTGATTGACTCCTTTTATATATATAAATTGTCTATAAAAAAATAGTAATTAAAAAAACATGTTTTCATTAAAATTCATTAAATTGTACAAAATATATATATATTTTTTAATGCTCTAAAAAGTAGAAATGGGAGTTGTGACAAATTAGGCACCTTTCGCCACGTTCGCTTCATATATGGCAACTAGTGTTTGTCACCAACTTTGTCGGTATTTAGCCTAGTTGGTCAAAATTTAGCGCTATTGTGGTAACTTTGCAATTAACTTTTCAGCAAATACTCATTGTTAAAACTAATAAGGATTCCTCCGCAGAAAATCAACCGTTCTCCACCTAGTTTTCGCAATTTGCGATCGAATTAAAAAAAAAGATCAATATCCAATTCATGCATTACCCTCAGAAATATATATATATTCCAAATTTCAAAGCTCTATGTCAATGGGAAGTGTGTCAAAAATGAGTAACATTTTAACTGCCACATACAAATAAACAGAAATGTAAGTTAAATGTAAGTTAAATGTAAGTTATGCATGTTATAGTAAAAGTAAAAAATTCTCAATGAATTCTTCATTAACCGTGAATATAAAATTACCTCAAACGTATAAACACACATTAACACTAGAACGCCCGGAAATTTTAGTCAAGTTTCATAAAAATATTTCACACCCGAATTTTTATTTAAAATTATTTGACTGATATATTTAACGCAAATCTGCGTTTTTAAAATTTAACTTCTTTCCTGAAAGAATTTCTGGTCCGAATTGACTTAATCATATGATCGGAGTCAAATCGACTCCTTCCGGGCGTTTTAGTGTTAAAGCATTTTTTGACTTCTTATATACATTTTTTATTCATTGCAATTATCAGCCATCTAACTTTAATCCTTTTTTCTGTATACAAATAGTAATCATTTACAGTTTTTATTTTTTATAAATTTCTCAAACCTTTAAAGAATTTAAATAACCTTTGTACACACCACTCTAGTATATTGGCAATGTATTTCAATTTATACCTATCATTCAAAAGGTTGTTTAGTAAATAAATCTTCTCTAATGATTTAGAGTAGTTCAAAACTTAATAAAGACAGATTAACGTGATGTTTCCGACAAGTTAGATCTCTTCTGATGTCTTTTAACGGTTCAAAGTGTTTGCAAATTACGAACTATAGAAGAGAAGCAATGTATTGGTAAACTTTTGATAACCCAAAATAAGTAGGCTTTAGGTAAGTATTAATTTATTATTTCAGTTATGAAGAAAATGTGATTATTTGTTTTATCATTTATAATAATAATTCATGGACACATTTGATTTATATGTACATAAATTGTCTATCAATTAAAATAAAAGTGAAAATTCTTTTCGATGAATACTTCACTAACTGTGAATATAATATTTCCACAAATGTATAAACATACTTTAAAGAAATTTTTGACTATTTAAATATTTTTTTTTATTGATTGTAATTATAAACCATCTAACATAATTATTTATCTGTATACAAATAGCAGTAATTTAATTTGGGATTTACAGTTTTTATTTTTATAAATCTCCCACATCTTTAAGATACGTATTTAACCTTTGACTCCCGCACTCTAATGAATCAGCAATGAACTCCAATTTATACCTATCATTCAAATGGTTGTTTGACAAATCCATCTTCTCTAATGATTTAAAGTAGTTAAAAACTTATTAAAGAGAGATTAAGATGATGTTTCCGACAAGTTAGATATCTTTTGATGTCTTAATTAGACGGATCAAAATGTTTGCAAATTACGAACTGTGAAAGAGCGATAAATGTATTGGTAATCCTTTGATGACCCCAAAGTAAGTAAGCTTTAGACGATTAATAATTTACAATCTTGACGCAGAGGAATATAACGCACATATGATGCAATGAACAGATGAAGAATTAGAAAATCATAGTATTGTTTGCGTTATGAAGGAAAACACATCTTTAAGATATATATATAATCTTAGATTCCACCACACTAATATATATTCCAATTTATACCTATCATTCAAACGATTTTTTAACAAATTCATCTTCTCTGTAATGATTCAGAGCAGTTCAAAACTTATTAATAACAGATTAACGTGATGTTTCTGAAAAGTTAGATCTCGTCTGATGTCTTATTTAGACGGTTCCAAATGGTTTGAAATTGCGAACTATAGAAGAACAATAATGTATTGGTAATCCTTTAATTAATCCCAACTAATTAAGCTTTGGGAAAGTATTAATTTGAAAAAAAATTGACGCTGAGGAATATAATACACACATAATATAATGCAGGTGAAGAATTAGAAAAAATTAGTATTATATTTGAGTTATGAAACAAATTTGCAATAACTGTTTTGTCTTTTATAATAATAACTTATACACACGTTTCTTTTTTATATATAAATGATTCCTTGTTCTATAAATTAAAATAAAAGTAAAAATTATTTTCAATGAATTATTCATTAACGGCGAACATAAAATTTTCTCAAACCTATGAACGTACTTTTAATTTTTGACTTTTTAAATTTTTTTTATTGCAATTATAAACTATGTAACGTTAAATATTTTTCTATATACAAATAGCTATAATTTAATTTGGAATTTACATTTCTTATTTTTTTATAAATCTCTCGCACCTTTAAGAAACCCTTTAGAGCACCTTTAAGACTCCACCACTAATATATTTCCAGTTTATTCCGATTTATATATGTTATTAACCTAGTTGTTCCTTAAATTTGTCTTTTCAAATTATTTAGGTTAATTCAATACTTATTAAGGACATAATAAGCCATTTTCACTATCTTAGACGTGTCTTGAAGTCTTAAATAGACGGTTCAAACTTTTTGCAATTACGAACTGTAAAATAGCGGTAAAGGTTATGTAATCCTTTGATTGCCTCCAAACTAAATATGCTTTAGACGAGAATTAATTTTCGAGAAACTAACGCAGAAGAATATAACACACATATGATACAATGAATCGGTCAAGAATAAGAAAAACAGACACTGTTAAAAATTCTGTAGTAGGTTGAACCATCGTTTGCTACAGCAGTAGCTACAACCTTAGGATGGTGAAATCACACTTCAAGATTTGGAGCTTTGGCTGAATCTTTGTTCCAAATGTTTTCAATTTCAAGATTTCACCATCTCATGGTTTCAGCTAACGGAGACCCAAAAACTGGTCCAAGCTATCACAAAATTTTAACTGTGTAGTATTCTTTGAGTTATGAAGGAAAACTGCAATAACTGTTTTATTTCTCATAACAAGTCAGAAATTGTCCATCAAACGTAGAAAATTAGGTGCGTTCTTACTACAAGCTTTATAAATATTCAGATGTTGGTGCAATAGCTGTTGCACTCTTATGCAAAAATGCATGAATACAAAATTTATTACGATTATATATATTAAATTCAGTAATACCGAAATAATATGACTCCATCTTAATCCTTAAATGCCTGACTTTTCAAAAATCATTGTAATAATGTTTTTCGGCTTTCATTTTTTAAATAAATCATGGGAAAAATACTTAAAAAAATCATATTTTGTTTTAAGTATGGTTTACGGCTAAAAAACAGTTTGTTACTAATCGGCAATACTGGTGTTTAATTGAAAAAATAATTTTCCTTGATAAAAGTCTATAATATTAAACACACAAGAATTTTAGGAACTATAATAAGAAATAAATTTTACTTGCTCACTGCAGGTCAAAATAGGGTATTTCGCAAGCTTCCAAAAAGAACAAGTAGCAACATTTGAAAAAGTAAATTTATCTTTATTCTTAAACAGCACAAGTGTTGCCATCTAAATGTTGAAAATCAATTCAATAATATTTTCAGAATGTATTTTATTGGCAACATTAGGCATTTTGGCTTCAATAGTATTCTAATAGTGTTTCAGAGCCTAAATTGGGTATGTTGCCAAAAAGCAACACCAGGCATTTAAGGGTCAAATATGACCTAATCACCATGGCAGGATAGGATAATTATATATCATGGGATATCATTGAAAGTATTACGCATGATAGGATTTAATAGAATGAATTTTTTTTTATTAATATATTTTTAAGTTTTGATTCGATTTTCAAAAAAATATGGAAAGATTATATATATTAAATTTTAAACCACTCGGTTTCGCTGTTATATGCAGACAAATGGACGAACCAGAAGACGACTATAGGTGCTAGGTATTTATATAATTACAAACGCATTTAATAATAATTCATGGACATGCAGTTACAAGTCATCTAACTTGTGCAAATCCTTCTAAATACTCGTACAAATAACCATAATTTAACTTCGAATTTATAATTCTTATTCTTATAAATATCTCACATCTTTCAGATAGTTACGTAACCTCTGATACAGCACACGCTAATATATCACAATGTATTTCCATTTATACCTATCATTTAAAAGTTTATTTAACAAATCCATCTTCTCTGATGTTTTAGAGTAATTCAAAACTTATTGAAGACAGATTAACTGGATTTTTGCAACAAGTTAGATCTCTTCTGATGTCTTAATTACACTGTTCAAATTCTTTGCAAATTACGAACTGTAAAAGTGCAATAATGTATTGGTAAGTCTTTGATAACCCAAAACAAACTAGTCGTTAAATGTGTATTTATTTGCAAGAGATTTGGCTCAGCGAAATACAAAACAAGTATAATGCAAATATATGATGAACAAACTTAAAAAATAATATTGTTTGGCAAACAAAGAAGAACTTGAATATATATATTTAAATAATAATAATGTGTGTATAGTTTTAATTAATTTTTGATTAGTTTTCCGCATCGAAATTACTCCCAAAGTTATTGAATATTACATACGTAAATTATCATATTGTCTAACTATGTGTAAAACCGACAAAGCGGAAAAATTCAAAGACGGGAATCGCTCCCGCATCCTTAGAATGCAACGTCAATGCTCTACCAGTTGAGCTATGAAGACGATACCAATGTGGCATCACTAACTCGCATATGTTTAACCCATTTATGCTTAGCGTTCCATTTTTGGGACGTTTCAAATTTTAATGAATTTGTATAATTTTCTTCTCCTTTATAACATGAAAATTGCATGAAATCATTATTTATAAATATCTTTATCTGCAACAGAGAGATGACAGCTAAGGTGGATATTTATTTGCTTAAATTAAGGCTTTTTTCGGTATTTATAGATTTTTAATTTTTCAAGATGGCAAAATGTAAAAAGTAAGTTTATTTGTATTTTTTCTGTCAAGGATGCAAAATCGCAAGTTATAATCTTAGCTTGTAGACGTTTTTGAAATACGTATTTTTTTAAACTGCGAAATTAAATGTTCAAGCCTATATTTTATGCATTTTTGTAATGTCTAAAATATACGGTTCTAGGCACAAATGGACATATATTTTTGTTAGAAATTTAGGGGACAGTTATTTAAGTAATCACTTTCGTGCCATTTTTTGGCAAAATGGCACTTGACACGTGTCTGGCACAGATTTTGGGCCGACTAAAGTGTCTATCATTTTCAAAATATTTTTTTCTAAGCATAAATATTATTCTGCCTCAATCTCAGCGTGCCTCAAATACCTTTTTTGGGTAATCAAAAAATGGCACTTGACACGTGTCTGGCACAGTTTTTGGGTCGACTAAAGTGTCTGTCGTTTTCAAAATATTTTTTTCTAAGTATAAATATTATTCTGTCTCAATCTCAGCGTGCCTCAAATACCTTTTTTGGGTAGTCAAAAAATGGCACTTGACACGTGTCTGGCACAGTTTTTGGGCCGACTAAAGTGTCTGTCGTTTTCAAAATATTTTTTTCTAAGTATAAATATTATTCTGTCTCAATCTCAGCGTGCCTCAAATACCTTTTTGGGGTAGTCGAAAAATGGCACTTGACACGTGTATGGCACAGTTTTTGGGCCACGATCTTTCAGCCAGACATTCGATTTTGTATTCAGGCATTACAAAAGAAGTGTTGCACAAATTTTCAGGGTGCCTCAAATACCTACTTAAAAATGTTCAACAGCTCTCCTACTATACTGTTTGTAATTGCTTTAAGGTTTACGTACTGTTGGGCGGAGGAATTAACATTAAAAAATGGTGTCAGAAACAAACCTATATTTGTGAAAATGCGTCAGTTGATTGGAATAGCACTATTATTGGAATTTATAATAATTATATTATTGTAATTTATAATAATTATATTACTGGAATTTTGGGATATTATAGATTACATAGTCTCTATGTAATAGTTATATAGAGAGAAGCGTTAAAATTTTAAAGCAAGGTTATTCTTGTGAAGCATTGTAAGCAGCACAGACAATCACTCCATCGAGTTCATGGCTGATATTCCAGGCTTAGTTAAAAGATTCGCATATTAAAACGCAACAGATCCGCCAAGTCATATTTTGGTGCAAAACACCTGAAAACTCGATTTTATCGGTTGACTCGTACGGTTACCATTGCGTTTTCCTGCATCCAAAGGCTACTGTTAAAAATCTGCAGCTTTAGCTGCATAGTCAATTCACCGCTTTTATAGAATATCTCTATTGTGATCAGTGATAATGTTCTATAGAATAGCGAAGTAATCGTTTTCTATAAAAGTGGTGGAGTGATTATGCAGCAAATGTTACAGATTTTTAACAGTGTATGAAAACATGGAGGACCAGGAGCAGGAAAACTGAATGGTAAACCTACGATTCAACCGTTAAAATCGGATTTTCAGGTGTTTACCACCAATGTATGACTTAGGAGACCGGTTGCGTTTTAATATGCGAATCAAGATTTGACTAACACTAGATTTTCATCCGTGAATTCGATGAGGTGATAGTCTGTACTGCCGCCTCCCGTTCTATAACAGATTGGTTTAAAACATTAGTGTGAATTGGTTATGAAACATTATAATATATTCTTATTAATATAAAATATTATAATATTTAATGCAATGGTATTAATTTTTTATCTCTATTATACGTGTTCGCTACGTTAAGCAACAACTTATTACTGACGAAATTAACGTATTGTCGAAATTAACTTATGATTGTGTGCAATGCTTTCATAACGTACCCATGCAATATGTTAAAAAACACGATAAATACTTTCTAAAAATTTCTAGAATACTTTCTTTCGATAAATACACGTTCTAAAATTTTAGACCATTGAATTGATAGTGCATTTGGTTAGGTTTGGTTTGTGTTTATGACGGCCAATTATCAACGCGTGAGATAGAGGCCCTGGGGGGAGAGTGCCCTTCGTGGTGGTCTTTCTAAGGGAACCTAACCCGTATTTACACTTGGAAAATCCAAGGTTCGAAGAAAACCACAAAAACACCGAACGATTAGGCCGGCGGGCGCGATTGGGCTCGAACCCAGCACCTCCCGTCTACCATCTTCGAGAGAAGAACCTCTCGGCCACTTTTAGTGCATTTGGAATATAAATAATGTCATTTTACCAAATTTGTAAAAACGAGCGTTCTTTAATAATTAAAGATGCGTACTGAGCCTATTTTAGTAATTCTGAGTGAAATTTATGATTTATTTACCAATTAGAATAATTGTGTTAATATTAATCTAGTGTAATTACGTATCCAGCGATTTCTGGAGTTCCATTACCTGAGATTTATTCTGTTGAGCTGAACCTGGTTTCAGACCAGATGCTATAATCATTAAGGTTATTTTGGTGAAAAAGTTCCCCCAGATTCGTCCGGGATAGCTCAAATGGTAGAGCACTGGCGCCTTCAGCGAGGAGATCCCTGGTTCGAATCCTGGTCCGGACACTTTTTGCCCAGTTGGAAATTTACATCTATTATGATTTATTTACCAATTAGTAAAATTGTGTTAAAATTAATCTATATGTAATTACGTATCCAGCGATTTCCATTACCTGGAGTTCCATTACCTGAGATTTATTCTGTTGAGCTGAACCAGGTTTCAGACCAGATGCTATAATCATTAAAGTTAGCTGAGTGAAAAAGTTCTCCCATATTCGTCCGGGATAGCTCAGATGGTAGAGCGATGGCGTTTTCAGCCAGGAGACCCCTGGTTCGAATCCTGGTCCGGACATTTTTCGCCCAGTTGGAAATTTACATCTATTATGATTTATTTAAGAATTAGTATAATTGTGTTAAAATTAATCTAGTGAACACTAAGTAATGCCAAATTATAACAGTAACATGTTTAATTAATTTCTGAATAATAAAAAAAATGGCAATTTCGCGTGTAACTGACGTTACTTTTATTGTGTAATTGACGTAACATTATGACTTTACAAAGACAATAATGGTACTTAACTTAGTTTGTAAACAGTAATTTACAATGCCTATTTATTAGACTTTTTCTATAGAATATAAATATATCAAGTTTTCCAATCATACCCTCAAATTAAACACATTATAAATTTCATCACCCCCCCCCCCCAAAAAAAAAAATGATAATTTTCTGTGGAGTTGTTCTATAAAGCTTTCTTTCATTATTTTGTCTATTTAGTAAGTTTCGCACAATTAAATTTTAAATTTTGATGTTTATTTGTAGAAATTGCAAATGGGATCACATTGACCCCATCTTTGACAATCATTGAATAAATGAAAGCTCCTATCATATAATTATTACGCTTCAAGAGAAAAAAAAAAGGAAATTTTTCGCATCCTGCCAAATGTAGTTCACTAGATAGCGTTGTGGATATAGCGTTTCCATGCAAGCGAGCGTAGGTGCCTCTATCATTTTGTTATTTCTTGCTCTTGTGTTTGGTTGTGTGTAAATTTTGCTATTTAATGAAATCAATCACTGCGGTTTGTACGACGAGGATGCACTGCACATGCTTTGTTATTTGATGAAGATTTTGGAAAAAATAACCCCACTTTAGGCATTTATATAATATTTTGAGGGTTAAATGACGTATATAAAATTTTTCTTAGCATCTGCAAATCAAAACCAGAACGAACTTTATTTTTTTCAATGGCAACACCCAATTTTGACAATATGTTTTACATCTTCGGTTCAAACCATCTCTAGAAACGAAATTTCAAATCATTTTGATAATAAGTTTTTGAATCACAAACCTTCAAATTTCAGAGCTTCTAATGCTTAAATACATTTTCATATTTTTATTAATATCTCCTGAAATTATGATCCTAATGTGATAAATTTTTGTGTGGCTATAATACTAAAAACCTAAACATAAATACGTTGAATCTGTAATTTTTTAAATTTTAAAATATGAATTATGAATTGTGAAATTAATATTTGAAAACACCATTAATTGTAACCTACAGTTATCTTCATAGATTTATACTTGTTATGTCCTGCTTTATGCGAGTTCTCAATTTCAAATTTTTCTTCCAGCTATTTTTCGAATTATGATTTAAAAACATCAAAATAAGGGTTTAAGTATTTAAATGCTTAAAGCTACAGGACGACCGGAAGCTACCGACTCAAGACGACCGGAAGCTACCGACTCAAGCTACCGGACGACCGCAGCGGCTTCGAGATCATTATTAGTCTCGGGATGTTGTGGGGGATGGGTGGGCTGGGAGACCGCCTCAGAATTCGCGAAGCACGGCGTTCTGCGTGTCTGAGGTCCCTCTTACACGCCCCTTTTCCCGTCAGACTTCACTTGATGTGAGATTCAATACGCATTGTTTTTTGTGTCATCAAGTGTTTTTTAATACAACGTTTATCTGCATTTTTAATCAGTAATTACTGATTTATTAATTCTTCCGTTAATTAAAATCACATCATTAACGTTGATAGTACGATATTAAAAGAGAAAAGGTATTGAAAATATGTTACGATGCTTAATTACATGTCTATGGTATATAAAATAGCATAATTGAAAAAAATATTTTAATCATTTTATTAAAACATTTGGACTGGCAATAATCGAAACACATTAAGCGAGTAAAATGGTCATATTGGCAAGAAATAATGCATTAATAGAAGTGACATAGTTATTCTCTAGCACTTCAATAATGGAGTACCCAACTTCAATTTGGATTCAGCCCCTAAAATATGCGCATTTCAAAATAATCAATTTCTCGGAAACTAATCTTACGAATTTCATGAAAATTTGTTTTTAGGCTAATTGAAAGGTGTAGAATATATTTATGGTGTCAAACTTGGGCATTGTTTTTTTTAAAATGTTTGGGTTTGCTTTGGTATACAGATGGACCCCTAAGCAAATTTTATATTCATTATTTAAATTTAGACTTTATTTCCAAGGCTATGGTATCAGTAACGCTTTTCTACATTAATATGTTGCTGAGTTAGTGGAAGGTGTTTCCTTTTTCTTTTCTACATCTATACACCGAGAAGCTTGTTCAAAGCTCGTTTTTACATAATTGTGCATTATATAGAAAAAAGGGGTTTATTCCAAACATTTGTAATTCCAAAGTATTTCATTTAGAACATCGAATAAATGAACGAAAATTTATATATTTATAAGATTTTTTCAGAACTATTCGCTTTTCGTATATTTTATTTTAAGAATAAGTATTTTTCAACTTTTCCTATTGTAATTTTTCTTTCATGGAAAATTTTGTGGATGTAGCGGATAATTCTGAATACACATTTTCTCCATTTCATGATTTATAGGATGGGAAATGAGAACGTATATTTTTATCGTCAAAAGTGTTCAGAAGATTAACTGACAGATGTAAAATTTTGCTTTTATGCACATCATAAAAAGAACTAGGTTAATCTAAAAGGAATCAAACTGTATGAAGATATCAAATTTTTCTCGTATGTTATGTATGATTTTGATAAATGGTTAAAGTCTATTTATCTTCACAAAATGTTTCTTACAATATTATATTGTAAAACATCGTTTTTATGTATCGTTTAACATCGCTCTCCAAAATTTTTTATAAATATACATTTAAATCCATGCCTGAAAAGAAGGAAATTACCTTCCACTTTTAAAGTTTCAGAAGTATATTAATTTCATAGCGTATAAGAAAAGCATCTCTAAAAACATAGTGTATGAAATTGCAATTATTTTTATAAATATATTTGTATTACTTTTTATTTTTTCACCACAAATTTGATTTATGCAATAAATAACTTTTGAGGTATGAAATATGTACAATTTTAGGTTTTGCTAAAAATATATCTAAACACGTAATTATCCCTATAAAAGTAAACGGAATTCTTTATTATGTATCGCAATGTTGAATGAAGTATCACATGTGATACTTCTAAACCGAGGAGGATTAACCCTTTATGTACTGAATTATGAATTCGTGAAAATTTTATCTTCTAAAGCATTTTTCGTGAATTTTTGAAACTACATTAGAAGATTTACGTAATCATTTAATAAATTTTAAGAAGGATTTTGGAAGGATTTAAGGATGTAGAAGGATTAATTAAATTTTAATTTATAGGGATTTTGTGCAATATTTATATCTCTTCTCAAATCTTTTATTTAAAATATTTTTCTCAGTATTTTGTAGAGTTAGGAAATATACAAATGTAATGTTCTTAAAATGGAAATATAGAAATATTTCCGAATTGAAAAATCCCCCCCCCCCCACCTCAACATCAAGAAATTTGAAAAGAATCAAAGGCAAAAGAAATCATCCTTTACAAAATATTTTGTTTTGTGTAACCAGTAATGCTTTTAGAAAAAGATAAAATAATGCATCTATAACTCATTCTAAACTGTATTACTACTAATTGAGGTATTAAATGAATTTTATAACAAGTTATTTTAATGGTACTTATAAGTGTGGTCATTAGATAAAGAGTTAAACTAAACTATTCAAATTTTTTTAATTTTTACTATATATATACATACATACACTGTTAAAAATTTGCAGCATTCTGGCAGGTCATTTGACCGTTTTTTCCAAAAACGGTTACAGAACCGTAATTTTAACACTATTCTGACCATATTATTGGCCATTTTATGGTCAGAATATAGTTAAATTATGGTTATGAAACCGTTTTTTCAAAAAACGGTCGAATGACCTGCCAGAATACTGCAAAATTTTTAACAGTGTACATACATATATATATATACATATGAATGTTTTAAGCTTTAGATCAAAACCAATAAATGGCAGAATTTATGCTTGTTTCTTCATAAAATAAGTATTATTTTCCTCTGAGCATTCAAAATGCATTTCGGACAGTACGGCCACGAAAGTAAAAAAATATATATATACCGCTTTGCAATAAAAAAATTGGGGATTTGTAGATGATTTAATTAATTAAAGGCCTTGTGCGCGTAAACATCATTGTAAGACCATTACACAGAATGTAGATAAACATGGGTTGTCGTGCAACCAAACTTTGTGTGTGGAAACCTATGTAGAAAGGAAGTTAAAATACCTTTTAAAAATTTTTACCTTAAAATTTTTTTTATCTTAAAAATCTCTTTTAATCGGTTACGATAACTACAATTTTACAATATTTAAAGGCTATAAAATCTTGTATATTTTCTGAGTTCAAAAACATAAACAAAAAACTAAAAAAGATATGATATATACGCAGTTGTTCAACATTTTTCTTCCACATTCAAAATGATCTTCCACTTATAAAATTTCAGAAATGTATTAATTTGAAACCGTATAAAGAAAACATCTCTAATAACATAGTGTAGGAAATTTCAAATAAAAATACTTTGTTTTATAAAGTGATATATTAATCCCATTTCGTTTTTATTTTCGCAATAAAATTTTTATTTATAAAATAAATACAATTTGAAGTATTTAACACATAAAATTTTACGTTTATCTAAACATATATGTAATGATTCTAGTGGTGTGATCCTAGATGATGGCTAAGAAAGTGACTCGGAAACATTTATGCGAATCGAACTCATTTATTAGGCCGCTCATCATACATCTGATTCGCGAGTCGATCGCCGGTCCCGGAAGGAGCCAACAGCGTATATTTTGGGAGGTTACATTGGCGTATGTTTAGCAAGCATCTCAAATTGCAAAAATCTCTCGTTTTTCATGCGTGTTCGGGGTAATATGGTGAAGATTCTGATATTTTCAGAATTGTTAATTCGGGAGGAACATTTAATTTTTTGGTTCATTAAGTTTTGATTGATCTGTGGTCAAGGCCCGCACAATTCCCAGGAACTGTGACGTATCAGACCTACCCACAGATGCCTGCAAAAAGCGCTTAGATTAGCAGTTTCACTCTGAAGAATCGTCCTAAAATTATCTCTGAAAGTAATAAGATATATTGCTGGGAAACAACGTTGCAAGGGGAGAAACTGGCTTTAGAATGAGATTTAAATTTAGGAGAAAGAAATTTCGGATTTTAATTTAAATTTTTGAAATTTAATGTGCAATTTTGAATTTTAAATAGTTTTTATCCTTTCATATATATAAACAGATAATGATCTTTTTTAAAAGTAAACAGAATTCTTTGAATTTATATAGGTTGGCACAGACAGCAAGGTTCGATAAAAAGTTTTATAATTGGTGCTACGAACATCGTCTCTAGGATTATACATCGTGCACGTGATCTTCATGGTGGAAGTCTAAAATGATTCTCATTTTATAGACAGCTCACATTCTTCTCGTAGGTATTGTTTTGATGAATGATTCAAGCAATTTTTTCCTTTTATCTCTTTTCTAAAAAAAAACATTTAACACCATTTTAACATTTCTTTAGTGTAAAAAGATACGTATTCAATATATGTATAATGTATGTATATTTAATTATGAAATATTTTATAAATAAGTGTAAATCCATTTTCTTAGTTTTATTAAAAATAAGATAAAAATTATAACGTTGTGCATTTTGCAACTTTGTAAAACTATCATTCAGTTTTTCCACAGAACTTTTCCTTGCATAGTAGTCTTTGAAATTTTCTGAATAATTCTAAAAAAATTATGTGCATGATTCATGGTATAGGAGATTAGAAAGCATATTATCATCATTTCAAAAGTTTTCAATAGATTAACTGACAGACAAGAAAATGAGCTTTTATGTTCTTCAAAAAAAAAAAAAAAAAAAAAAAAAAAAAAAAAACTACGTAAATCTAAAATGATCCTCATTTCATAGACAGCTTACATTCTTTTCGTAAGTGTTGTTTTGATGAATGATTCAAGCAATTTTTTTCTTTTATTTCTTTTCTACAAAATGTCTAAAATCATTTTAGCAATTCTTTAATGTAAAAAGTTATATATTAAAATTCATTTATATGAAAGTAAAAAAAAACAGTAATCATTATTTAACAAATTATCAAAGATAGATTAATGGGAGAAAGTATAAACAAAACCTAACAAATTTTTATATAAGAAATTTCACAGAACAATTCTTATTAGACTTAAATATTTCCTTATATGTATATAGAGGTAAATATTCTTTAATACGATAAATGTTATTTATTTCCTTATATATTGATACATTTTAACAACTACGGTTACTAAGCCGAAGGCTTTGTAATTAACATATTTATCCCTTGAACATAGAGCGTAAATAAATCTCTCCAGACCACAATTATTAAACAGCAACAAAAGTATGCATGATTGAACATTGTAAAAATATTTATAATTTTTACGTCCAACAGCATTTAAAATTTTATTTCTAGTATAACCCAATTTATTGTGATATGAAACCTTAACGTGGCCTTATTTGGTACATTTACCTTATTAATTTCCTTATTTTCATTTACAAGTGCTTTAAAAAGTCGTCAAACACAGCCATTTGAAGTGAATTAAGATTAAAAATTTTATGACATCCCAAATACATTACATTATTTTAAAATTTATTATTGTACCAATTTGGGTAATATTTTCAGTTTCTGGGAGTCCCTTTCAGATCCGAAGCAATAAAAGATATAAAGATCATTGATCATTCATTTATAACAGTTTTGAGATATTACTCATTCTTCGGACAATGAATTTCAAAAGGATAATCATATATGATGCATGAAGTAAAACAGATCCATAAATCATTTTCGTATAAAATATAAACAATTTTAGATATTTGAAATATTCCACGAAACTATAAACAAAAAGGTTTATCCAAAGAATATCATGTTTCACAACATTACAAATAAAGTTTTATTTCACCATGGTGTCAGGTACGAATATTGTAAATTTACATAACACTACTCTAAGAAAATAATTTATTTGCTCGTATAATATTTATATTATTTACACATAATGTATGAAGTAAAATAGACTCTATAATCACTTCCAAGATGCATAGGAGAGATTTTGGAAAACATTCGTGAAAATAAAAAAAAGTACATTTCTTGTAATCGTAGGGAAAAAAAAGATTAAGGAGATGTTCACGATACATGGATCGGTGCGCGCGGTTCTAAACATCTCAAACCAGCAACTACACATCCTAAAGTGCTATTACATGAGGATTCAAAATCGCTTCAAATTTCAAACGTCTCCATGTAATCCTATCACTCCAGGGGAGTCGCTTCGAAAGCAAGCAACTTTCTTTTGTCGGCGCGTCTTTGACGCCTGAAACAAAGCGAGTTACCACTAACAGCCAATCAAATGCTTGGAAATCTGACTATGGAAAAGCCTTTTCCCGAACAGCCAATGAAATGTTTGGAAAACGAAAAAAGTGGCTTCCAAAAGCGGGAAATCAGAGGACATGCAGGCGATTTTTGTCGCTTGGAATTTTTACGCATAATAACACTTTTATCCAACCTAAAAAATGACCCTTGTAATAGGAATATATGTCTTTGTTAATTCACACAAAACCCCAAAACGTTCATGAGAATCGTCACGTGATATGGTTTTATCCCGATGAGCATGCATAACTGGCAATGTTTTCTCTCGAGATTGTCTCACTCCACCTTTACAAATACTGTGGGTGATATGATCACGTAGTTGGGCTTTTTGTGTTTATGTTTTCAATTGTTTTGGTAGGTGGATTCATTTGATTTAACCGCCCGGTGGCGTGGTCAGTGAGGGAAGACTTTGCCACGGTGAGGCTCTAGGTTCGAATACCACAGTAAGCCCTTGGTTTATGTGTAAGATTGCGTGGTCAAAAATTTATCTATATATCTAATGGAAAGAGAGAATTTTTTTTTAATGTCTGGCTTGTGTCATCTGTTTCTCTGTATAAATAAAGATCATTCGAGGTGCCATAGTTGCTAGAGACCTCAAAGAAATCTCCACTACGGTGCACTTCAAATGTCAACTTTGCGTGAACAGCTAGATCGGGTTGGGATGATTTTTGACGGTGGATTTTCTAGTCGAGGGATACAGGCCCTACGGGGGAATGCCCTCCGTGGGGGTCTTTCTAAGGGAACCTAATCCGTATTTACGCATGGAAAACCAAGGTTCGAAGAAAACCACGTACATTTAGAAAGATTAGGACGACGGACGTGATTGGGTTCGAACCCAGCACCTCCTGTTTACCAGCTTCGAGAGCAGAACCTCTTGGCCACTGATGGGGCCAACAGCTAGATCGGAGATCTAAAACTTTTCTGTGATCATATATTTTAAGAGCGTACGGCGAGAAGAACACTTTGCTTCATAAAGCACGAGAAACAAATAATTATGACACTCAATATCATGTCTATGTAAGTAAAAGTACCTTTGGTGCATAAGGAGTTAAACAATAGGGATCAGTCTTTAAGTAGAAAATATATAAAAATGTTAAAGCTAGACGGAAACCACATGGTTTTTTATCCCTTTTAAAAAATAACCGCTGATATTTCTTTTCAAAATATTACATTTAGTTTTATAGTAATTTACACATTGAATTTTGCATCGTAAAATATGCTATGTTATATGAATATGTTTTTAAAAAAATTATATTTTTTATTTGGTTGAAAAAAAAAACTAATAACTCTCTTTTCTGTGTAACTTTAAGCCATGACATTTGTGGTATATTACATTCAATATCACTTTTAATAGATGTCATTTCCCAAAAAATACAAATTGTTTAAAGCGGCGTTATATTTCACGAGCTTTTGCACTTAATATATACACACACACATATATATATATATATATACAGAGTGTCCATAATTAAACAACCCTACTTTAAAGTTGTCTACAGACAAAACTATTGTTCATAAAGTTGTGAAATTTTATAAGAGACAGAATAAAGTGATGGGAATTTGTTTAAGCTAAAAAAAATATGAATAAAAATAGTTTAAAATTTCGCCACGGGGGGGGGGCGATTTTTGATAAATTACACATTTGGCATTACGACAGTTTTGTAATTTTATTTATTAACTTAACCTTACTCTATAAACAACATTTCATGACATGCTCCTAGCATTTCCCAGAACACACTGCGGCCAACTGTGGAATATGCTATCTTGGAATCCTAGATGGTATATGAAAATGATGAAAGTCATGCAGAACAATGTTTGGTTATAACAAAATTTGTTAAACTGTCGTAAATGTATTCTAAATGGGTAATTCGTTAAAAAACGGCATCTTATTTTTTTTTTTTTTCGCTGAAACAAATTATATACCTTTATTATGTCCTCCAAAAAATTTCACAACAATCTGAACAATAAAGTGATGGGAATTTGTTTAAGCTAAAAATATATGAACAAAAATAGTTTAAAATTTCGCCACGAGGGGGCGATTTTTGGTAAATTACACATTTGGCATTACGACAGTTTTGTAATTTTATTTATTAACTTAACCTTACTCTGAAGTCTGTAGGCAACTTTAAAATACGGTCGATTAATTTTGAACATAATGTAAATAAAATTTCTAAAGTATCGTAATGTTAAGTGTGTAATTTATTAAAAATCGTCCTCTGGTGGCGAAATTTTGAACCATTTTTATAAACATTTTTTTTTAGCTTGAAGAAATTCCCATCCCTTTATTATGTCTCTTAAAAAATTTCACAACTTTATGAACAATAGTTTTGCCTGTAGGCAACTTTAAACTACGGTCGTTTAATTATGGACAATCTGTACATAATAAATAAAAATAAATTAAATTCACTCATTTTGCCTTCGTGAGTATACGATTAGTTTCGGAGCACTTGTGCCCATTAGCTGCCAAGCCGCCATTTTTTAATATCTCAACTAAAGAAAATACAGTTTATTACTTTAATAAATGTATAATAATTTAATCAGTGGCGTGGCGTGAAAATTTCCGGAGGTCATCGCAATTATTTAAGTTTGTGGTGAAAAATTATTAACTCTAAAATTCAATGGTTGAATGTTCAAAAAAGAAACTTTAAATCTTACCTTCACTTATACATGAACTCCAAATGTTCTGCTAAAACTGGATCGTAGAGTTTTAAAAGCTTATTAAGAGTTTTAAAATATTGCTTGGTCATCGCCGCATCCAGCGATGACCGGACGCCACGCCACTGAATTTAATGTACATAAAGTTTTAATTCTTTGCATTTTTGTACACAGAGCTCCAGAAAAATTTAAATGTCAATATTCAAGTTAGTTTTTTAAATTGTTTTTACCCCTTAAAATCTCTATTATAAAGGACAAATGCAACGCTGAAGCCATTTTGAAGGTGGAAACATCAGACGATTAAATTTTGCTCTTATTTGAATTTTTTAACTTCTAACAATCGCGCATTTTCAGTTTTTATCGTGTCAAAAAGAAAAAAATTTACAAGTTAAAATGCAATTAGCTTGAAAATTGTATTGCTATTTACTTGAAAACCGCATCACAATTTACTCATTTCTGATGGTTTTTAAAATATTTTTCATTTTTTTTAACCGTTATCTATCGTTTGAAGACATACGATTAAGAAATATAAATCAATTTGTATTTTAGTTAATATAAATAGTTCAGCATTTATTCCCGGCTTATATACCGTAACGAAGTTAAAATTTTATCAATAAATAAATAAACTAATAAAATATAAATAAAAGACAAATTTAACACATGTAATCGAACTACTTGCTTAAACTTTTGAAATCATCAGAATCAAAATATAGCTGTTGTAAATAGCAATCTTTCGCGATCACTTCAGCTGTTAAATCCTGGCACAAGGCTAATACAAAAGTGTCACTTTTGGTAAATTTTAACACATTATTTGAATACATAATTGCTATTATTCATATAAAAATGATTATCTTATTGTTAGTGGGCAATGTAAACTAGTCAGATGTAGCAATCCCGAAACTTTCTTCTATCTCATACATGTTAATATTTGAAAATTCGCTACCCCACTGCCAAAATTAAACGGCAATCTATGTCCACCATGAGGATTCTAAAGATATGAAATTCCGTGCATTGGTTCTTGAGAAATGGCTATCTTTGAAATCGTGTAAATCGAGCATAATTCAGCCTAGCTGAGCCACCTATTGGGTGCTTTACACCAAAACCTATGTTACACCAAAACCACCAAACAACCACTTATATCAAAGTCTAACTGAATCTGAAGTTTGCGGAAAATCCGTTTATTAGTTTTTGAGATAGAACTATTGTGAAAATCATGAAAATTCCAGCATAGCAGCGCCACCTATTGGACGATTAACACCAAAACCTAATCATCGGCATCTTGTTTTAACATCTAACTAAATCTAAAGTTAGATGAAAATTCGTGCATTAGTTTTTGAGATGGAGCTATTGCGGGAATCGCGCAAAATGCAGAACAGCAGCACCACCTGTTGAGCGATGTACACCAACACATAATCAGTATCAAGTCATATCAAGGACTAACGTAATCTGAAGTTTCATGAAAATCCGTGCATTAGTTCTTGAGATAAAGCCCTTGCGGAAATCGTAAAAAATGCAGCATTGCAGCGCCACCTCTTGAGCGATTTATACTAATACGTAATCAGCATCAAGACATATCAAGGAATAGCTGAATCTGAAGTTTCATGAAAATCCGTGCATTAGTTCTTGAGATAGTGCCATTGCGGAGATCGTAAATAATGCAGCATAGCAGAGCCACCTCTTGAGTGATTTGCACCAAAAACTAATCAGCATCAAACTTTATCAGGGACTAATTGAATATGAATTTTTATTAAATTCTGTGCATTAGTTCTTGAGATAGAGCGCCCACAAAATTTGTGTCATACACAGAATACACAGACAGACAGATTCACAGACTCACAGTTAGGCATTTTGTAAAAACATGTTTTTCGGGTTCTCTGACCCCTAAAACGTGTAAATCTGTTGAAAACCTGAATTCGCAAATTTTCATGAATCCAATGCTTTCTTCTTGTAAAGATAGAAGAAAGTAAAAAAGTATTATCTGTAAAAAATCTATTAGATTTTTCAGTTTAAAAAATATGAATTTCATCTATACTCTGTTACACGTGGAGCCCGTGTTGGATACCCTAATTTATATAATTTCGTAAAAAAAAAAGTAATCATAATACCAACATTAATTTTTACAGAAAAAAATTGTTTTTTATGACAATAAAATATTTTTTCAGTGTAAAATAAAGTATATTTCTTTATAAATTTCGTTATTATATTATTTTGTATTCGTTATTTATTAAATTTTACTATTATTTATTATTATTACTCTATACAGAAGTATAAAAATAATAACGAAAATCAAACCGTACACGATTTCAAAATTTGCAAATGTTCTATGAAATGGTCGAATTGTTAATTATTTTCTTCTAACATTTGCAAATTGTCAGCATTTACTTCAGCTTCCATCATTTAATTTTCCATGCAATTAGTTAGAAATTCCGTCACAAAATCTTTAAAAAGAGTTTTCTGTGTTCATTTCAAAAGGCGCTTAGAATAATCATTTGGGAATTCTGCTTCAAGTTGAAAAGGAAACGGTCGTTTGTTACTTTAAATTGCTTACAAATGTACTAAACGATATGCTAATAGTTTTTGAGTAAGACTTGGAAAATTTCCGCCAATAAAGTTTAAACAGAAGTTAAATTTTAGAAACTTAACTATTCGTTACGAACTGTTACTTTTTTTAAACAACGCTTATGTAAATTAAAAAAACTTTTACGAGATAAAAAAAATATATATATCATAGAAAAGGCTTGAAGTTTCTGATAAATCGCATAGAAGAAGCCCAAATCCTTTTTAGGTGCGTTCGTAATTAATAAATACGTAAGCACCTATGTCGTCGTTCAGTCCGTCTGTCCGTCTGTCCGTCCGTCCGTCCGTCCGTCCGTCTGCCCGTCCGCATATAACAGAACAAAAACACATGTTCAGAAACATAAGAACTAAAAAATATTCTTAAAGCACAATCAAAAACTTTTAAATGCGCAAAATGGTGGTGTTTTAAGAAGATCTTTTAGTTTTTAGTGAATCACACCAGTTTCAAATTATTTTCTTTGTTCAGAAACAAGTCATTTGCAAATTTAGATAAAGATAAAGGATGACACGTCCGAATGCACATCAGAGTCAGATTTTTCATTTTTATGTGCCTTCGTAATCACATAAATGCGTAGCACGTATCGACATCGTTCGGTCCGCCTGTCTATCCATACGTCCGCTTATAACAGAGCAAAAACTACCCTACCGAATGGTATGAAATTTTAAATATATGATTGTTGCAAAATTTTGTCGAGCCATTTCAAATTTTATGAAAATCGGATGTATAGTTTAATTACAGGGACAGTCAAATTTTTTCTTTACATTACGGGCAATGGGAAAAATTATTGCAAGTGCATTTTAATGATGTTACAGCCTTCTAAATGGTCTGAAATTTAAAATATATTATTCTTGCAAAATTTTGTCGAGCCATTTGAAATTTTATGAAAATCGGATGTATAGTTTAATTACAGGGACAGTCAAAATTTTCCGTTACATTACGGGGAATGGGAAAAAAATTATTGCAAGTGCATTTTAATGATGTTACAGACTATGCACTTATGAAGTGCAAAAAAATATACATTCAGTACAATATGGGGTGTAAAAAATAATTATAAAACTAGTTATAGTACAAACGCACCTCATTTGCCACGTTTGACGAGCAATTTTCAACTTGTTTTATTTTACGGTCTGCTGACTATAAAAGAAAGTATTTCCATATAACTTTTTTCGACTTTCGATTTGCGACGAATTTACACGTTTTAGGGGTCAGATAGCCCAAAATGCATGTTTTTACAGAGTGTCTGTCTATCCCTGTGTCCGCGTGTGTGTGCATGTGTCTGCCAGTCAGTGTCTCTCTGTGTGTGTGTGTGTGTATGTGTGTGTGTGTCGACATTCTATCATAAAGAAATGCATAAAGTTGTGCATAAAATTGAAACAGATATCATATAAATGTTTTCTCCATGGCCTGTAGCTTCCAGTTGAATTTGGGGCTAGTCCGTCGGAAGGGAGGATTGATGAAATAACGAATTTTATTCTATTTTCATTAATTTATCATAGGAAAGTATACGAAATTATGCATAGAATTAAACCAAACTATATATAATATGCATTTAAGCGGTAGCTTATTATTTTTACCTGAGAAATTAACAGTTTTTTACTAATGATTTCTTAATATTGGCATTGAAAACGAGTTATAAATCATTAGTTCCAATTTTATTCATAATTGTTCTCTCATTTTAAGTTCATTTTGTAGTTTTTCTTTTTGAATTAATGAATTTTTAATTTTCAGATCATACATTTCGTGCAAAGGATTTGTTGATGCTAAGAAAGATTCATTATTTCTAGATTGAAATTTATTCTGGTCTTTTTTCATTGGTTAAATTGTTTTAGTTACACATAGCTTTTCACAATATTTCAAATAGTTATGTTTTCCTACATATATATCTTTATTTATTTGTTCTTTTTATGCATTCGACATGGATGGAGTGTCTTTGGGAAGAACAATATTATTCTGAAGAGTAACATGCCTGTTTGTTTGAAAAGAAAGGTATTTAACCAATGTGTTTTGCCTGGTCTAACTTATGGAGCAGAAACATGGACGCTAACAAAACGGATGGTACACAGATTACAAATAACACAGAGAAGTATGGAAAGATGTATGCTAGGTATAACTAGAAGAGACAGAAAAAGAATTACCTGGTTAAGAAGTCAGACAAAGGTTTTTGACATCATTGAAAGAATTAAACGGTTAAAATGGAAATGGGCCGGGCACATTGCAAGAAGACAAGACAACAGATGGAGCACAAACACCATACAGTGGTATCCCAGAGATGTAAAACGGGAAGAAGACGACATAAACTGACAGAAAACATTGGAAAAATCTGGGGGAGACCTACATCCAGCAGTGGATTGAAAACGGTTTTTGTTGATGATATATATATATACATATACACTGAGCAAAACAATTAAAGGATATTTGAAGTTTTATATAAAATAAAGATATAAACGAATTTTTTTTGCCGAAAATAGAAGAAGAGAATCACGCTTGGCCTTTCGCTCGACGCTAGCGTTCTCGCCTCCTGATCATAAGATCCGTGGTTCGTATCCTATTGACGCCACTCGCGCCAAAGTGGTGACCCGAAGAAAACACGCAACCTTCAACAACAATCACCTCCCCTCATAGCCACCAGATGGCAGCACCAAACAAATCATCTCGAGCAATAAGCCTCTGAAACCAACTGGTTAAACGCTCACAGCACTGGCATGCTGTGCATCACTCACGAGTGCATATCGCTCGTCAGACATCGACAAGATGTCTTTCTCACTGGGGAGGGAGTGTGTAGCGATCTCATCTCACATGATCAGTATAATGAGAGCTACTACACTGCTCAAAACAATTAAAGGATATTTGAAGTTTTATATAAAATAAAGATATAAACGAATTTTTTTTTGCCGAAAATAGAAGAAGAGAATCACAAATGCAAATTTTTCTGGTTTTCAAACTGTAGAGTATGCAAATTTTGAGTTCGACGTCAAAAACGTCGCTTCAGCGGCAGCGAATGAAATTTGACTTTCAACTGGATAAAAGAGAATGAAGACAAGGATGATCGGCATTCAGTGATTGCTTTGTTTCGATGAGTACGATGTCTCAGCGAAGTCATTTGACAGATTCAGAAGCCTTGAGAATTGTTGGTAGGTTAGAAGGGGGCCAACTCAAGCCGAAGTAGCGCAAGCCATTGGAATGTCACAAAGTGTCATTTCCAGGATCTGTAACCGTTTTTTGGAGAGTGGATGTGCAGGACAAAGACCGGGGCAAGGTCGTAGATGGGCAACAACGCCCAATGAAGATCGGTATTTAGCGTTAACAGCTCGGAGACACCGAACCATGAACGCTACTCTTCTCCAACAACACATTCGCTCGGCTACAGGCACCACGATTTCAACTCAGACTGTCCGAAACCGGCTCCATCCTGTAGGTCTGTATGCTCGCCGACCGATGGTATGTGTTAGATTAACATCAAGGCATCGTCGCGACCGCAGGGAGTGGGCAACCGAGCATGTCAACTGGAGGAGAAATGAATGGAGCAATATTCTGTTTTCTGACGAGTCCCGTTTTTCTGTGCATCCGGATAATAGGCGTATTTTCATCTGGAGGCACCGTGGCAGTAGGAATAATCCTGCGTTCGTGCACGAAAGTGTCAGATTTGGCGGTGGAGGAGTGTTGGTGTATGGTGGCATCTCCATTGACGGGCGCACTGACCTCTACATCATTCGAGATGGAGCTCTGACTGGTCGCCGATATAGGGATGAGATCCTCAGACCTATTGTAGTCCCTTACGCTGCAGCAATTGGAGATAACTTCATTTTAATGGACGATAACTGCAGGCCACATCGTGCAAACGTGGTAGAGGATTTCCTTTTCGAGGAAGGAATCGTTCAAATGGAATGGCCAGCGTGTTCTCCAGACATGAATCCAATCGAGCACGTTTGGGACGCTCTAGGAAGACGAGTTTCTGGCCGCCAACAACCCCCACAAACTCTCCAAGAACTGGAAAGAGCTCTTCTGGAAGAGTGGGGCAGAATACCCCAACTCGTCATTAATAGCCTCATTGAGTCCATGCCTCAAAGGTGTTCAACGTTGCTGGCCGCCCGTGGAAACCATACCCCCTACTGAAAATGATTTTCTTTGAAGAAAACACCTTTTCTTATTCTTTTTTTCTCATATGCACAAATTGTGTTTTTTACCTTTAGTACACAAATGCGCAATAAAATGCATTTTTTTCTGCCAAACATGTGTAATTTATTCTCATATAACCTACTATGTCTGTCGACCATGTATCAATCAGCTAAACAGTTTACCAGATACAAAATCCACCTAAAACTGCAATATCTTTTAATTGTTTTGAGCAGTGTATATATATTCGGCTACGGACGCCAGGTCTCAGTTGAAAATTGAAATATTCCCCTCAGAAGGGTCAGCTGTTATCGCGATTTTTGTGTGATTTTCAGGACAGGATATTAGTAGACCAAGCTGTTGGCCTGAGGTATACTTAGAACGCAACGACTTCGCGATAGCCCATGCCGAGAAACAGCGGGTGCTTCCAGAGATGATTTAGTATTCGACTAAACGGAGAAGATGGAGACAAACCATAATGAATTACTCAAGTGTCCGATCTAGGTTTAATTTTCGTCGATAAAAGAAAGTTTTGGGATTCACACATCCGACTAGTTTATATTAAAATAATCTTGCAATACAAAAATATTAGCCCTCTATTTACATAGAAACACCGAAACTTAGGAAACAAAATCTGTTTTGGTGGAAAAATATTTATATTCACTAAAAAACTAAAATATGCATCTCTAAGAAATTTCAAAAATAGATGTTTTGGACACATCATTCTCTTTATTTTTTACTGTATGTTCTTTTATAAATTTCGCTCAAAACCCAGGATTTATTACGCTTGATATTGAAATGTGCTAAGTAGTTTTTGTATGCCTAATGTACATAGGCTGAAATTATGAAGGTACGGATAATTTAAATATTACTGATTAAGTAACATTTTGAGGAAACTTCATTCTTGCGCTACATGATTTAAACATGAGACTCGAAATTAATGAAAAAAAAATAATTCCAAGCCATTTTCAACCACTTCTTTTAAAATCTCACATAAAATGCAGCCTATTTTGTTACTCCTTTCAACAGCTACGGTTCAGTAAAGTATTTTTTTTTTAATCGTTTCAGTTTAATCATTCAATAGTTTCTGTGTATATTTTCTAAAACAAATATAATTTTTTTATCAGTATCAGTATAACTTTAGTATTCATAAAAATCAAAATACTGTTATGTAATAAGATAGAAAACATTGATTTGGTATGTCTAACCGTCATATTTGGACGGCGAAAGGCTAAATATCACGTACTTCCTTCAGTACTGTGCAATTATGTTTTCTTTATTGCTATCATTTTTTTAATAATAGCAGTTACTGGTACTGCTGATTTATGATATTGATCAGAAAGCTTCTAACGTAAACGGTGTGGGCTAATCCTCCTTTAAATTATTTTTCGAGGGTCATAAGAGTACAATTACATATACAATTAGTTTAAATAGCCTGTGAGCTCAATGCCATGAGTTTAACTGGGCACTTTTCGTTTTACTGTAACCGTTTATAAAATAGTAGCAATTAAATTATTGCTAATCGCGATTAATCAGGTACAAAAATAGTTTAAAAACGTGATTTAAATATTTATTTATTCATTTCGCTCTTTCAATTTCAATATTTTTGGAAACTATTCTTAGGGAGAATTTACATCTTAAAAGTAACTGCCATGAAAGAATTTAAGTTTTCATGATAAACTATACCACTGAAATAAAAAGTAAGGTCATCATGAGACTGTAACCACTTTTAACAAAAGATGTAAAACATTTATTATATAATAAAAAAAAAGTTATTCGATTCAAAATTACTTCTACAGCCATGCCTGCCAACTGGATGTATTTAAGATTCTAATAATTTATGTACTATCATATGCAGTTAATTCTAATTTTGACTTATCAGAATGATTGATCACAACGTCTTCAATATTTTTTGTCAATTCTAGTATGAAGCATGTTAAATAATACCAATTTTGTTAAGGTAAAAAAAAAATCTTGACACTTTGGTGATAAACTAAAACTTATTTAGCTAAAACAGTCTCAGTAAAGTCAATTGGGGTTTAATCGATTTCGGTTTTTGGCGATAAAAACAAGATATTTCGTCAGTCTTATATCCATTACAAATATTTACAGCCAATATTACAGATATTTTGATGTTGTTGGATTTTCATTATAATTAATACTTGTCAATATAGGCAAAATAAAACACCATACTAATGGTGTAATATTTTATGTCGATCTTTATCTATGCACCATATAGTTAGGCCGAATATAGAAAACATTGTTTAAAAAAATATAACATATAGTAACATATCGATGCTAATTTAAACAAGTAAGAAAAATCATGCGTTAAGCTTAGATTATGAAACACTTTCGAACACTTCCTGAATGCCTTAACGAAACTTCGTTATTTAGGGAAATAAGATATATAAGTGAACTAAGTAAACATTTTAGAAAACACATAAAACATTTGAAACACTGATTTCGGCAGTTACCGTCCATAGCAAATATGTATTCCAATTATTTTGAACAGCCCTGTATTTAATCTGTAGGTTGATATATATACTATATAATGGAGAAATTTAGTTTAGCAAGAAAACACATAACAGGTTGAAATTTCTCTTTCAGCAATTTATACTAATAGATTTAAACATACTTGTATACTCTTGTAAAACTCTGCAGTTAATCTAATACCTATATTACACGCCACTATTTAGCTAAAGTTTAATTCAAAGTAAAACACTCTTAAAACTACCGGAATCACATTTCCAGAAATTATCATTTATAGACGGCCATGTATCCAATTCTTTGCGTAACACTGTATGTCATTTTATATATGTTTTATAAACATTTCTTGGTAAACCAAATGCGGTTCAGCGTAAAAACGCCTAACTCATTTAAAAATCACCTTTAAGCAATTTGCAATCATACCCAGTAACCATTACGAATTCTTTTGAGTAGCCCTGTATATCAATTACAGCATTTACACACACCATATACAATGCATAAATATAGTGAAACATAAAAGCACATAACATAATTAAAAATGTATTTCCAACAATCATCGCTACTTTACAGTACTTCGGGTACAATATAGTATCTGAAATCTTTTGTGTGTCCCTGTAAATGCTCTGCATTTCGTATTATCCATGAAATAAGTTATAGTAAACCTTAGCGACGTATATCTATTTCATTATACATGTAATAGTTTAACATAATTAAAATACGCCGGAAAAAATTCCCTCCACTTCTACATCATTATGTAAAGGAATTCTTTTGTGCGGCACTGTAAATGAATAATAACTATTTTTTGGGCCGCATATTGTACAGAAAATGCATATTTTATTCAACTTGATAAATGCATATCAATTTATTATGTTTGAAAGCATGTAACATCATTAAAAATCATTTTAAACGATTTTTTCCCATAGGCCGTAATGTAACGGAAAACTTTTGACTGTCCCTGTAAATGAACTAAACATGCTACAAACTTCATTTGCAATAGGGTTTGTGCTATGGTAGAGATCACTAACATCCAAAAATTTCAGAACGATCCGAGTAAATTTTCAGGAGTTAGAGCGCGTACAGACGGCCAGACGGACAGACGGACAGACAAACCGAAGTCATAAACACTTTTCAACTTTGTTAGAACGTATTAAAAAGACAACAATTTGAACAATAAAAAAAAACTCCTACGTGAAGCATAGATTGCGAAATATTTGCCAGACATCTAAAGTTAAAAAAGATCTGCTAGTCGTTGGAGGCCACTGTAATACTTACCCATCATGAATATACATAATATAAAATACGAAAATAAAACATGTGTAAACTATTTATAAAAGGCATTGCAATTCCAAAATAAAATTTAAACATTTTAATACATAGCATTGCTCTATTACTGAATTGTGGGTAATACTTAATTATCCAATCGGCCTATTTCGACAACTTATATAAATCGCCAAACTACAAGCAAAATTATAGATATTCGCATAATTTTTTTTTTAAATAGCGAAATAATAAATAAATTGGTAAAAGATTAATAAAAATACAAATGAAACGTCGAATTAAAAATCATTTGATGAGGCAACAAACACGTGTAACGTGTTTAATGTCAAGTGAATGTGACATTTACGATAAGCCATTATTAGCATTTAATCTTACAGTTTGGCGATAGTTATTGGCCGTCGGGATAATCAAGTTGTTCCGAATTGCGTAAAAGGAACATCCTTATAACTCCAAAAATCATAATCATATTAACTAACACTTTACTGCTTCGGATTAAACGTCTCATTTCCAATTAAAATATATCTTTGAATTCAAATTTGAATGAAATACAGGGTCATGAAAAATGGAAGAGTGTGGAAAATATGATTAGAAATATCTTGGCAACTAATTAATTCATTTTTTATGTATAATTTATGTTTTTCATTGTATTTTATATTCATTCCTTAAAATAAACAATTTCGAAAATTTATGTATACCTTTTATCACAACGAAAATTTCGAGAGTCCTAAAAAAATAGTTCCGGGTAATCAAGGTTACTGATATTAAATACGCTTCTTTCAATTATTACATACTAAGTAGACACCAAATTTCAAGTATCTATCTTAATGTTTTCGGGAGTTAGAGCGTTTATAGACACACACAGAGAGAGACGGACGGCAGTTTTTTTTTTTCTAAAAAGTATGTTTTACGGAATCTCCAGTGTCTGAAACGTGTAAATCCGTCAAAAAAATTTTTTTCGATTTTTAAAACGATTACAAGACTGACCCTATACTACGTATGATGGGTAAGTAAAAAGAGAACAATTTGAACAATAAAGAAAACTCCTACGTGAAGCATAGATTACGAAATATTTACTATCACATTTTCAATACTTTAACAAAATTTCATTGTTTAATACAGTGAATCATCACGTAAACAATTTTAAAAACGCATAGCACATTCAAAAAACGCAGATGCTTATAAAAAAGTTTTTTTTTCAACTATTTTTACTTTTATACTTATTTTTAAGCGAATGTCTGATACTTTTTGGACTGACTCGTTCAAAAAAGGTACATTTGAATTGGGCACCCACTATATTTATACATATGCAGGGTTCTCGCTGCCGCTCGCCATCGCGCTAAATCACGACAAAATGTTTAATTAGGCGAGTAAACAGATGATTAGACTCGCCAAATTGCGAGTGCTCAATTTTTGCTCTTTTTTTATGTGTGTGCGTATCAGTACAGGCGAAACTCGTATTTACAGTACTGAACGATGGATGCCAATTATCATGTTCAATCGTACCGTACAATTTACGTTATTTTTAAAGATACTGAACCAATTCAATTTAGCATCAGCCAAAGCCAGAGTAATCAAAAATGTGTATTTATTAATATGCCCAATAGGCAACAGTACTATTTTGAAACTGCCTTTTTAGTATGGGCTTCAATGAAAAGCCGAAGAATTCTAGAAAAATAAACGTTTTTGACGCATTATGTTGATTTTATTTTGAATTTTTTCAGAATTCATTGAATTTAATGTTTTAAAATCCTGAGCTAACTGTGATTCAAAGTTTTATTTCATACCATTTTATTAAATCAGATTTTTAAAAAAATTCTTGATTGCGCGAGAAATTTAGAGTGCAGTTATTTATTTTAGTTTCTGTAGCGGATAATTAATTTTGGATGAATATCTGATCTATAAGCAGTTACAAAAACTTAGGCTATTTTAGATCATATTGGAAAAAAGTGGGGATACATTAAGGGTTTAAATATCGAATTTTCTATGTTTCACAATAAATTTATTTTGCTATTTTTTTTTTTCATTTGGCAAATATTTTTTATTTCTGATTAGCCAAATTACTACAGTTTGTAAAAAGTCAGCGAGCACCCTGTACAATGTACATATGCTACTTTACATTTTAGTATTTAATTTATCTATCCTTGTTTGCACTTTCTGGAGATGTCTTTTTTAATAACTGCTCAGTTATTTTATCTATTATGTTTCAGTAGATATTTAATTGAGAATTATTTATCAGATATTTCTCTTTTCATAATGGTGGAATAAAGTATTTCCGTGATTTCAATTAATCTAAAGCCAATTCAAAGCAAATTATGTGGATCATCATATACATTTTTCTATCATTTATTATATTATCCTGAGCGCAAACTAATCGACATTATTATTATTATTATTATACTTCAGATTTTATGCGCGTTAAATATTTATATCCTCAGAAGAATTCGTGAATGAGCAGAATTCCTGAATTTTTAATCCAAAGAGATGCTGATGTCAGTTTCTTTCTGTTTTTCGCTGTTCTCATCTGTTATAACGCATTATGTTTACATGAATAAAAATGATATTCCTTGTTAAATATATTCCTAAGCAATCTCATGAGATATTAGTATATGTTCTTTATATATTCACTTCTATTTTTATCACTGGTAAAAAATAAAGAAAATTACTAAATATTCTTATTCTTGTTTGATGTCCATTAAATATTTATTTCCTTAGGAATATTTAACTTGCATGAAGATCTGAACTAGTGAATCTTTAATGAAAAAGGATACTGATGCTGTTGTTTCTTTTTATTTCTCTTTGCTTATAATCTCTTAAATTATTCAAGGTTTATCTCAAACAAATGTTTATGTCTTTATAAAAAAAAAAAAAAAAATAGATGCATCACATGAAATAAACAAACAAAATTGCTAAAACATAAAAGAATATTTTAAATTTTTACTATGAGTGACCTTTTCCATTTCATTTCCTGGAATAAAATTTTTTATAATGGACATATTATAATGCTAATTAATAGTTCAGAACCAAAATCCTGCATGGAAAATTGGAATTCGTTCTTAAAGAATTCACGTTATTAAATGAAAATATGCTAATTATTCGGTTTTATCAAGCATTTTTTTTTTTTTTTGGAGTGTTTGATTTTAATTTTAAGGCCTTTAGTATTTAAGGAAAACAAGTAAAAATTGCTTAAATAATATAATTTATACCAGGTGCGGCCATTAATTTCCAGGACTGATGCAATAACTCCAGAAAATGTTATAATAAATACATATCCATTTAATATGTTTCGAAGTAACTCCCACTTGCCGTAATTCACTTCTGTGCTAGGCTGTATTTTTACGGAAACAACTTTTAAAGTCATCTTTCGAAATGCCCTTTAACGTGGACTTTACCGTTTTCTCCGTGGCTTCGGCATCCTTAAATCTTGTTCCCTTAGGTTTTGTGTCAAAATTTGCCAAAACACCTCCTTTGAAATATTCAGTTCATTGGCCAGTACTTGAATAGTAAATCGGCGATCCGAAGTCACAGCTCACGAACTTTCTCAAGTGTTTCTGTCGTGTGAACGGAATGCGACCGTCCAGTGTGCGCGTCATGTTCGGCGCTTTCGCGGCCGTACCAAAAACGACTAAACCATTGGAAAGCGCGTGAAAAAAATAATGCTTCTTCTCCAAACAATTGTTTCAACATTCCATGGTTTCTGTAGCAGTTTTGCCCAATTTGAAGCACAATTTAATGTTTATTCTCTACTCAATATTGACTTCGACAAATAATATGTAAATGGTACGTTATAATGCATGTCTCAAGGTCAATCAGTCCCTCCTGAAGACGCCGACGACGGCACTGGACATGTGCTGATAAACGACCTTTCAATTACAAGCATTACCGCGTTCTAACGATTTCCAGTTCTCGCACAGTTACGTCAGCCCTGAAATTAATGGCCGCACCTTGTATAATAATCTGAAAATAACCTTCGAATAACAGTAAATAAAACATTAGTCAAGATGCGGCCGCAAATTGAAAAAAAATATTTATATATTAGTGAATACTGTTTACACAGAAAGGGAAGAACACACTCTAAAAGCAATACAATGGCGGATCTAAGGGGTGGCAAAGGGGCGATCGCCCCCCCCCCCTTGGGCTAATAAAGGGTTTGTAAAGCGACATTATGCATCCTCACGGGGCTTTAAATCCACGAGACTCAGACTGGGTCAGATCTTTTCTCTTTTAGAGTCGGGCCGTGCACTGATCTTAATTTTTTCTGCAGATTCGGGTCGGACCAGGCTTCTTTTTCCTCCAGATTGAGCCTGGCCTGGACTTCATTTTTCCTAAAGGTCTGCAATGGCCAAAAGTTACAGTTCGGGGTTCGACCCGGAATAAAAGCTAAGCATTCGGTCCATGTCAACCCGTATGATAAGCATTATTGGCCCGACCACGACCCGTGCACTCCTCTAAATTCTTCCCGCGCCAGTTTAAATTCACGAGACTCGGGCTGGATCAGGTCTTTTCTCTTTTAGAGTCGGGTCGAGCCCTGATCTTAATTTTTTTCTGCAGATTCGTGTCGGGCCAGACTTTTTTTTCCTCGAGATCGAGCCTGGCCTGGACTTCATTTTTCCTAGAGGTCTGCACTGGCCAAAATTTCCAGGTCGGGGCTCGGCTCGGAATAAAAGCTAAACATTCGGTCCGTGTCAGCCCGTATGATAAGCATTATTTGCCCGACCACGACCCGTGCATTCCTCTAAATTCTTCTTCCTGATCCCAAGTTGGTCCGGCCCGACCCGGGTCGGCGCCAGTTTAAATCCACGAGACTCGGGCTGGGTCAGGTCTTTTCTCTTTTAAAACCGGGTCGTGCCCTGATCTTAATTTTTTCTGCAGATTCGGTCGGGCCAGACTTCTTTTTTCCTCCAGATCGAGCCTGGCCTGGATTTCATTTTTCCTAGAGGTCTGCACTGGCCAAATTTCCAGGTCGGTGCTCGGCCCGGAATAAAAGTTAAACATTCGGTCCATGTCAGCCCATATGATAAGCATTATTGGCCCGTCCACGACCCGAGCACTCCTATAAATTCTTGCTCCCGAGCCCAAGTTTGTCCGACCCGACCCGGGTTGCGCCAGTTTAAATCCACGAGACTCGGGCTGGGTCAGGTCTTTTCTCTGTTAGAGTCGGGTCGTGCCCGGATCTTATTTTTTCTGCAGATTCTGGTCGGGCCAGACTTCTTTTTCCTCGAGATCGAGCCTGGCCTGGACTTCATTTTTCCTAGAGGTCTGCACTGGCCAAATTTCCAGGTCGGGGCTCGGCCCGGAATAAAAGCTAAACATTCGGTCCATATCAGCCCATATGATAAGCATTATTGGCCCGACCACGACCCGAGCACTCCTATAAATTCTTCCTCCCGAGCCCAAGTTGGTCCGACCCGACCCGGTTTGCGCCAGTTTAAATCCACGAGACTCGGTCTGGGTCAGGTCTTTTCTCTGTTAGAGTCGGGTCGTGCCCGAATCTTATTTTTTTCTGCAGATTCGGGTCGGTCCAGACTTCTTTTTCCTCCAGACCTAGCCTGACCTGGACTTCATTTTTCCTAGAGGCCTGCACTGGCCAAAATTTCCAGGTCGGGGCTCTGCCCGGAATAAAAGCTAATACATTTGGTCCGTTTCAGCCCGTATGATAAGCATTATTGGCCCGACCACGACCTGTGCACTCCTCTAAATTCTTCCTCCCGAGCCCAAGTTGATCTGCAATCTTACTTATTTGTCATTCGTAAAAATTATATTTGTTTTGTACATTTGTTTAGAGAAATCTTTAGAAATTTAATTTGATTTGATAAGTTACAGAGATGCATTTTTTAAAATTTACTTTTTTAATTTGTAGAGCTTTAAAATTTTGATTTTCTTTTATCAACCGTTTCTTTTATTCTAAACTGATTATCTTACTGGATTTTTATTTGAATGTAATTGTCTAAGTCATGTTTTTACGTAGTGTTTACGTACATAATTGCCTAAATAGTCATCGTTATAGTAATTAACCACTTCACCGGCGAATGGTATGGGGAAACAGTGCTTTTACCCCCGAGTTATCTCGGGGCAGCCGGTGAAGTGGTTAATATTGTTGTTTTTCTGTATTCATGAATTTTGAACATAATCTGGAAATAAAATATGAGCATAAGCAAGTGTACTTTATGAATAATTTTAATTGCAAAATGCAGGCAGGGCTGGAGTTGATTTTTTAGCTTTTATAACGGGCGGGGCGAATAGTTATATTTTTTATGTGGGTTGGACCTGTGCTTGGGCCTGATAACTTCAGCCCAGGTAAACCTCTAACTGACATATCGAAGCCAGCTTAACTTTTTTTTTAAATGCTTAATTTAAGCCATCATCCCATAAGTGCTGAATATACTGGGTGTCCTAAAATGGACTGAATGATTTTAAAATTCAATAAATTGCAAATGGTGACAGATATTAAAAAAATACTTGCAGGAGGGTTATAGAAGTCGGGAATAGGGGTGATTATGATCCAAATTTTCCGAAAATTTAACCCTCTCGCTGCGCAACCCGCGATTTCCACGGCCAACGTAAAAGTGGCAAAATTTGCGCAACCCGCAATTTCCGCAGCAAACCTTTTTTTTATGATCTAATTCTATTAAAAAAAACCTGTTTCACAAAGATTTTGGGACATATTTTACTCTAAAATGTGTGCAGATTTGAAATGTGTAAAAAAAAAATACGCGCAATTTTTTAACCTATTTTGATAAAAAAAAAAAAATAATAATAATAATAATACGCAGCTCCAGGGTTAAGGCATTCGGCTCCAAAAATTTAGAAAATTCACCTATCCGAAAATTCGGACATACAAATAATCGCAAATTTTGATAAATGGTCTCCATAAAAAATTTATTTCGTCAATTGTTCGCAGAAAATAACTTCAATTTTGCCGAATGATCACAGAAAAAACGCGAATTTGGTGAGGGAGCCACGGAAAACATGCGAAATTCTTCAAATGATCACAGAAAACGCGAATTTCTTCAAAAGGCAGAGGAAAAAAACTCGAATTTCGTTAAAGGATCGCGGAGTAAACACAATTTTTTTCAAATAGCCAGGAAAAAAAAAACCGCGAATTTCGTCAAAGGATCGTGGAGAAAACACGAATTCCTTCATAGAATCGTGGGAAAAAAATGAATTTAGTCAAAGAATCGCTTTAAAAACGCGAATTTAGTCAAAGGATCGCTGAAAAAACGCGAATTTTGTAGAAGGGTCACGGAAAAAAACGCGAATTTTACCAAAGGTCTGCAAAATTACACTAATTTCGTCAAAGGGTTGCAGAAGAAACGCAAATTTCATCAAAGGGTCGAAGACTAGCGAATTTCATCAACGAGTCGTGGGACAAATGCAGTGGTCTCTTTAGAAGACAACACACTTACATAAGTTTATTATTATAGGTATAATTTTTAACTTGAAGTAATATACTGAACTAATTTTTGAAAAAAAAAAAACAAGTTAACCCAAACCCAACTTGCAGGAATCTACACTCAGCCTGAAATCGATCCGAATCCAAAACAGCTAACCCAACCTGCAACAAAAATAATTAGTGCCAGAAGGGAATCCCATCTGCTGTAACCTTTCAGAACATTTTCTTTGAATTTCAGATTTTTTTTTTCTTTTTTATTCTACCCCTGATAATTTTTTTAACTACGATTCTTGATTTTAGTTTAAAATAGCAACGAAGATGGTGCTGGAAGCAAGAGGTGCTAAATCGGTTCCCGGAGGAGGTAGGCTTAACGACCATTGTTTACAGCGCCATCTATCGGTGCTATTATACAGTAAAATCATGAATCACAGTAAAAAATCTCATGACATCTTACATAACCCTCCTGCAAGATTTTTTTAAATAGCTGTCACCATTCGAAAAGTACTAAATTTTAAAATCCATTTAAGGACACCCGATATGTCTTTAAATAAGTTTCAAAGCATTCTTTTCTGAATTACAACTCACCTTAGATATAAAGAGACAAGCAGTCTTATACCAAATTAGTATTTTTTACATAATTCTGGAGATTAAAAAGTATTCCTAATTAATTATTTTGACGTGTCTGTTATGAAGATTTTACTGCATATAGCTTTTATCTTCAAAAATACTTAGACTTTCTTTAAAAAAAAAAAAAAAAACGGGTCAACCCGAACCCTTCTCGCAAGTCGCAGTAGTGAAAACCCAATCCGAAACTGACCCAAACCGGTTATAATGTATATCAATCTGCCCCAAACCCAACGCGCTAGGCGCAGCTAAAAAGTATTAGTCAACCCGACCTGTAGCAGAAAAGTAGAAGTCAACCGGGCCCAAACCCGACCGGCATCTAAAAAGTAGAAGTTAACACGGCCCATAGCAAAAAAGTAGAAGTTAACCCGACCCACAGCAAAAAATAGAAATCAACCAGACCCAAACGCTACCCACACCAAAAAAGTATAAGTTAATCCAACCAGCAGCAAAAAATAGAAGTCAACCGGACCCAAACCCGACCCACAGCAAAAAGTAGAAGTAACACGACCCGCAGTGAAAAAATTAGCCCCGACCTGCGCATTAGATTGGAGTTTCCAAATTTCTAAAATCGCCCCCCCTTGAGGACTCTCCAGATCCGCCCTTGAAGCAATATGCACGAAATCTATGTAAAAACAAATAGGATTTCATTGTGGGTCATTCCATGTCAGTTCAGGCAGGCATGTAACCCACCATCACAGATTTTGATGAAACTGCGTGTGTTTGTTCCTTTTATTAAGATATGATTCCCAGTATTTTTTTTTTACTCCTTGGTCAAATAGTTTCTGAGAAAAAAATTGTCAAAATTTTGAAAACTGCCATCAGTTGGCATTCTTGACTGCTCGATTTTTAAATGTAGCATGACATAAATATGATCATATTTCAATATCTATTCCACAAATCATCTTCAAATAATTTATGCATAATATATAGGGTACGTATTTTATGAAAAAAAATACTGTTACGCTTATATAACAATTTAAGTGTGTCTAAAAAAATGTTTAATCTTTGAAGTCGTGATTTTTTTATGAAAAATAATGCATTACCTAAAATAGCATTATTAACAAAAGGCGGTATTTTTATTAAATTTATTTTTTGTGGGGGATATACTTAAAGGTGTCCTTTACCTGATTCTGAAATAAAAGTAGTGGGATTTTGGGTGTTTTTAGTAGTATTTCATATTTAAAAATATTTTGAGGCGTATTTCAAATCAAATCAAGCAGAGTCATTCCATGTCAGTTCGCCTAAGATATTTAATTCACTGTCACAAATTTCAATGAAACTGGGTATGTTTATAGCTCATTTTAAGACAGGATCAAGGAAATTAAAGGTGATTACAAGTAAAATATTTTTTAAAATAAAAAAAAAATATCTAAATTTTGAAATTTTTTTTAAAATGTTTTTAATGGCAGATCTATATTCAAAGACTGCATAAAAAAAAGTCATTTCAATATAAAATCACTAAATAAGTTTCAAATAATCTATATGTGACAAATAATGTAGGCAGATTATTATTTATTGTTGTTTGTCATGTTTAAATGCTAAGAGTGTGTTTAATCTTGTGAATTCTTAAAATCAAGAATTTTGTGAAAAATAATGTGTTAATCAAAAATTTATTATTAACCGAAGGCAGGCTGTTATTACTTTTTTTAATTGTACGTAAAAATATCTTTTCAATAGTTATAAAATAAAAATAGTGAAAATATGAGCAATTTTAACAAAATTTTCATGATATGTGAATATTTAATGATAAATATTGAAGCTTTTCATGCTAAGATGTACTAAAATGACTATGATATCGTGTATTTCTACTCTTGCTTAAATATAATACATACAATAATAAAATAACAAATATTATTTACAGCAATAAAAATTAAATTAAATAGTACCAGTTCCTTTACCAACACTACATTGCTCAACAGCCGACTTAAAATCAACAGCCCGCACTCTTATTGAAAAATACTTTCAACTGTTCAAATAATAAATAAACTGCATTTAAAAATTTTAATATCAACTTATATCTTAAGACGATAATAATAACTAAACAACATGATGAATTTATAAATCAGCTTTTAATTGAAAAGTCATGAAATATTGAAGTCATGAAATATGAAAGTCATGAAATATACCCTTTAAATATTGTTGTTCATCGAGTCAATCAAAACAAATTATATAAAAAAAATAGTGAGCCTAATATGCTGACTGCAATGACACTTCTAACAAAACTAATTAATTCATTACCATCTGAAATCAAACCCGAAAGATCAAAAGAAAAAAAAAATCATCTGTAGTGTGAATGTGACATACTCAGTGATTGTTGAGGTATGTCTTTGTGACATTTTCACCTGTACTTCAGTAAAATATAAACATGTAAGCTTTTTTCATTCATCCAAATTAAGTAAAACAATTATAAAATTTTGTTGTCATTACACCAGATGTTAAATTTTTCGTTACATACTATTAGATAAGTTCTTTACTTTTAGACATTATTGACATAATATCATGAAATTTGCTATATGTATTTTCTGTAAGTGTATAAACAATATATATATGCTTTATTAAACATAAATGAATAATTTTTCAATAATTTGTTTGAGAACAGGGATATATATACACACATATATATGTTGAAAATCCATCTTTCAGCAATATTGTGATGAAATAAATCAAATTACCGTAATTTCCGGTGTATAGCCCGCGGATCATACAATCGTGTTTCGACCCAGAAATTTTTAAAAATAAAATGTAACATTTTAGATCACAGTAAATATTGGTCTTCAAATACTGAATAAAATTTCTGGGTCCAAACTGAATTGTTTGATCTGCGGGCTATACACCCGAAATTACGGTACATATCATTAGAAACTGAATAAAGTTACAAAAGTGCAACTCATTAAGTTTTAAATATATTTTTAGATATAGTTATTTGAAAGATATAAATATAATGGATTATGCATTTTTGCATATATTTAAAGCATAATACGTCAAAATTTTCTTCAACAGAGTGAAATTTGTTTTTTTTTTCAATATTAGCAGCTCAATGCTAAATTTTCAATATTAACAGCCAAATATGAGTTTAAAGATTAGGACTGTCATTTTGAAAAATTCTATTGGGCGGGAAGGAGCTAGTGATTTTTCTCTGTTTTGGAAAGGGATAATTGCTCTTCGCCCTAGAAGTTTTACTAAAAAACAATATTGTTTATTTTTTTCCTTAAGAAACTAACATAAAAGATAATTTGAAAAATAAAATAAATGTATAAATAAAAATATTTCCAGGGATGATACATTGGATAGGTTTTACATTTGAAAATATTGATAATTTTAAATATGATTTAAATACTACTAAAATCAACCAAAATCCGACTATTTTTATTTCAGATCCAGTTATAATGTAGTATTATGTACAATTTAAAATTAAAAAATTAGTCATAGAAACTCCGCCTCTGATTGATAAAGATTTTTTAATAATTTCATTATTTTTTTGTAAAATATTTTTGATTTCAAAGATTATACAATTTTTTAGACACATTTAAATATTTTTTAAAATTACAGCAATATTTTTTTCATAATCTACACACTTTATTTACCTTGCTTAAATTATTCGAAGAAGATTTCTTTATTAGTTATTGAAATATGATTTTATATATAAAATGAGGCCTTTGAAAATTGAACAATCATTAATGGCAACTCGTGGCATTTTTCCAAAATTTTGATAATTTTTTCTCATATGTTCACTATTTCTATTTTATAACCATTTAAAAGATATTTTTACGTACAATTAAAAAAAAGCAATAACACCCTGCCTTCGATTAATAATAAATTTTTGATTAACAGATTATTTTTGACAAAAATCTTGATTTTAAAAGTTCATAAGATAAAAGACACTCTTAGTGTTTATACATGATAAAAAACAAGAAATAATAATCAGCCTAGATTATTTGTCACATATACATTATTTGAAACCTATTTAGTGATTTTATATTGAAATGACTTTTTTTTTAATGTAGTCGTTGAATATCGAACTGTCATTAAAAAAATTTAAAACAATTTTTCAAAATTTTGATATTTTTTATCTTAAAAAATATTTTACTTAAGATCAAGAAAATTAAAGGTGATTACGTCTTAAAATAAGCTATAAACAAACCCAATTTCATTGAAATTTGTGACAGTGATTAAATGGCTTAGGGGAACTGACATGGAATGACTCTGCTTGATTTGATATGAAATGCACCTCAAAATATTTTTAAATAGGAAATACTACCAAAAACACCCAAAATCCCACTATTTTTATTTCAGAATCAGGTAAAGGACACCTTTAAGTATATCTCCCACAAAAAATAAATTTAATAAAAATACCGCCTTTTGTTGATAATGCTTTTTTTGTTAATGCATTATTTTTCATAAAAAATTCACGACTTCAAAGTTTAAATATTTTTTTAGACACACTTAAAATGTTATAAGCGTAACAATATATTTTTTTCATAAGCTGCGTACCCTAAATATTGTGCATAAATTATTTGAAGATGATTTGTAGAGTAGATATTGAAATATGATTATGTATATGACATGCTACATTTGAAAACCGAGCTATCAAGAATGCCAACTGACGGCAGTTTTTCAAAATTTTGAAAGTTTTTTTCTCAGAAACTATTTCACCAAGGAGCAAAAAAAATTACTGGTGATCATATCTTAATAGTAAGAACAAACACACGCAGTTTCATTAAAATCTGTGATGGTGGGTTACATATTGATATTTTACTGCCTGATTTGACGTGGAATGCCCCTGTATATTTTATTCACTTCTTATCTACGTCATTTAAAATACTTTTCACATTCAATTGAAATTTATCTATCATTTATTATGTTTATATTTTATGTTTATGGCTATATTTTTATATTTCATCATTTTAGAGGCGCAATTGATAAAATATGTATAATAATTAAAATTTACGAAAAATATGAATTAAATTATATGAATTATAATGTTTTGTAGCATATAAGTGCTTTTTTAACTACGAAATTTCTCATGTTTAAATGTATAATGAAAAGTTTAAAAGAAGAGGCATATTTATACAAGGTCATCGAAAAATAATGCCTAGATTTTAAAAAATCATAACATCGAAACCTTTTATGTTAAATGAGTAATTCTTTCACTACATGATAACAAGTGAACGCAAGTTTGGTTTTAGTTCATCAGAATTCGTTTGCGTGTCTGTGTTATGCGCGGATTAGTTGCGCAGCCGTCAAGGTCACCAGGCGTGCCAGACTGCAGCTGCTCAGTACGATGTTGACCATGCAACAAAAATCACAGTGCGTGATTTGGTATGTGGAGTCAAAGTCAATAGTCAGTATACAGCGGCTTTTTCGGAGCTTTTTCATCATACTGAGCTGCTGCAGTCTAACGCGGCAGCTGACCTTCGCGACTGCGGAACTAATCCGCGCATAACACAGACACGTACACGAATTCTGGTCAACTAAAACAAAACTTGCGTTCACCAGTTATCATGTAGTGAAAAAATTACTCATTTAACATAAAAGGTTTCGATGTTATGATTTTTTAAAATCTAGGGATTATTTTTCGATGACCCTGTACGTCTATAAACCAGAAATTTTTGGGGTTCTTTAAAATTATTTACAGTTATTTCAATGAAAATCTACTATGTTTAACAGAAAAATAAATTAAAATACGTGAACACATATGTTATTTTCATTTTGTTTCCTCATTCAAATACTTTAATACTTCATGGTTTATTAAAAATATGATTTTATATTTTTAATATGATTTTTTAAAGTCTGAGATTCTTGATATTAAGTTATAATAAGTGTCTGCGTAGTAATTGTTTCGGAATTCAATTTTTTTTTCTTTTTTACTATTTTTATATAATGCAGTTTAACTATAACTGCAAATCTTTGCATGTTTATATATTTAATGAAAAGTAAAGATAAAAAAAAAATAAATAATAATAATAAATTTTAAAAAAGTCAATTGGAACTTTTATAGACACTAAAATTAAGCTGATTTTAAAATTTATTTACTGTTACTTACATAAATGAGCTACTATTTTTCACAGTGAAATAAATGTGTCGTTTTTTAACAACAAGCTTTTTAACTTTTGAATTTTTTAAATTTTTGATTGTTATGATCATAGTTAGAATAGCTGTCTATATGCTTAAAAATAAGTTCTAAAAAGATATTGATTTGCTGAAAACAGCTATTATGTAGCCAATAATTACAAAACCAAAAATCTGAAATATAAAAAAAGACAAAATGTATTAAATGTTTAAGAAATATATTAAAAAATTATCAAATATTCGAAATACTTTCATAATGAAATGAAATGTAAATAATATAATTATTCACGCATTTATATCACGTGTTTTAATTTATTTCTCTGGGAAAAATAGCAATTTTTCATTGAAATAACTGTAAATAATTTAAATAACAACAAAAAAATTCTGGTCTACAGGCAGATTAAATATTTCTTTTTTTTCTTTTCTTTGTTTCTTTCTTTTCTTTCACTTTCCATTGTATATTTAAATAAATTTAGTAGTTAAAAAAGCACTTATATGCTGCAAAACATACATTTAATTTATATTTTTTGTAAATTTCAATTTGTATATTTTTTTTTCAATTGCGGTCCGAAAATGATTAATGAAAATTTTCGTTCCGAAAAAAAAGTACGGGTGGGATTCGAACTTAGGTAGAAAAATCTCAAATCCATCATGCTGCCAACCATGCTACTGAGCTTGCGAAAGAAGTATATTTATCTGATTATAAACTGCAGTGTAAACTTTGCGCCTTATTTTCTCAAGAAACCCTGGGGGTTGCTTTATGGCAGTCATATAATTATATACTAACTGTACTCTATCCATACACAAATGTTCATTGCATTCGGTGACCCAAACCTCCGGGCCTCCACTTGTAAGATGTGTGTCATCTGTGAAGAGAATTTAACCGTATTGTTCATCTGTTCAAACTGTGTGCTTCCTACACCAATGCCAGGGTTCGTACGGGTGCTTGAATTTCATGAATAAGAAATTCTTCAGTACCAGTATTTTCTTATGGAAAATCTCTCCTGAAATAAGGTGAAATTTCGTCCGTTTAAACTAGATTTATTTTTCTATAAAAAGATTCTGATATTGGGCCTTGAAAATACTGGTATCCGTACGAACCCTGAATGCATATTCTGTCGGAAATGAAAGGATGTAAATAGCCATCTTTCAGGAAAATAGACAAATAATCCTTTAATGGATTGATGGAATGGATTGAGATGGAAAGAACGAGTAAGACGCGCCGGGTGGGATATTTATGCTCTACAGACGTGGTTGCCACGTCTGAGCAGTTCCAAATAGACAGTCAAAGTAAATAACGAAATATTAAATCCGGTTGTTTAATTTGGACTTATAACTCTTAAAATGTTGAATATGAAAAAAAAAATCGACCATATTTGCCATTTTATATCTTCAAATGTAACCTTACTAAACTGAATTTAATTTTTTTTTGTAAAGGCCATGAAAGATATATATTTTTTTAATTTCAGATTTTTTTAGATAATGATGGCGAAAATTAGTTTCTATAGGATTTTTTAACCTTTTCGAGCAGAAATTTCGAATAACAGGTTACGCGCATGATTACAAAAGAATATCCTTCATGTAACCAAAATGTTTAGTATCTAATTATGCTTGAACATCTCGTTGTTACAGTGATCCTAAAAAGAGATTATTTATAGCATTTTTATGTTTTAAAAACTATATGTGTTTTCCTTAAATAAAATTAATTAAATATTTTTTGCAAAATAAAGCAAGTCTGAAATTTAGGTTAAACGTGGCAAAGTAGATGCTTTCCTAATATAAGTAGTTTTATAAATATTTAGATCTTGGTGCAATAGCTGTTGCACTCCTATGCTAAAATGCATGAATACAGAATTTATTACTATTATATATATGAAATTCTGTAATACGGAAAACATATGACTCCATTTAGATATGATGTAATCACTATGGCAACCTAAAGTGTCGTTATCTACCATGGTATATCATTGAATTAATTACGTATAGTAGGATTTAATAAAATGAAGACTAATTTTATTAATATCTGTTAAGTTTTGATTCGAATTTCAAAAAAATTGAAATGGGTCTACAAATTTCTGAAACGATTATATATATTAAATTTCACACCATTCGGTTTGGTAGTTTTTGAGCTGTTATATGCGGACAGACGGACAGATGGGCGGACGGACCAGACGACGACTATAGGTGCTACGTATTTATATAATTAAGAACGGACCAAAGAAAAGATTTTTATAACGAAAAAAGATGAATATTTGCTTTTATTTTATAATGACTATATAGTATATACCCTGAAAATTGCTAGAAAAAATATTTAAAAGCTTGTTAATTACCTTAAAAATAATGCCGCAAAATTATATTTTGCGCAAAATTACTTTAAAGTTCTCTTTGAAAATATTTCATATTTACGAACATTTAGAAGTGAAACTATTTTTTTTAAGTTTTCAGAAATGATTGCTCTTTAATATTTTTTTTTTTCAAAAATTGAATTTTTGTATATGCAGTTAATAATCGATGTTCTCTGCGGAAAGATAACAATTCCATTTTCCATTGGTATGTGACATGGGGGCCATCAGTTTTTTTTTTTTTTTTTTTTTTTTTTTTTTCGCTTGGGCAACCTATTGCAGTCGATCTCACAGCTATAAAGAACACTTTCACATGATCTTCGCGCGCTAGACACCACTCTGAGTGTGATATCAATTCTTCCACTACAAAAGTACAATATATCCCACTTCCAGTATAACAATAATTCTTCCTTGTATAAAATCGTCATATATCTACCCTATATATATAAAATCCTAATGAAACGAATTTATGAAACGGATATATGAAACGACTGAAATGTAACGAATTTATGAAACGATTCTATGAAACGACTGATTAAACAACTGATTATGTTTCGCGGTGATTTCTTCTAAAATATGGAATATTTTGCGATGAAATTAATACCAAAAATCCTTATTGATCCACAGATTAAAAAACTGGTATTAGAATTTTTAAATTCGAAACAGTTTTCGAAATATTAATTTTTTCTAATTTTAAATACATTTTTCTAATGATGGCAACTCAAATTTTAATCATAACAGATATTTTTTTTTCATATTTTAGTAAAGGTTATTATTTTAAACTAATTTGGTGACCAGTTTGGCCTCCCTTAAATGTATGCTAAGAACAACGCTTTTTTTTTTTTTTTTTTTTTTTTTTTTTGTATTTGATTATCATTTTATTTAATACGAAAATTTTATTTAAAACTGAAAAGTTTAAAAATAATGGCTTTCACTTCTTTCTTTTTTTTTAAACGAAACGAAAAGAAAAATATTAGGCGCAGATGTCATATACGCGCCGGGATACCTAAATGGCGCCAAAATGGCGTTATTTTGCCTGACATGGTAACCCGGCTATTGTTGCTTATTTATTAATAAATGTTTATTTACATTTATTTACTTTTTATTTAAAAAAAATGTTATAAATTGTTTTTTTCTATAGTTATTAATTATTTTTTTTTAATTTATTGTTGTCCTTAGAGTCAAGTAAATGTGACATTTACTATAAACCATTATTGGAATTTAATCTTACAGTCTGGCTATAGATTTTTGGTCGATGGGATAATCAAGTAGTACCGTTTTAATTTACCACTCGAAAAGAAAAGAAAAAAAAAATGCTAGCTGGCGAGTTAAAAAAATAATAAATAAAAAATAAATAAAAGCTATTGTCGAGATTTGCACCCGGATAACATAGAAGTACCAATAATGCTTTGCGATCATGGCAACTTTTATGTAGTTTTATTCGAAAATTAACTTTAATTCTTTAATCAAAATGGATAACTTTCTTATGAAAAGCGAAGGGTTGTAGTTGTTTGTGGCAGTTACATGACTTGGACTATTATAATATAAGTGAAATGAGGGCGATAGAATAATATTTGGGGACTTATAGCCTGTGGCTGGCTAACATTAAGTACTAAAATGGCCGCCTGGAATATAAAAAGCAAAGGGATCCTTCCGGAACTCTTGATAATAGTCACATGACTTATGCTATTATTATAGAGATTGTTTTCAATTCTAAAAACAGCGCAAAGAATAATATTTCCTAACGATTAAAAATTTATTTTTACGTGACTATTAAAAACAGGAAAAACCCTTTAAAATTAAAATTAAATGAGTACGTGTTAAAAGCAGGAAAATATTGAAAATTATGTCTTGAAAATTATATTTACATGGGAATATTAAAAGAGAAAGGAAACTTTAAAATAATAGATACCTTAATATGCGTTTAAACCTTTCAGGGGCAAGGTACTTCTATTCGTAAAATGTTGAAATCAGTGAATGGCACCAGAATTTGCAAACAAATTTCGAAATACGAAAATGCTTTTGTTCACTTACTTGATCACTCTACCAGGGAGCCAACCAAATAATGGCAAAGGCCCTGAATCTCTGGCAGAAAAACGTCCTCCACCATCTAACTCAATCCCAGCCGCCGAAACAGACCCGGAAACAGCGAAAAATAATAAAACCAAAAAGTCACAAAAATATGGCACACTCTGCCTAGAAAATAAAATACAAAAATTAAAGTCATGTACAAGTTTTAACATATGACTGTAACCCTAGTTACTATAAAATAAAAATAAAGCTAAAACTAAAACTAAGACTGAGTGAAACTGAAAAACAAAATTTTAAGTTATTTTCAGTTACAAATGACTGTATAAAAGTACGATTTACACTAATAATCAAGACAAGATAAAACATTAATCCAATAACACATTTTAGGTCAATTCAAGTTACAAAAGACCATCAGACCCTGAAAGTCCAGAAACAACTCAAAAATGTGTGAAGGCAGAAAGATTAGCAAAGCACTATGTGGATAACAGTCCGGCAAAAGCCCACCAAAAATTCTTTAATTACACCAAAATAATCAAAATCTGTACTTTATGAATGAATACTTACTTAACAAGACTTCACTTACTTAATAAAAGGAAAATTTTCATTCCAATATTCTGGTGCCAATGTTGCATTTAAGAATTAAAATTGAGTGGTCCAAAAATGAACCACCGCCTTTGAAGGGGTTAAAGCAGTAAATTGTATTATGCCATTCGTTTTATAACGCTGTTAAAAAATAGTGGAGGCAAAGACTCTGTTTACTTAATTCATTTTATTTTAGCTTCCTTTCAAATTTTTAACTGGTCTTCTTTATTCAAACACGAAAACAACCGTTGTAGGTCTTAACAGCAGCTGATTCGGCCTTAAAATTTCGCAATCAAAGGGAATTGAATGGAAACCTGTTTACAGGGAGATCGCTATAGGTTTTTTCATTATAATACAATCTTCTCTAATATTTTTAATACCGATCAAATTAGCGTGGTTTTAGATTCTGCGGTGTCTGAACGGGGAGTTGGCGAGCGTAACTTGCAGGGTGCAGAGCCCCCTAGTATATATATATTTAATCTACGCTGCGCTTGAAATTACCTTGGATTTACCGACAAATTCGTTTAATACCATTTTATAGTCTTTTTTATTATTATTATTTTTGCATATCACCATGTGTATATGATACCAGCAAACAATTGAAGCATTCTTGTGAACCTCGTGAAGTTTTGTTAATGAAATTCACATGCGTCGGAGAATTTTTGTGGAAGCATCTCCAAAACCACACTTTGAGATAAATGACTTTCATTTTATCTCCTTGAAAATATTCCCTATTTATAAACTATCAAGTTCGCCAGTCATTTTTTACAGTGTTCAGAAATACTTACTCTTCAATATTTTTTTATTTCAAAAATCGTATTTTTTATACGCAGCTATTAAGCGATGTCCCTCGCAGAAAAATAGATATCCTAGATTTTATTAAAATGTGATAAAATGGACATCTGTTATTGTTTTTCGTTTTTCTTAAGTAATCTCTGGAAACTCAATCTCACCTCTAAAGGAGTACTTTGGAAAGCTGTCCATGCATCGTATATCATGCTGTGTGTGACACCAAATGCTACCACAAAAGTCACAATGTATTCCTACTCCAGCTTGCCAATCATTCTTTCTTACATAAAGTCTTCAGACAGTTTTCTCAATTTACATTACGCTTGAAAGTATCTGGGAGTTCCAGTGAACCCATTTAATAACACTTTATAGTCTTTGTTTTGCATATCGTCATGTTCATTGCTATAATACCAGGAAACCAGATGAAGCACTCTTCTGAGGCTCGTGATGTTTTGTTAATGAAACTTGCATGCTTCCGTGATCGAGTTTTGTTTAGTTACTACAAGTAACTTTCAACAATTTTATAGCTGTGTGCTTATAATTTTTTTTTCACTTTCTATATTTTGCACGCTAGTGCACATTATTACTTCCCTTTCACTATTTATTGAGACATCGCAAAAATATTTTGCCATGTATGCAAACAATGCTGATGCACATTCTTTCATATGAATAATATAATTTAATAATTTTAGTCTGTTTAATTTATAATACCATTTCTCTTAAAATCAAGCGATATGGAAAACCTTGGAAAATAGTTCAGAAAATATTTTTAATAAAAAATCTTATATTGACCCAATTTTTGAATGTAATAATTAATTTAGGCACGCTATTAAGTTTTGAAGTAGGAATATTTTTGTGATGAACTTTTTTTTTAGCCCCCTGGACGGTATGCTATTTCTTTCTCCCAGCTTATTTTGTCTCCAAAAAATAACGTTAACTTACAGAAGGCAGGAATAAACAAAGCAGATGTATCATTGTGCGATTAAATACTCTATAGCATTTCTTAAAATTTCTAAGCATCGTACATTTTCAATTTTTATACCGTCGTATTGGAAAAAAAAGTATTTTTAAATGCAATTTGTTTGAAATCTGTATCTCCCTTTATTTTTGATATATTAATTTTTTGTAGTTTTTAGCATTATTTGTTTAATTTTGGCAACTCAAGTACTCCATTTATACAGAAAGTAAAGAGAAAATAGTTGAAAAATCGCAATTATATCTTTTTGTTGCCATTTTCTCATAACAACCAAAAGAAAATGTAATTAAAATACGTGCTATTTTGAAAAAAATATAAACGAATAATTTCTGTTAAAGCATGGAGCTATTATAAACTATATTTAATTTTAAGTATCTGTAGACGCTTTCAGGCTGACGTCAGTCATGACGTTTTGGTTGGGAACTGACTCCAAACAAATGGTTGCTATGCGTCATTTCTTTTAAAATATAAATTGTGAAAAATGTTACCAGTACATATCAAGTATTAAAACACTTACATGTGAGATATAGATATAAGATATAGCTGCAACATACAAACAAAATAGAAAATACAGCATAGCAACCGTTTGTTTGAAGTCAGTTTCCAACCAAAACGTCATGACTGAAATTGTCTATATTAATGTTACAAACAAATGAATGCCTATGAATCATTAGATAGCCTTTTTTTGTCGAGTTTCTTTAATGACGGCATCTTTTTGCTGCATTTGTGTATTGTTTTGCGATAGTGACATCCTTATGGATGCTTTACTGTAAATGTTTAAGAGTGGATCGTAAATGTGGAATTCTTAAGCAGATGCGAATGACGTCATTTTACATAAAATAAAAGTGTGTGCTTTAAGTCTTAAAATTGAACTAGGTTTTGTACTATATATACATATATTTCTTTTTCATCGGGGGCGATACTAAGTTCTGAAAAAGCAGAATTCCTGTTTTCTAGTTATTATTTAATCATTTTGTATATGAATTGACTACAACTTTATTTTTAGAACCTTAGCTTTAACCCCCATAAACAAATAAAATTTCTTTAATTAATTAGGATAAGAATATTACCAAACAATGTATTTTCAATTTTAAGAAAAATGTTTTGTTGTAATAAAACTTTTTCAATTGTTCTAAAAAAATTTCAGTTCTTAGAAAAAATTTTCAAATGTTAGAATTTTTTTTAATTCCTTGAATAATGAAAATAGAAGAAACATAAAAATAACTAAATTCTTACACCCGAAAAGAATACAATGCCAAATTATTTCCAATCTAAAATACATTGTGCATGGTCATACTTAGAATATTTTTAATGATATAATAGAGCAAGATTTTTATAAATATACATGGACAACACTTCATAAAGAAAAGTTTTATCCTCGTGGTTAACAAAAGACTTAAAAAAATAAGTTGTAAATTTTAAGATTATTTAAAATATCTCTTTTACTTTCAGTATAATTATTCGACTTTTCTCTTGTTGCTGAAATTTTAAAAAACTGACACGATCCTTCGACACTTCACATTACGGTACGGTACTTACTTCTCATCACCTGTTACAATTCGGTTCAAAAAGGATTCCCAATTGTTACGGGAAAGCAAAGAAACACAGGTATTTATCTCTCTTGTCGGTGCCTTTCTGTAAGCTGGTGTGGTACCCATTGATCGAACTTAGTGATGAAGTCAAGAGCATGCATAAGTTTTCGAGTGTTGTTATGTGTACCAGAACGTTTCCGCTAATTCTTCGACGGTTAGATGTAGGGAATTTGCTATGACTGTGTCCAGATCCTCGTCAGAAAGCATTGATAGGCGTTCAGAACGTATAGGATCTTTAGAACTCCTGTCTTCGTCTTGGAATTTCCTAAACTAACAACGCCAGGAGATATCGTCCGCGGTATCCTTCCCATACACTTGACAAATGCTGCAGCAAGCAGCTGCTGCTGCGCCTTTATTATATTCGTACAGTAAACAATGTTTCATGTTAGATATAAATTTCCAACTGGGCGAAAAATGTCTGGATCAAGATTCGAACCAGGGATCTCCTGGCTGAAGCCGCCAGTGCTCTGCCATCTGAGCTGTCCCGGACGAATCTGGTGGAACTTTTTCAGCCAGCTCTAACGTTTCATGTTGACTTTCTTCACTTGCCATGTTGTTTCTCGTTCCGAATGAGTTCTTCTAACAAACTTTGTGTCTATATATACTCTACTGCTCTATGCGTTATTGGCCA